>HE672070.1:68484-247831 GCA_000313835.2 Heliconius melpomene melpomene
AAAAACAAACTTTCTCAATTTTCACCGGATTCCATAATCGGAACCTAACCAAACTTTCACCAAATTATCCTTGAAGTGTATCCTTTCAAATAAAAAGAATCATCAAAATCGGTCAGCGCGACATTGAGTTATTCGGCTATTTGTCGCGCACATACATATGTGATTTTCTCATAGATACCATTGTCAGACATGGACCAAAAAAAATGGGACCATTCGGGAAGCTTCACCTTTCAAATAAAAAAAAAATTTTCAAAATCGGTTCACCCAGTCAAAAGTTATGAGGTAACAAACATAAAAAAAAAAAATAAAAAAAATACAGTCGAATTGATAACCTCCTTTTCTTACAGAAGTCGGTTAAAAAATATTAGTATGCTTTGACACATTTTAGTATTTAAGCAGTTAAAGATAATTTGCACATGTACATTGTCTTAATAGAAATTAACTTTTAGTTGTAATAAGTTTCGATTCAGGATATAATGATTCTTTGAACTACAAAGAAATCGATTATGTGAGGCACAAAAAAATCTCTTTTCCATCATCGATTAAACTTAAAGATTTATTTGGAATTTGTAAAAAATTTCTTCATATATAATATTTAGGAAGAAGTATAGAGAAATTTTCAGAAATATTATGAAATGGTTAAAGTTAACGCTTTTCAACTTCAGCTTGTAAAAGTATTATTGTAAGTAACAAACTTACGATTCATCGGGCCGTTATAAAGGATTGATTTATTATGAAATCGGCACAATTGACAATAATTCACGTACTTAAGAGAGATGACAGGAAAAATATAAGCTTACTCACAAATATACTCGTATGATGCAACAAAGGAGAGCTTTCACATTTTACATAATAACTCAATGACACGAGTAAATTCCATACATAAAGGTCGTTTAGCATCAGTGGACGTTAAGAACCGAAATACTTATTTTATGGTGGCAAAGTGGACATGATGAGATTGAATTTATATTTTATACCCCGGAATTATCTGTTCGCGAAACTTTAAGTTTCGTTATTTTCGTAAGTGTTCGTAAACGTCAGCTTTTCTGAAATCTTAAAGTTTATTAACGTTATATTAGTGCAGTTGAAAAATCTTTGGCATATATGAAATAGCTTAATGTTTGAAAATATTCAAGCCTATCTAACGTTTGTTAAGTAGACGATGATTTTATTTTTAATCTGCCTTTCATAAGAATAACGTGAAAAGGTTTTTAATAAAACTCATTACCTCACATCTCATTTAATTTTTGCTCTAATCTGAATAGACGGTGCTAAAGATAATAACATGACATATCGAACATTAGTACACAGTCGATGAATCACAAACTTAACAAATTATACCACCGGAAGTTCTAGCATTCTCACGTGCACTTTTCGCATATTTACCTTGTAAGGATTCTTTGAGATTTCTCTCACATTTCTTGAGCTTATCTTGAAAATCTGAAATTTCACATGCGGTTTTGAGAAATTGCTAAATGTTACCTGTTCTCATAAATTAAAATTAATATGAGAAGAGCTTAAAGAAAAAAGATATTCTTATTACAGTTAAAGCAATAAATTATTATATAAATATGTAATGAATTCTCATTATAAAAATATATAAATTGTTATTTCAAAAGTATATTTATTTTGATATAAATTTTACATTTTCATAATAAAACAATAAAATAGACAGTTCCAATAACAAAAGTAGGCCCCACCACGGCCTTTGAACTTGCATCTGATTTGTGGAGCGACAGACACACTTAGAAAGTAACTCTTTGTGGGAATCGTTACAGCTTTTATGTAAGCACTTAAACTTAAAAAAACTTTACTTATTAAGTTTTACTGTTGATTGCTAATAGCTTTTAAGGGTTTAGAGATAAAAGTTTCTTAGCGGTTAATTGTGTTTTTCAATATTTCTACTAAACATAGTGAATTATCACTTAATTTCCTATTAGCGATATACAAATGTATTGTTTTATAGTATTTATAATTTGACTCATTGTATTTTATATTATTTGTTATTTCTAAGGTATAGATAGGTTAAAAATACACACCTACAATATGTCAAAAAAAGGCGAAAAATGTATAATCTGAACTTTTACTTAGTTATAGAAATATTTATTGTATGTACCGATTGTAATTGCTGGGATTGAAAAGTATTTAAAAATTATATCAAATTTTAAATCGGAGGTAAATCATCTAAAGTCCTACAGTATTAGTAAGCGCATATTGTACTGTTGAGCTACCTACTGTAGTATAAGAAACGATTTAAGAATTTTTATCACTTCATTAAGCTGAATGTGATGTATGACTCGGGCTCTATATTTGAGTTGAGGTAATCACTGTGTGTACTTGTTTAGAATGTCAATGAAATAACACACATAGCTTCACGCTCTATCCCGCACTTAGCACGGTAGGCAGAGGCAATCTGGACACCATGTGGTAACACACTCCGTTTCCACTAATACTAATTATTATGATTTTTCGAAAAAAGCCGCTAAAGCCGCTAAAATTAGAAAAAAATGAGATCTGCCCAGGAAATTAATTATTTTTCATTTCTACGGTCTGGTTATAAATGGCAAGGTTGAGTTTCATCACACCATAGGGTAAAACTAAAAAATACCGATTACTTCTAAAGTCTCTTGTATTTCTTTATATGACAAAATAAAATTAAAAGTATTTACCGAAAACAATGCCCTCGAATGTTTATATTAAACATAATATACTGCTAATTAAATCTTTATATTAAATGCTGACAAATAAGATTGGTCGTGAGATAAATCGCTGGTATATCTTCTTATGCAATACACTTAGCGATTCATTGATGCTTTTAAGTTCGTGAAAGTCAGAAGCGACCCGAAACTATTTCCTTTGCCACCTCGTTTTTTAATTGTTGTAATAAGGTTGCGAGGCTTCGTTGCCTAATGTTTAATATTGATGTTTTTGATAGATAGTGTGTTTTAACCGACTATATTAAAAAAAAACCATTGCTTAAAAATTATAAACTAATAACGGATAAAGGCTTCGAGAGGACTATGTCCAGCAGTGGACGAGGGCAGGCTGATGATGATGAACGGATAAAGAAGTAAAACTTAACTTTACGCTTTATCTCTAGCTCTACGGTCTCTACATACCTCTTTCGCCTCGTCTACTATCTTCAACCTCTTCATACATGTCCTCCGGGGAGTCCTCATGCGATTTACGTGACCTTCCTACAATATCTTTGATACTGTGTTTTCGAAGGTATAATTCTTAGGAATAGTTCTCAGTCTGGTGAATAGAATGCACCGTTTGCCTATCTAGCACGCGATATCTCTCAAAACGTGTAAAATTGAGAAGGAGGAAGTTAAAAGTAGGTTATTTTCCTTTAACTACGAACAATGAATATACATATATATATGATAACATTTTATAACAATAATTACATATAAAAAATTGCTGATACCTTATTTTGTTCTATTTTATATTTGTTGTTATAGCTGCAATAAAAATAGGCCATCTGTGTTAAATGTTAACTGTCTGACTATCTACTATCTGTAGGCTTTCTCCGAAGCTGGGATCGAATCCCTATTCATCACATAAAGTTAGGTCTTTTCCTGCAATAAAGACATCTATATACATACATACATACATATATTATCTTCTATTTAACGTTTAATTAACGTTACTTGACCTATAAGACAGCATATTTTGAGCACAGCTAACAATCTGTCCCATTGTTCTTATAAAATGTTGGTGAATGGCCATAGCTGAAAAGAGGTTAGAGATCCTTGAATTGTCTATACTTTAAGGAATAGAATGGCTATTGAAGTATTACTAAATAACAATCTATTTAGTTATACATATGTATGTCTTCTATGTCAGTTTTATATTTGTATAAAGTTTTAGTTTTAGCAAGAAAGTATCTATAGTAAACACATAAATAAATAAAGCCTATTCGCAAAATTCGTTCGTTACATTACCAAAGATATTTACTACTACTACACTACACTAAAGATATTTACTACTAGATACTCATTTTAAATTTATTTGTATTTGTTTAAATAAAAATGCTGGCTTGATTTTCTATTTAAATAAGTAAACAACGCGACAGAAAGACGTGAAAATGGGGAACGGAAGCAATACGTGCGAGCGATACCTTAACACTAGGTATACAGGTTCCCTCTGCATAATTCTTCAGGAAGCGATTAACTTTGTTTAGTATATTTTTTCAATTAAAAAACCTAATATAAATCTACCCACCAAAACACTTCGGTCAATTACTATAGTAACCATGCAAATTGTAGTACGAGTACGCTTTCACACCATCTGCTAGCCTATTCACGTTTGATTGTATGATTTATAAAGTTTCCGCCTCCGACTCGACTCGCGAGTCGGCGCGTAATTGAATGTTCTCAATCGGATTGATCACTGCTCCCACTTGTAATCATGTTCTGTGGAGTAGCCATGGATTTTTGCTATGTCTTTAAAATATCATTTTTTTTCAGCTTCACGCTGTATCTTGCCTATAGCAGGGAGGACGAGGGAACCTGATGTTAAGAGTCTTAATTTAAGACACTGGTCCCCAATTTCCAGCGAATTTTCGATTGCGTGTTGGGTGGTAAAACTCAACACCACGCTTTGCTTTGTTACCAGAGCGACGACATAAAATTATTAATAAATAATCATTCATTCCCACGAGTGGGAAAATAAAAAACAATGTAATACGTAATGAAATAAAATTCAAATCAAATACGTCATACTATTATTTGTTTAAGGTCTTAAAAAAAAAATCAACTAATTTGATTAAAAAATTACTTACGCTAGAAAATATCAAAAATAAATATTTAATGGTCACTCTTTATATAAGTGACGCATTTATTTAGCGTAGGTCAGTTCAGCCCGGGTCGAACTTTCCCATACTTTTGTTGGCTTTATGTTCGTGCATATGTTTCATCATTGGATTCTAGTACTTGAGCGTCTAAAAAGGTTATTGTGTTGTAACTTTGTTTTCAAAGGAATCTAATCTTTACAAATTTAATTTTATTATAGATATATATTTTCAGCACATCAAGGGGTAAACTGAGAGAAATCCTAGTATTTCTAAATAGACAATGTACCATAAGTTATACATTACATTATTACTTTAAATTAACTATTTTAATTAGTTTAATACTTTTAAAAACATACAAAAATTAATAAATATATGTGAATTTATTTAGTTTTACATAAGCAACTTCACACTAGTGCGGCGCCATCTAATATATTTTAATTTATTATAATCGATATAAAGATAGAGTATTACGGAATCGTTACGATACCGTTTGAAATATTATGTCTCGAGTGAAATATCGTTATTTGCGTTGTCCCGTTGATTTATGCCGGACGATTAGCGATTGCGATGGATAATGTGCTTATTTAAGATCGGCTCTAGTTTATTAATATAACATTTCATATATTTCATTTAAGCTGTTGAACAAAAACTTATTTAATTATTTATTTGTTTTCTTACAAATTTTGTTAGATCAACACAGAGAATAATAGTAATAAACAAATGTATTACCAAGTGTTAATGTCTGGAAGTCTAGAACATCTAGAACGGAGAAAATCTATAACGGAGGATCTTAAAACTAGGATCCCTCTGTTTAGCCTGATAGGTGGGAAAAAGCATACAGCTGCTTTCTTTCCTACTTTGCTTAAATTTTAGAGACATTGTGTGCTGTGTCTCAAAATCACCATTTGTGCTTAAAATATAAATAAAAAATATTAAATGAACATATGAAATATTCTTAAGTGATTCGTAGTGTATTGAATGTATCCTAATAAGAGAATATAACGAAATATCCTACAAGCTTATTTATGCTCATACTAAATTAGTATACTAGCCTTATTACCACGAATAATTCAGAACATTCATAAAGTCATACTAAATTAATAGCAGATACGAGGCATAAGGCATACATACATACAATTTGCACACCGATTTCGGTCTCGGTAAGTCACGGCTTCCTATTAACTATTAACGAGAGCTTGGGAACTGGGCCAAGTTACTATTAGAGCGAGTGTTGTCGATATAGTAGGCACTGGTCGAGTCCGGTTGTAGGCTTATTTGATAATGCCAATACAGGATTTACTTTGTTATCATCTATCTATCTATATATAGGTGTAGGGTATTTTATTTAATTGCAACATTGATATTTCTGAATCCATGTTTAGTTTCTTGCATTCGAGTAGAACTGACAGACAACAGACTAGACTGGAATAGAAAAAGACTGGAGGATAGAGATCCTCGAGTCTTTTTTCTTTCATTCTATTCTTTTCATTTTTTTCTTTTTTCTTTCACTCTCTCCAGAGTCCTTTATGTAAGTTTTAAAATTTTCATATTGTATCTATAATTCTTAAGAAAGTAACCAACTATTTTTTATATTTTTTATTACATAAAGAATGGTTCGTCGCATTGTTTCACCATGAATCAGCTGATAGTAATACTATAAGGAACAACAAATAGTGAAAGTTTGTTTGGGCCGTGTTGGAATGGAATCAATGAAGAAATTTGATTACATTCAGATCAGGTTTAAGAAATAACGTATATTGGTAGATATTTGTTAGACTATAAAATAGTGAAATAAATTTGAAATCAATAAATTTTAGGGAAATTCAGCTTAAATCAGGTACAAAACTAATTAATAATTATTTATAATTTCCAAATAAAATGACTCCTCGTATATTTTAAACGAAGCCTATTATCAGCGATATGCGGGATACAGCGTAGTAAGCAGAGGAAACCTAGTGTTAGGACACTCACACACCGCCATTTTCGAAATATTCTGTGTCGACTGTCCGAATTCAATATCTCACTTTTAACATAATATAAATAAACGTTCCGAATAGAGTGCACTTTAATTATATTTAGTAACATTAAAGAATCCTGAGTATGAAATGGTTTCAATGAGCAATTATTATTGTTCCATTACAAGACGTAGAGCAATCACTATATTTCACTCCGCGATAAGGCAATCGGTATTTATCAATAACGTTGTGATTATTTGCAAGAAACAAGGTTTATGTTTTAAGGGACTTATGGCCTATTAGGGAATATGTTATATAAATGGTGTTTCTGGCAAAATAAGGTACTAATATTATAAAGCTGAATAATTTGTTTTGTTGAACGCTTTAATCTGAGACTATACTGGGAAAAAAATCAGCTTCTCGCTTTAACCTTCAGGATAGGCAGAGGGAACCTAGTGTTAAGAAACTCCGTTTCCCACTTTCCGCCGTTCTGAAGGCGTGAATTCCACCACTCAACAAATTGCCAATAGCAATACCTCCAGAATTCAGAGGTAACGTAACGAAACGAAAATATCTTAATAGGAACAGGAGGTTAGGAGTGTACACAAGTTCACTCTGCCTGCCCTGCGAGATAAAGCGTGAAGCGTGAAGTTTTTTTAATATCTTCAATATATGTATAGATTGTGCTTAACTTCATGTAATTACTATTTCAATAGCTATGAATGTTCAGATTGTCGATAGTAATCAATTCTTGATTAGCGAAAGTCAATAGAAAGGCAGAGGGTCATCGTGATATTGCAAACAGACAGACAGAACTGCCCTACTAACAAGCTGCAACGATGATTGTACAATAGTATACAATGTATTCAGTTTTAATGGATTCATTATTTTTTTTATTACTATTTTACTTTACTATTTAAGCAATTTCTAAGTATTGCTTCGTTTTCTAATTGTTCTATATATAATTCTGACACTGGTGTTTTTAAATTGGACATAATAAATGTTGTATTGCTTATTGTTATAAAAAGAAGAATATTTCTAGAATTTTCTTGGTGAATCACTGTCAGAGAGCCCATCGACGAGGAGTAGCGAATAGTGCCCGGGACTTGCAACTGAAGAGCAGGATTGCGGAGACTCTTGAAAATAGGCATTAACGCTCACCTATTACTTAACGAGCGAATATAATAATATTAAGATGTTAAAGGTCTTCCGTAATAAGTATTAAATTAATTATAACGTCATACTTAAGCTAAAAAGATCTAAAGAAGACTTTGTTACGTTCGTTGATCAAATTATAACTTAAGAGATAGCAGATTAATTAGCGTACTATTATGCTATATATTACGTTCATTTATTTATGGCATATATACCATAATTTACCATAAATATTTAATTAACAAAAAAAAACTCAAAAAAATGAATAAATAAAAATAATATTAATATAGCTTTTACTTTCCGAGATTTTGTGGGCTATCATCACATACACCCTGCCTGTAAACCAATAGTAATTCCAACAATATCACACACAGGTAAAACCGACTACTTCCTTTTTTTGAGGTCGGTCAAAAAAGAAAGACAAATCCATCTTAACCAATGTCACATAAATGTATGTAGACAAAATAAAATAACTATTTACAATGTAACACCGCAAGTGTAGAAAGTACCCGAGCACAGGCTGGTGAGGCTGGCAGTTGCGGTTGGAGCCTACATCGCGTCGTAGACAACAGGTTGTGTTCAAACCATCTTTGACTAACAGTTAATCCCTTTCACCGTTTAGATTTACGCTTATCGATATATATATGTCAATATGTCTGTTAGTGTTTGTCGAAATGTTCCTACTTTACTTATTATTTTTCATTGGTGCTTAAGAATTTAGTTGGTTGAACCCGCCAATCTCAAGAACTGATAGTTGGAGTGAAAATTTTTTAACCTAGATATTCAATTTATGGAGGAAAGCTTTATTACAGAATCGTAATTTGCGAATTCTGAAACCTGTAACAAAGATATAGGTTGAGATAGATATATACGTGTAGGTTGAAATCCCTCTCGGGGAAGTTCCCTTTTCTCAAGGCATTCCGTGTTGAATTGTGGTACTCAACGTCGCGCCACGACGGCTTTAATAGGGTGCGTCCGATAATATTGATTAATAATTATTCAGGGAATATGAACTAATTTATAATGAAGCTGCAGGAAGCTGAAGAAGCAGGTTAGCTAAAGAGAGCCTCTTGTTAACACACTGTCTTCTGCTTACCGCCCGGATGCGAGGCATTGCTAAATGCCTCGCATGGCTTAACGCCGCACTCTTGCCCGAGCGGGAAAATAGAAACAATTCATTTCTCCGAGTGAGGATCGTACTTACAAACATCGCGTGAACAGTTGTTATTTCAATGTATCACGCTGGCCTCTAAAAGATTACTCATAATTGAATTTGTATACTTAATTACTGAGTGCTTACTCTATTTCTCTCTGACTCAATCTTGTAAATCGAAAGTAATATTATTTATTTGGATTAATTCTGGTTTCATTATTCAAATATCAAATACTTTATAGATACGTTCTGTTCCAGTAATACCTACAGGCGTGATAGGTCAGTCAAGTCGTAAAATAGCAACGCAGCGACTCTATCTCATCTGTGTATTATGAAATAGAAGCCTATTTTACTTTATGATCGGTGTTTTTCTATTTAAATGGAATATAAAATAAATCATATATTTTTAAATGCCATCGTGGCCTAGTGTAACAACGTTTAACTTCTAAATGTGTTGTGGGTTCGATTCCCTTCGTGGGATGGATTTTTGTTTCATTTTCCTACTCATAAAGCGCGACTTTCAATGACTGAATGAACTAAATTAAATTCAAGAGAAAAGCGGAGAACAGAGTATTTTGACATTAGGTTTTGTGTAATGCCTAATATGCTATATAAAGCGTGAATCTCAACTTAAAAAACATATTTTATTATAACACCTTCCCTCTGACATATTCATGGCGGGTGGCTAGTTGATCGTAACTTTTTACATTAATAGACTATTATTATATTCGATTCCATAAATTAAATAGAAGCAATAAACAACAGTTTCCATCCTTTGCTATTATCTGCAATAACTATTAATTCTGCTTACCATTACAAGTTTTCCATCTGATAAGAACTTGTTGATTTATAAACTGTAATTGAATACATTCGTCATTGATAATTATTTGATAGAGAAATGTAATTTAGTCGATTTGCTTGTAGATTTTTACAGGCGCTCTTTAAAATTTGCTGAGAAAGAATAATTAAATACTTTTATTTAATGTATAAAACACAAACAGAATATTTATAGTTTGTTGTTTTTAGAAGAATATAATACAATAACATTATGTAATTTAATTTGTTACTTATATTCTATCACTTTATATAAGCTTTCATTCAAATGAGGGTATTATTTGTAAGCGAACTTATTTTAGTTTCTTTATTTATAGATAAAAAACATATTTTTTTGTTTCAGGTAAAAGAAAAGAGTAATAGAGAAGATTTGAAAACTGACATACAACATAGAAAAGAAAATTTTTATAGGGTAAGTTATATTTGTAAGAATAATTTCAATAATTAAGAATCGAACCAATAACCATCGCGCTTACAATCGGACGGTGCTGCTGCGCCATAGGGGCCTCTAATATTTTAAATATAAATTTATTTATTTTTAATTTATAATTTACGAAATTCGTATTTTTCAGGAGGCCCCGTCGGACGAAGACTCGGCGGTGTCTTCCGCGCCCGCCTCACTCTCCCCTCAACCGCTCAACGAAATGTGGGTAAGTATACCATAGCCATATAATATATGGTTGGACAAAATAAAAAAAAACAAGCATATTAATTATTAATATGTTTTAGTCAATACTTTAAAAAATTCTATACTCTGACTTGCGTCTCTTGGAAATCGTCTAAATGCTAGACACATTAAATAAATTGTACTAAGTGTGAAATAATTAAAAAAATTGAAATAATATATTTTGGCTGCATTATTATCCAACTTATGTCAACAAGAAATAAAGAAATGATACATGGCGCCATCTTTAGATTTCGTACAATATAAATAGCGGCAAATTGCTTATCAAAGACGCAGGTATTAGTAGTGTAGGTACAATTTTTTTTGCAACTATTGATATTTAAAGTATTTTTTTTTTAGAAATGAATGTGTTTTACAAGTAGGTAAGTTTTTTTAGGTTATATTTTTATAACTGTACTACATGTTTCTAATTGATAAATAATTGAACACGAATAGAACAGCATATGGACCGTTTATTTTGAAAGTGGTGTAAGTCCATTTTTGAGAAAAATTAGCTATCACGTAATTCATGCTTAATTTAATGTATTTTTTTTATATATAACTAGTCCGTGTTTAATTTCTCAAAAAAAAAACCCACATTTTGAACAACTTAAAATCGGTCGGTAAATGAAATTGCATAATCATCGACATACTAACCTTTAATTTTCTCGAAACAAAAGAAAATGGACTTACACCACTTTCAAAATAAACGGTCCATATGTTTAGAAATACATGAAGCATCAATTAAAGAGAAACGCGAATTGCAAATGTTAAAAGACGCGCTACATTCACAAAATAATTATATAAACTCTTATGTTATTTGCATATGAATATTTACTAATATTTTCCTTTCGTTACAGTTTATTGTATTATTTTAAATATCGTTTATAACACTTACGCTTATCTTAAGTGGAAATATACTCGTATGAATAATATGAATATAGAGATAATTAAAAATAAGTAGTTAAATTCAATATACAACCTAAACCGAAAAAAAAACACTTTTCTCAGAGTAGTACTTTAACTCTACAACAATCAAGTTACCAATTACCCAATTGGGTTATAATAGCGCCCAAATAGATACTATTAGATATGCGAAATTTCGTAAAAAGTCGGAATAAAGTGTTTATTTACACATTTAATTTGTAAAGAAGTAAGGAATTCGAAACAGCGGCCTTGATGCACTGTAAGAGCATCGTAATGACATACGTCAGTGCAAATATCAATATTGCGATACTAACCTCATACACTAAAATGCTGGTATTTCTTGCTTCAACGCGCTTTAAACTCTCTATTCTTTATGATATATTGAATTTTATTGCACTAGAGTAGGAAAACGAAAATATTTTAAATATGAGGAATTATTTTTAATCACGCTTTTTCCTGCAGAGCAGAGGTAGGCAAATGAATCTTGTGAATTTTCCGCCCAATTTTCGAGGCACTGCCTGAATGGCGGAAATTATAGCTGTGCTTTGACTATTGAAGCAGGACAACCTAAGTTATTTAAATATTATCATAATACGAGAAGGGATGTCGAACACTATAGTACTATAGCGGTTATATGCTGCCCCACTGTGGCATTTGCCTTAACTCGAATCTACAACTATCAAGCAAATTCAAACATTTCTCAATTACGCCATGATTATTTTCTGATAGTTAAAATAGGTAATTCTTATAGTTAGTCATTTCATTAGTAAAGGTACCTAAGGAATTCGGAGCCGTGGCCTTGGTGCATCATGAGAGCATCGCGTACACAAGTCAGCCGTCAGCGTAAATATCATTATTGCGATACTAACATGTCACCCACTAAACTGTTGGCGCTTGCTTCTTGCGTCACTCCATTGTTTTGTAGGGTAACAATGATATATGCGCACTTGGGCTTACTTTATATAGATAGTTGCTCTATTTAGTTATAGGTTTTATTTTATTTTAATTTTTTATAAAATAATATGATAGTATTAATAGATTATCTCGATGTTATTGATTTAAGAATGATGTTCAGATGTGTTGTTTTTCAGATAGGTTATTTCGTAATTTATAATTTTGTAATGACATCATTTTCTACTTGACGATATCGTAACTAACATGGGGACCCTTATGAACATAATAGTACCCCATGTTAAATTGAATCCACAGCCATCGTGATACATATCAGCCTCGCTACAATAGAACTTCCATATTATAGCCAATTATTACCTTAAGTATAACTAAATATAAGCAATTAGAAAGGTGAACCTTGACAATCCACTAAAATCAAAACTAATGGCAACAGTCGTGCGGGCAATGCCGTACCGCGGCGGAGCGGGCGGCGTCAGCGGCGCGCGAGTGCACGCGGCTGTCGGACGCGTTGCGGGACGCGCGCGACCAACTCGAGCTCATGGAGTTCAGGCTGCTCGAGCTGGAGGACGCCAGCCCGGACAAGGTGAGGATTATGGTATTACATCCTAATACAACCTTAATTATTTAAAATCTTTATGTATGTATACAGTACGGCCGTCGTGGCTGCCCTGAAGATAGCTGTAGATGGTTGCGCAGATTTGTTATTAGGGATTTTTCTTATCGTTGATTATTTTCTTTCCGAATTAATTAAAATTAATTATTTATACACAATATTCACAATAAGCTTATTGAATCTAACTGTACCTAATTAGTGCAGATTTGATTTTAGGATTATTTACTTTTGATTATGCGCAAAAGTTCAGAAAGTGTAATTTTAGTAGCCACGACACATCGGCCGTACTGTTATTATTTAAAAAAGGTAAGTGCTCTACATTTCGCTATAATAGTTTTAAATTGTAAGTACTAGATCGTATAAGTGATGTGTATATGATTGTGCTCGAGTTTGGAGTTAGTGATTGTGATTGTGTTCCAATACTTGTGATTAAGTTCAAAGATATGTGCTTTGTTTTAAGCTAAAGGATCATTTTTACGATAACGGTGAGTTATATTAAATATTTTTTATAGGCACAAAACAATAGAGTAAATTAACGATTATAAAACGAAACACTTCTGAAAATTGTCGTTTTAATCTTCCTTTTTATTTTAAATAACAGTTTCGTGTAAATCAACCTCCAATTTGAAGGCTTTATCCAACCAAGCGATAAGTTGTTGCCAGAAGTGATTTAAGCTATTATTTATCAATTATAATGGCGCTAACATAACTGGCTTAGAGGTGACGAAATACATAATTATTTGTCAGCTATAGCTAATTAGTATTAGAAATATAAAAAAACTTGCCAAACAAGATATGTGCGGTAATTTAGTTCGATATACTTTATAATTGTATGTAATTATAACATATTACGTAGACGTTAGGTTAGGTGTGAGCTACAGGTGCAGTGTAATAGCAATACGAAACAAACTAAAGTACTAAAGCATTCGTCATGCAAACTTCCTGTAAAACTTGCATATCTTATTTCTGACTCCTTAAACCTTTTATGGGCGTGAATTGCCTGTGGAATTTGTTTATTGCTATTATGGTATATATAGTATATTGATGAAAATAATATTTTGTGTTAATTAATGAAGTTATCCTTTAAATAATGAATAAGAAAATAAATTAGTTACAGAAAATTATATTAATATTACATAGCAAGATAAGCAAAGGTATAAGCTATTGGCAAATTCAAGATATTGCTTAAGTGGCGGAAATTAACGTTGCACTTTACTTTTATTGCAAGTGTCTAATAAAATTGTATTATTTTGTTTGAAATAATGAATTCTACCGAGTGTGATATGAATCTAAAACCATCGCGCTCATCCATATATATCTCGACTTTGCTATGATGGCGTTTGACAATACATTTTCTGTTTACACTTTCAAATTTTGTTTTTACGTTATTATTATAGTTAATGTCTTTAATTATTCCTATAACCTGTTTAAGTGTTAAATAATGTATGAAATAATTGTATGCCAGCACTTAGCCTCGATACAGTAATTTACTATTAACATTAAGCCTTCTAGTGATGTAAACAAACATGTGACACGCCTATTGATATAGTACGTATGATATATTGATATTTCAAGTAATGCCAACTTTACAAAATTACAATCATGTGCAAATTTGTTAGTAATATAATATTTAATGGATTTTTTGTGTTGGATATATTGGAAAATTTATATTGACATAACGTGAATTCATTTGCTCTTAGTAGTAGATATATCATTGAAGTATAGAAAAATATTTTAATCAAAATAAATATATTCAAAATATTTCAAAATTTTATTGAAATACTTATGCACATAAATAAAATCGATATTAAAAGAAATAAATTGACAATATGAAATTGCTGCTAGTTATATTTTAAGTATTTTTTTTAAGGAATAAATCAGGAACAAGGCTATGTAGTACAAAGGAATGTCGTATATATAAATATATAAGTAACTATACTTCGTTTGTTTACTTGTCTAGCAGAGGTCACGTTTGAGAATCTTAGCATATTTAATAGAAACGAAAGGATATTTTTACAAGGTCGCAGGAAAATCTTGTTAGCTATATCGTCTATTAAATTTATTATCTTTATTTTTCTTACTTTGTACTATGTGTGTATATAAAAACCATACAAAATGTTAATGTATTTTTTTTATAAATTTATATTAACACGAGTGGTTTAACTTAATTTATAAAAGCCTCTTATACATTTCCTTACAAATGACGTCATAAAACAGTACGGATTTGGACGCTACCATTTCCTCTTTCCTTTCCGTTTGTACGCAATTAAAGTCTATTTATGTACTGAGTGTACCGTAATGCGTATCTAATACTCAGAACCTTAGTTCTTGTGTCATATGTAGGTATTCATATATCTATGAATGAATGTTGTCTTATGAAAGAATTTTTATGCGTAATGCCCACATTACATGCAGATTTACATTCAATTCCGTAATTGTTAAAAAAATCTTATGTAAGAAGTTATTTTAATATTTTTATTAGGTTTTGTTTAATACTGTAATATATTTTTCTGAATAACTTCAGTAGGTATCTGTTAGCTAAGTAATAAATAGGTCAACAGGTCTTCATAGTTACTATAATAATAAATACAGACGAAAAGAGAGCAAAATAATTACTTTATTCTTTCTGTCTAAGAGATTTTGAGCAGAAATTCAGCTTTTTAAAGTCATGATTATATGGCAATAAGATTATGCATTGCTATGGCTGTCGCGTTACAAATACCTAGTGATGTGTAATCGAGTGGTGGTTAATTGTGGAATGGTGGATGCCTTAATAGTGTTTCCAATAACGTATTTTAATGTGTTATTCATTATTTATTTATTGATTAGTATTTTACCGGTAACTATAAACATATAGTTTATTTAAAAATAACATTTGTACATAAATCGTTTATATATTTAATATTTTTTAAAGTTTATTAAAAAAATAGTTTAACTAAAGGAAGACTTAAAAACTAAAGGAAACTTAATGATTTACAGCAATTGGATAGCTATTTAATTAATGTACAATCATTGCAATAAATAACATTTCATCAGTTAGTTAATTGTTATATTGCGTTAAAAACAAACGATTTCATTCTCAATGCGTGCGCCTGCGCACCGCTATACTGTTTTTATGCATCCAGCCTCAGCCATAAGAGATTTTAGATCTATATCTAACAAGAACGAACTGCTCTTTTGTAACATTTGTATACATAACCAAATTACCTTAATTCTAATACCACTCATAACAAAACCTTATATAGGTTTTCATAGATGTGGGATGGATAGCCACCACCATACATAGAGTCGCCCACGCACCTCGTGCCGAAAACAGATTATCTCGTCATTTAATGTTTGAAGTTTAACCTAATAATACGTGGTTGTTAAATTTATGTAACAATGGATAAAGGTGCTCATAAGTGGCGTATAATTTATATTGTAAGGCACCTTTCCTTTACACGTTATGTTCGTAATATTTGATAATATGCAAAATTTCTTCATGTAATAGCGGTATTGAATATTCAGTTGTTGATAAATGATAAAAACATAAACCAGCGTATTATATATAAGTTTTAAACATACATATTATTAAGCGATGACATAATAAATAGCAAAAAAAGTAATCGAAATAATTCTCACTTTCTAGGGTGCTAGGGATACCCTAACAGACTCTGATTCTGGCTGCGTGTCCCCTGGGTCCCGTATAAAAGACTCAGCGTCGCCCGAATTCAAACGAATGGACTCCGGCTACAAGTCCCCACACACGCCAAGCAGCCCCTGCAATCCACGACGGCATATCTCCCACGAAGAGTTTAAGGATGAGTTCGCTAAAGCCCAAATTCTATCGGATAATATTGATAGGAACTCGGAAACTAGTGACTCATTAAAGAGCAATCCTATGAAGGAACATTTGGAACAAATGATCTTAAATGCGGCGTCGGCGGAAGACAGGAGCTGCCTGGAACAGGTTTTGATGATGCTCTACAATTTCCAAGCATTGAGCAGTTCTGTTAGTGAAGATGAATGCTATCAGGTAAAAAATAATTTGTTTTTTATTATGCTAGTAATTTATGAGTTTTACATTTAATTTAATTAAGGCGAAGGCCTCAATTGCGTTATCTAAATGTTCTGTTACGTTCTCATTATGTTACTTATACATACTCGTACATGTGTTTGTTTTTAAAAATCTTGCCAAAGCATGAATTGCTTATAATATTTCGTTACTTAGTAGTTCATAGTAGAAAAAAATATATGTGTAATTTACAAACAATAAATAAATTTTTAATAATATTATTCTTAGATTTGGTTTGTTTTACCATTCAATTATCATTAGCTCGAAACTCTACTAGTTTCGTATGTAAGTTCAATCTTTTTCCAAAGCGACAATTAGTAATATAATAATTAAAAATAAAAACAATAATGACAGAACTTCAATGCAGTTATCAAACACAAACATCAAACATGTCACAACAACAATAAATTTACTGTTTTCAGGCGAAACCGAAAAGAATATGTGATTTGAGACTAAAATCCGACATCGACATCCCATCGCACAAAACTCATAAAGCGATCGCGACTGTCACCCCGTACCAACAAAAAGGCTACAAATCAGACTCCTTAGAAAGCCTTTGCGAGGAAAGAAAACCAAATAACATATTACAAGAAAGTGGTATATTCGAGGGCGTCGAAACTGAAACTAGATGTACACAAACAGAGGAAGCTTTCGAATTCACTAGTGAACTGAACACTGAAATTCAACGACTGAATAGTATTAGGGAGAAATTGGAGAAACAAGGCGTTAGGAATAGGAATCTCAGCGATGTTGATAGTTTAGAGTGTAAATGCGTTAAATTGGGGAAGAAACATAAACAGTATTACGAGAGGAGGCTAAAGTTTTTGGAAGGCAAAATATCGATATATGAAGCGGCGCAGGACGTTAAAGAGTCGAAATTAGCTCAGAGGTTGCAAAAGGAATTCCTGCTTGAGAATCGGATACAAGTAAGTATTATGTGGCTTCAATGATGACAGAATTAAAGAAGTTATTACTATTATTTCACTTGGCGGAAAGTTTATAATCTTATTAAGATTGCTTTAGTTAAATAAACAATGTGTACGATCATTATTTAAGTAGAAAATAAAAAAAAAACTATAAAACACATGCATATGTGACCGATATTTTAATTAAATAATTAAATTTAATAAATATTTTTCAGGACCTAGAATCAGAACTATTAGAACTTCAAGACAAATACGAGAGGCTCGAGGAGGATTGTTGCGAGTTAGAGGAAATAGAGAATGATACCCGCTTACATTGGCAGCAGTAAGTAATACTTTAATTTATTTTTACATTATTTACATTTGTGTGTTCTGAATTATATTGAATGTAGAACTTCTGCTCTTTGTAATATATTTGATCCTCGAGTGAATCGTACAGTTTTATTACTATAGATTCTTATCCATACAAATATATATTTAAAATTTCAGATTAGAAATGGACTATGAGCTATGTTCCGCCCAGTTAAGAGACATGACGGAGCAGCGTGAGTGTTCACGTGCGCACGCTGAACGACTAGCTGCAGAGCTGGCTGCTAGGGACTGCGCTTTGAAGGCTAAAGAGGTATTTTAATTTATTTTTTGTATGATATTTGTGTATTTTAGGATAGATAAACAGGAAGGTTTTTTTTTATGTTAGAGAACACTACTGTTGGGGGTTTGGTTCTTACTTGGGGAAACTTCCCCAAAAAAATATTTTAATTAGTTAATTAAAATCCTTTTTTCACTCTAGTGAGAACTTAAAGCGCCGCATTGAAATTCAAAATTTAACAAACATATGTTTTTATTTTCTGAAAATATTAATAATAATATTTGTTTTCAGAACGAATTACTAACCAGATTGCAGAGCTTAGAGCGAGCTGTACCAGCTTTAATAGCTTGGAACGTTTTACGTACGGTCGGTGCTTCTGTTACTTGTGGAACTCAAGTAAGTAGTTATTTTTGTTGTGGAAAAAATAATAATGTTTGTTGCAATTTAAATTTGACAAAAACTTCTATTAGTAAATGACAAATAAAAGAAAATAGCTATAATTATCCTATTTATTAAATAAAATATATAAAATTATATATTTATATTATAGTTTTCGTTTTCGCAGAAAGCTTTAATAAATCGCATATCGCCTCTCCCGCCCGACACCAAGACGGCCATCACGCAGATAAAGGAAAAAGACTGCAGCATCGTTCCATTGCAGAATTCTTTCTTACCTCGTATCACTGAATTGCAAATGCAAGTTAATAAGTGAGTTAAATTGCATTGTTATATAAAAACCATTATATAATATATATACCTATTATATATTAACATTTATTTACATTTTAGCTCGAAGATGAATTATATTGTTCCTGTAGTTTAAATATCTGTCTTTGAATATTAAGTAATTGTGATAAACTTATTAAAAATATTTAAATTAAAGACGTAAAAAGATAGTGTGTGATTTTCACAGTCACACGATGGTTTTAGATTCGATTATCACACGGAAAATAAATTATTTTCTCCATTCCCTTCTGGTAAACTCGAAGATATTTTTTAAATTCTATAATGCAACTTAACATTTACTTACTGTATATTATTTCAGATTAATATCAGAACGTAAAGAAGTACACAGGCAATCGTCAGAAGTAAAGAAAGTTCTAGAAGATAAAGTCAAGAGTCTTGAAGAAGAATTAGCTATTGCCAAACGACAAATGTTCGCGGCCGTCAATGGTGCCGAAATTAAAAAAGATAAAATTGAAGGGAAGATAGAACAATTGGAAGATAAGATAAAGATTGAAAAACAAAATGGACAGGTATTGTGTAGTTTTTTTATTTTTTTTGAGACCTGTTGGGCCTGGGAACCTAGTGGCTTAACAGTAGGTTTCCAGATATCCAATGTGAGGCTGCGATGTGGATAAGATTCACAGTTAAGTGAATGATGACACGTAAAAGAGTCTCGCATGGTCAGATTCGCGGAGAAGGAGTGTCTTGACACTATGGTTTTTCTTTTTCTCTACCTAACGTAGGTATATACGGAATGGATGAATATTAATTTAGTTTATATAAATTATGGGTTATAAAAATATATATAATAGTGAGTAGCAATTATGAATAATAATTTTATACAACGTAATACAATATTATTATTTATATTTAGCTCTACGAATAAAAATGTTATAGTATGTAACTATGTACTTGTTTATACACTTTTATGTTATTATTTATACACAGGTACATTAATGTGTTCTTACCTTCATATTGTACCCTGTATATAGCAGGGTAGGCAAAGGCACCGCCCAATATTTGAGACATTGAATGTTGAGTGACGGAACTCAACGCTGCGCTTTACCTTGTTACCAGACCAAAAAAATGAAAATAATTCAATTCCCCCAATCGGCATGGAACCCACAACCGTCGTGTTTACAGTCAGACGCTGTGCCGTTACCCTACGAGGACTTTTATGAAATATATTTTTTTATATATACATACAGTCATAATTATTATAAAGAAATAATAAATAATATACATATATTATCTATATATATAAAAGGACTTGTCCTCACTGACTGAGGTAAGACGCACGCGCAGCCGTAACCGCTGTGCGTAGAAACGTGAAATTTGGACAGATGTTTACTTTTGTAATCTGGCCATCCACTAAGAAGGGATTTTGAAAAATTTTAACCCTAAAGGGGTGAAACAGGGGTTGAAAGTTTGTATGGAGAAAAATTAAAATCGGCACCGATTCTTAAAAAATTTGAAATTTAGATTTTTAAAAGTATTTAATTGAACACGTGTTTCATCGTTTTCTAGAATTCACCTTCTAAGGGTGCAAATAAGGGGTTGAAAGTTTGTATGGAAAAATCTTTAAATCGCCACCAATTTTTATAAAATTTAGACTCTTAAAAATATTTCATTGAACACATGTTTCATGGTTTATTAGAATTCACCACCTAAATAAGCGAGCGAAGCTGCGCGCGTCCGCTAGTTATAATATACAAGTCATACTGACACATCTCATGAGATCATAGCTTCCTATGACGCAAATAAAACAAATAAAAGAAAATTAATACAAAGTAAACAGAGCGTGTTACTCGTTATCTAGAAAATTATAGGCCGTGAACAATTTCTATAATTTCAATAATAAATTATATTTTTTTCTTTCTTCTTCATTTTATTCTTAAACCGCAATATCGTAATAAATTTATAATTTTTATTTCAATTGACTGCTTGAGTCGTTTCGTGATTTTTCTTAATGTCTCAGTAGTTTTGTTGAACATTTGTCAGTTAGTTTTGTTTTGGTTGAGTTATTTTTTAATTATCATTTATTTAATGTTGAGTTTTATGTATATTAGTTTTATTGTTCTTATGTAACTACGTAACTTATGGTAATTTTGTATTTTCGGTCATTTTTTTTAACTTTACCTTTTATTCCGTATATTAGAGGAGGAAAAATTACCTAAGTGTCAAAATTTCGTTATGGTGGCGGAACTTAACGCCACGGTATATTTTATCCCTTTACTAGCTTCGCTATATAGGTATAAGGAATGCTACGGGCGAAGCAGCGAGCTGGTTGCTAATATATCATAAGTTGTTATTACCATCAAATAAAACTTAAAATACACACAAATTAAATAAAAAATAACATCTTCCAACAGCTCCCAATAGATCCTCTAACCAAAGCCAGGATCCAAGCGCTATTATCAACGGAACAAGAACTAAAGACCAGGATAGCAGAACTAGAGAGGAGGGAGGCGGCTTACTTGGAAATGTTAACGCAAGCTGACGACATGTGGGCGGAAATGGAAAGTGGATACAAGAAAAAGATCGATGAAGCGGTACAGAATGAAACTCTGTTGAAGGGGAAGGTGAGTTAAAACCAAAATCAACATATTATTAGTTCAATAATTTTAATAATAAAAGTACCAGCTTAGAGCTGTTATACATTTTCTAAACAAGTATTATTCTTCTAATTGTGGAATAAACCTTTAAAAATATAAAAAATGTGGTTTTATTTTTCAGGTAAAGAAACTAGAAACAGAAAGAGATCAATGGAAGAACTGTTTCGAGCCTCTAAAGAAAAAACTGCGGGAAATTGAAGAATCCGAATCAGGAATGAGGATAGCTTTAGAAAAGGCTGAAAGAGATGCTAAAACACTTAAAATACAAAATAGTAATTTGAACACCATGTTTGGAAAGGCCGATTCTGAAGCTAAGAAAGCAGAGGCCGCTGTTAAAGACCTCGAGAGTAGATTTAAGGTAAAATACAAATTAAAATTAAAATATAATAAGTTGAGAATTTAATTCTTATTTCTGTTAAATTTATTGATACTTTTGACGTGAAATAGGGAATGTATAATGAATAAAGTAAATGAATAATGTCGTAGTAGGGAATTAGTGTCTATGTACAATGCAAAGATTGTATGTTCTAAGTTAATTTAAGAAATAATTTTTATTTTTAATATTTTCAGTTTATCATAGAGATAAAGAAAAACTTATAATTTTTTGTTATTTTAAACATCCGTTTTACAACCTATATGCAATCTAGTCAGAGGATTCTCTCAGTAATTCATATTAACACATTATTTCTGGATACTTAAAAAAATACTGTAAAAGTAAATAAATTGTAGATATACAATATTTAAATAAAGTACAGTAATATAGAAAAAAAAATGTTTATATTCATTTACAGAAGGAAATCGATCAATTACGCAAAAGCAACAAACAAATGGATGAAGATCTAACAAGTCAACGAGATATGACCAAAAAGACTGAAAATAAATTCATGGGTGACTTGGAATATATAAGGAAAGAACTCTCTAGGGCTTGTAAGAACAATCAAGAATTAGAAGTTACTAATAGCGAATTGAAGGAAGAGGTAAGCTTATTTATATATTAATAAAAATAATAATAATATACATTATTAATAATAGTATTGGTTATTTTTGGGTTTTCATGGGTTTTGGATATATGGAATCTGTTTAGATTTTTTTTATAATGGGATATATAATTTTTCGGGGTGTTTGATTTTTTTTTAACTAAATATTTTTTGTATAATGGAGACTCGATTATTCCAACTTTGTTAGTCGTATTTATTTAAATAAAATAAATACGTTTTGAAATAAATAAATAAAGTTATTAAATCAATATTTCTACACAAATGTAAATTTAGTAATTGTTTTGAGGTTTTTTTGTTGTCTATAGAGTTATTTAATTTGCAAGTCGCCACTATACACACATATTTGGGTATTTAATATATGGTAAAATGCTTGTCTTATTTTTTTACATTTTTATAATACTATTCGACACTTTGGAAAGAAAAATATCTTTTTTAAAACGTATTCTAAACAATACGTTATATTTTTATATATTTTCTAAAAAAGTTTTAAGTTTAAGCTTTAATTATATGAAGATTATAACTTATTTTTTGATTAATTATTTGATTATTTTTATAAAAGTTTGTGCTTTTAGATATGGGCGTAGTTGCTTTGTAGTTTAGTTTAATATGGTATTTGTTTTAGTTAGTTAATTCAAAATTATTCGGGGACTATACATGCTTTAAAAACTTTTGACATAAAATTAAATTTTATATGACTCAAGAATAAAAAGGTAAAAACAATTATCCATAATAAATAAATATTTTATGTCGAAAGTTTTAAATAAACGCTTTAATTGTGTTTGAAACGAAATTGTGTATGTACAAAAAATATCGGTTCACGAAGACTGTGCATGTACCACCGCGTGTTTTGATTGTATGGCGTCGTGTAAATATATATTGCATGGGATTTAAAAGGCTTAGAAACACGAAACGAAACTAAGAAGACATTATTTTTAGGTCGAATCATTAGAAAAGCAGCTAACGTTAACCCAAAAAGCTCTAAGCCAATGCAAAAGGAAATGCGACGATAAAATGAAAACTATCAGTCACGAATTGTCAATCAAAACTGAGGAACTCGAGGAGTTACGCAGCGAAATGCGACAGAGTTTTAACGCTAGTCGTTTCGACTTGAAACCAGATAAAACGGAATACGTAGGCGAAGGATATTCCATATATACAGCTATACCAAAAAAAAGTGATTATAACAGAATGCATCACAGCATGAGCTATATAACTGAGTCACATTGCTCTTGTCCAGCGCTAAGGAATCAGTTAGTCAGTCAGTTGATAGAGGATTTGTTCGATAGAATACATAATACAGTAGATGACGATTTGACTAAACTATGTAAGGAAATAATGCCGGTGAACGGTAAAGTGACTGAGGAGAATAAAGCTAAAATTACTAATTATCTTCTAATGGCCATATCTAAGGAATTAATTAGATCTATAGGTGATGCCGACGCGAAAACTGATAGCGAGGTAAGTGATTTTTTTGAAAAATTTTTGTGACTAAAATTTTATAATTGCGTTAGTTATGTGTCTAATTGACTAATTATGTTGGTTGTGGAACAACTAAATTTTACCAGTTTTATAATTTTATTTAGATTTTGTCTTTGTTTTTATGATGTAAATCTAAAAAGAATGCTAGAATGTAAATTCTGAAAATATAGCATTTGTCAAAAGTATACTCTCATACTGTAACTTTTTAACTCGAAAGACTTTAATAGTCAATTACTGTTAGAAAAATAAAAAAAATGGTTATGGACATGTATTGAATGTTTATAAAAGCACATTAAACCACCCAAAATATTATCAAGAGTAATGAAAGACAAGCACACGTCAACATAAGTTAACACAGCAAAATCATAATAAGTGTATAGATACACAAAAATAAACATAAAATGGCATATTTAGGACTGGCAGCGCGCGCTGTGCATGCCGTCTCTGTCAGGTGGGAGTGTGGGCAACGCGGGCGTGGTGCGCGGCGCCGCGCGTCTCGCCTCCGTGAGCTGCGCCTGCGCCGCCGCGCGCCTTTGCGCCGCCGCGCCCGCGCTTCGCGGCGTCGTCGGGGACTGCCAGGAGGTTTGCATTTGGTTGCGTAGTATTAGTTCTAGAAAATGGGATGGTTTGGAGCTCTATTTCTATGAGAGGGTACGAATTGCTTCCATTTTCCGGCAAAGACAAAACGTGGCGTTAAGTTCCATTCCATTTGAATTCCATTCCATTTGAATTCCATTCCATTCCATGGAATTCCATTCCATTATACACAATATATCTTGAATTCAATCAAGAAGTAGAGAACAGAGTGTTTTGATACTATGTTCTCTCTGTTTATCTCCCTCCTATATACCGCAACATATGTAAATACCAATGAATTAGATTTTATTATAGATTAGATAAGATATTGATTTTATAAGTAAAAGTAATATTTAAAAATTTTAACAGGAAGTTTTGGAGCATGGCGACGTAAAAATCATGGAGGAGCAATTAGCGAACGCGATAGAAAGTATTGTTGTAAGTTTTTATTTATATTTGTTTTTTTTTATAGAATCTACATTTAGTTACCAAATTATTTAAAAAAAATGTTTTATTTTATATTTCAGAATTGTCCATCTTGTGCGTTGGGTACAAATGCGATAGTTTGGAGCACGGATGTATAGTGATATAACTAACGTGCATATTATGTGGGTAATATTTATTTTTAATTGAATATATTTATATTTAAATGACATATTTAATATCAAAAGAAAAAGTCGACGCTAGTTAAAAATTCAAAATTTATTCAAGAAAATATTTGTATATAAATTATAACTTTCAGTCGTCTAGTTAAATAAAACGCGACTTTAAATTCTGTCCCCGTCCTCAATATATAATATTTTACTTTTTTGAAAAACGTATAAAAATTCAACTCGGGCCTCTTGGTAACTGTTCAAGCGCTCTGACCATTAAGCCAAGCTACGTCCTATTATTACAGAGGTGTTGTTAGCATCTCAGTAAGTCTGTAATAATAAGTTTCCTTTAAAAATAAATAGTTTTTATAATTATTATATGAATTCTTTTTATTTACACATTATTTATTAGTATTCTTGTATGTTCCAGTTAACCTCCACCGACCTCAATCTGGTGCCTTCATTAGTATAATTAGCGACTGTATATATAATTATTATATACTTTGTATAATACTCTAGGTATAACTATCTAATACCTAAGCTCTAAGTTAACATATCGAACAAAACGTACCTTCAATCGAATAAGAATTACGAAATAAATGTTTTTTTTTTGTTTTATTTCATTTTATTTCCTTTATTTATCGTTTCCGTGCCAATTGTGTTGTAAATAACGTATTTTTTATTATATTATAGTTGAATAGAATACTAAAATTCCGACTTACACGAAGTTTGTATTTTACTTATTTCATGTATCGAAAGAAAAATAAAGTTATTAATTTTTAAAATGTGAATGTCATTGAAATAAATGAATATTTAATTTTATTTTGGCCTTTTATTCTTGATTTGACTTCCCTTTCTGTCAGAATGTAAACGTGTCATCTTAAGTGACGATGACAGAATAATATTTATTCAATATTTTAAAATGACGTCGTAACTTTAGAAATTTATAGTTTTCGTGCAAATAGATATGGTTTCAAGTAAAGCTTTTAGTATATTTTTACATATAAAATAACTTTTTTGTAACATTAGTATGTAGTCATTACATAGCTTTTTGGTTGTATTTTGTTCTAGTAAAAGTATAAAGTTTTACTTACATAACGTAGTTCTTTACATAAGAAATTTTAGACTTTAATTCTACATTAGCCTATACTCTTTTAAAACTATTATAAGTGTTATTTGTTTCGATGGGATACAAAATTATGAAATATCCATATTAAATAGTTTCAAATTAATTCACGTAAAATCCCCTACGTTAATATTTTAAATAGAAACAGGTCATAGTGTGAAAAATATCTCTTTTACAGATTTCGTCAGCTAAATGTAATGCAAAGACACCAGAAGTAGCAAAAAGAAAATGTTGTCACAAAAATTGAGCGAATGTATATGCAATGAGTCCATAGATTTAAAATCCCAATCAGGTCCAAAAAAGAGTGCGTCCGCGTGTTCTTGTTCCGTATGCGATTCTGTCTCCTGTTTTTATATTAGAAATAAAAAATCCATTCAACCCTGTTCTTGTAACCACCAAAAAGTTAATGTGGAAAATGTGAGATCTATTACAAAAGAACTTAAAGAGTTTAATGAGAAAGATAATTTTACTGAAATCATTGATTATAAAAAATCCGATGTTGACATTCTTTCTGACACAAAATGTGATTTACAAACATCCGAAAAAGAAATTGGTCAAAAAAGAAAGAAAGAGGTCGAGAAAACTTGTGAAATACAAAAAAAAGAAATTTCCAATAACAACGAGCAGGTTAATAAAGCTAAAGCTGAATTGAGTGCACAAATTATGAATGTCCCATATGAAGAATTTAAATGTTCTTTGTCTACAAAACATAACAAGACTGACTCAGCTCACAACAACGATAGTCCTATTTATAAAATCAATGAATTGGTAAAACCAGATATTTTAACTCGTTTGAAAGAAATTTATAAAGCGTGTAGTTGCACAGTGTGTGAGTGTATTACTGATAAATCTTTACCTATTAAAAAACTTGTACCTGATAAATCTTTACCTGACAAAGAATTATGTAACTGTAGTCCTTGTGACTGCAATGAATGTGTTATTGCTCAAAACATTAAAAAACTTGATCCAAGGCCACACTCAGGGTGTCCGTGTGTGAGATGTGATAGAAAGGACTGTCGAGGCATTGTTAAGAAGCCTACAGGAATATCGGCATGTGACTGTAACCCATGTGATTGCTTAAATTGCACTGATGCCTCAGCCAAGTCATGTAATTGCGAACCTTGTCAATGTGCGGAATGCACAATAAATAATAGAACACGGACGCCTGTTCTATCTACGAGTACTCAGAAACATGTTACAAAAAGTACGTGTAGATGTAAGCCATGTGAATGTGCAAATTGTACACAAATTTTTACAACAATCGCTGCAAATTTAATACAAGATATATCTAAAAAATATGTAAATAGATACTCTGAAAATGATTTATATTTAAATGATCTAATTGTATTTCACGAGGACTTTAGTGAATTTGATCAAAACGAAAGGAGAAATAATATCCAAAGAAACAATTATGATTACGATATAAATACACCATTCATAAATGATCAATTAATTCACACAGGGTACAATAACTTCAACACTATTGCTATGATGGCTATGTATAGCACTAATTACTCCAAAGTGGAGTTAAATAATACGAAAGATTGCGAATGTCTAGGTTGTGAATGTCTTATTTGCACGAGCAGAGAAAATGACATTAAGAATAAAATCTCTTTTAATGATTTTCAGCACCGTAACGTTATTGTCACTAGCCAATCTAAGTCTTGCGATTGTGTGGCCTGTCAATGTGAGTTTTGCAGCCAGGCACAAAATAAATTAGCTCACAAGCTGATTCGGTTAAAGGATAATTGTTCTTGCTCCATTTGTGATTGTATAATGTGTGATAATATAGCACATTCTAACAAAAAAGATTATATTGGGATAAAACAGTGGGTACAACAGGAGCAGGACCTGCCTATTCATGTATCTAAAGATACTTCATGTACAAATATTTACCCATTCAAAAAGGGTAAGCTGCTAGCTCCTACTAAATTTGAAGATAATGTTTATGAGCCTTTCTGCCTGAAAAGCCAATTATATTTTAGTAATAACGTATTTGGACCACACATAGAAACAAGAACACATTTGTCTAATTTTATTAATATATTGCCGGTATATAAGGAATCGACGAATTTTAAAGAAAATGATAATTCACAATACTCGATTCTAAATACCGAGTGCCCTGTAAAAGATATTTTTTCGAATAACTATATAAAGAATAATGATCTGCATATTGGTAATAAAGATAAAGATTTTTACATCCCCACGAAATTAAAAAAAACAGATAAATCGTTAGAAAAACACATAACAGAAACTAAAACTTTTAATACAAATTCTACAAATTGTAACGTCAGTGGTACTATTAACAAGAACCCATCTAGTTGTTTTGATGAACCTAAATCAATAAATATTGTACGAGAAAGTATAACAAAAGACATTACTGTTTTAAACAGCAATTTTAAAACTGTAAATCTTAATTTACCAAACAACTTAGACAATACGAGGAAGCATTATAGTAAACAAAATATAATAGCTTCTACTGAAGAAAATAACGAAATTCTTGAGGCTGATCGAGTTGACTTACAAAAAGATAAAAATAAAACAGTAAAATATAAGTATACATATAATAAAATGTATAGACGTTTGATGAGACAAGCTCGAATGAGCAAGAGGAAGAAAACGCTAATAAATCGAACTAAAGATAATTGTATAAGTAATGAAAATAATGAAAATGTCAATATAATTGAAAACTTTAAAATAATTGTCGACGACTCCAATGAAAAAAACTTAACACTAACAATAAAGAATAAAAAGACTGTAGATGATTTTTTCTCGTCGGAAATGAATATGCTCAATAAAATAAAAAGCGAAGTTCAGGTTTGCTATCATACATTATTTATTTCTTTCCTAACATCACGTTCTATCCAGGATATACAGAGGATAGTAGGATAGGCAGAGGGAATCTAATGTTAGAACATTGTTTCTCCACGCACCGGCAATTTTTATTTTTTTAAAGTACTCATTTAGGTACTTACAATTTCGAAATTAGTACGAAAGTCTCGGTGGGCGAGTTCCACTAGCATTTAACCGGATTTTTGCTTAATGGTAACAATAAGAAATACTTCTTTCTGGTGCTTAGGTCTCATCAAATAAAATGTTTTCTTTTATATCATCTACGTTTTGATCCTACATCCCAATATACCTTCATTTAAATTATTTTAGATCTAGTCCTTTATTATTGTTCAGCCCTTAAAGTTCACTAGAATTAATATGTAAAGTCTTAGTAATTATTTTTGCAGAGTGTAGAAAATAACGCAATAACTAAGCCTTGGCCAATCTTACAAAATAATTTCTGTATGAATTGTTCAGAAATAAGACAAAATAAAGGCGTCTGCACTATTCCTGAGTTTCAGTTAGACGTAAAAAATGCTGTCAAATTTGTGTCACATCAGAATAGAGTACTGGTAATTTAATATTCGCAAATATTCTGTAATTAGTTATAGACGCAATGTTTTTGGATTCGTTTTCCATTTCGATTATTTTTATTTCCTCGCCTTGGTATTAAAAGTTGAGTTGGGCCACGCAATGTGTTGAAAATTGGAAAAGGAGTGTGTTAACACTAAGTTTGGGGCTAATAAAAAATATGCTTATCACTGGAGGCCATCGTGAAGCACTGTCTGTGTAAAATAATGCTTGTGTCCTTTTTGAAAAAAGTATTCAGTAATTTAATGTAATATAAAAAATATAGTTTTGTGTGAAGTTCATTAAATATTTCAATTACAGAGGCCGCAAAATGTAATATACAGATACAACGACTCTACAACACAAACTAAAACTCTGACCATGCAGGTAGACAAAGAGACAAACTGTAGTATAATTCGATCAACGGTAAAACTTTTTACATTTTATGCCTCTTGCTTATGATAAAATAATTATTGTTCGTTAAAAAAACGATTGTTTTTAAAGATTTTTTAATTTGAATTTGTTTCTCATTCTTAATACTTAGATAAAATTCCAAAATCTAATACATACTTACAAATGATCAAGGAATTGTGGCCGCCCTGAAGTTAGTTTCTCTTCTCTATCTTTTGTACACTGTTTATCGGGAAAGAGTTAATTAAAAAGAAGTAAACTTCTGAAATCACATCTGAGCACATCTACAGCTAACTTCAGGGCGGTCACCACTCGTTGTCAGAACTGCACTATTGTACTTTTAGAAGAAGAAAAAAAATGATGACCGATTTCATAAAACTAGATTTAAACATATTATAATATATTTGAAATATTATGTACAATTTTTCTAGGAAAATCTACGAAATAACATGAAATATTTATTAGACCTCGTGCTGTCACGTGTAGTGTCAATGCCTAAACTAAATGTTTTATCTAGTATGTTCGACTCTATGGACCGTGTTTCAAGTAATATACCTAAAATTAACGTAATTACATTTCCTTTATTACTTCAATATTATAGTAGAGGCCACCATAGTTTTAATTAGAACAGAGTGTCTTAACACTAGGTTCTCTCTGCCTACCCAACTCTGTGTAGGAAGCATCGTGGAGTTAAAAAAAAACAAGAAGTGAAATCTATTTGCACTCGTAAAGTCAAATATTTTTTTCTTAAAGTATTCAGATTAACAAGAAATTTCAATATAATTGTATTTTTTTATCAATTCTCTATTATATGTAAAGTTTATCTATTTATATTTTTAATCATTTATATGTTAATTTCAATAGTCAATAAAAAGTTCTTGTGATGGCCTTAAAGCGAATATCATTGAACTGAAAAGGGTTTCCAATAATTCGTTGCTAGTGAAATGGAAGGTGCCCCAGAACACTGCATACGTTCAAGGATACGAGGTAATAATATAATACAATTTATTGAAATCCTATTCAAATAAAATTAAATGTAAATGCAAAATAGTATGTGTAAGAAGAGTGTTCTTCACTTGGATAAGATGAAGAAAATGGATATATTTAAATATATTCATAAATTTGTGTACAACACATTACTGCGGTAGAAAAGTGTGTCTAAAAATTCATAGAATGGAATTTTAAAAAACTTAAAGCTTTACCCATACATTCGTTAGTGTATAGGCAGAGGGTACCTACCTAGTGTACACTTCGTTTCCCACGCATTTTTCAGTTTTCAAGATTTTGCATGTATATATGAAAATAATTAAAATATAATAATTCTCCCGAGTGGGGATCGAATCCACAAACATCGTGCTTACTATCAGGTGCAATCTTACTGCGCCACGACGACAATAAGTATATGGATAACGTTTATTAAAATTGTTTCTTTCCTTTCCTAACAACAGTTGCAAGTAGACGGTCGTTCAGTACAAAAAATATTTAGCCCTACGCGATGTATGGCGGTGCTGACGTGTCTGCCTCGGTGTGAAAAATTACTGTTGACCATTCGTACGCTGACCACTACACTGTTATCTGATCATTACCCAGCTACTACTATAGTCTATCGTCGAAGGATTAAATAATCTAAATATTCTGATTTCTTAAATGTTATAGAAAAAAAATAGTAAAATTATGTAGATGGCTGCTTTTCTGTAAAATGTTCCTTTAAAAGTTCCCTTTTAAATATAGTTAATTATTTTAAAAAATTACATAAACATATTGGAAGTTGTTTTTGTAAAGCAAAAGTTGATAGTCTTTTTTGCATGAAATAGATAATTACACCATATAAAATTGTTTTTTATTTCTATTTAGTCTTTATTGTAAATGGATACCTAATATATATTATACTAGCGGAGGCGCGCAGCTTCGCCTGCTTATTTTCACCATTAGGGGTGAATTCTAATAAACCGTGTGTTACATACACGTGTTAAATGATATATTTTTAAGTGTCTAAATTTGAAATTTAACTTAATTAATTTAATTTTATAAGAAAACTGTCTTAAAAAGGTCGGATCGTGAGATTGCCACCTCCCTGCTCTAGGTTATAGACTACTTAAGAAGCTTAACTTAATTATTAGTCGATCAATAAGTCAGAAAGAAATAAAAACTCCTCACATACTTATATCTATGATTTAATAGTGCCTCTCAAAATGTAATGTCAACTCTTACTAGGTGTCAAATACATTGTATTTGGTATGTAATCAAAATTATAGTTAATCTAATATGAGTTCTAACCATGAACAGAAACCAACGTAAATATGTACCAAAGACTAAACAAAATGTAACAACTTTGAAATCAAAACATAACATTCAAGATGATTTTGAAGAAGTATTGGCACCGAGGTCCAAACGAAATCCCTTTGTCAGTAACAAAGCTATGACAAGCAGATGTTGTTATGTAAGTCCAGCGTGTAAAGATGTGGAACTTTCAACTGAAGAATCGGGAGTATACGTGGACGATCATGTAATGCGTGATTTTTTTTGTATGGTTATTTAAAATATTTTTAGGTATTTATAGTATGTACTGTTATTTAAAAATATTTTCGTCTGCTCCTTTGGTAAATTCGAAAATATTAGCAAAAATCCCAGGTACTATACTTAAATGTAATGTGTTAAATGTGTTAGCCAAAAATTTAATGAGTTTTCGCTAGATTCTCTCTACATTATGCGTCATGTAGTAGTATGCTGTATTCCACATATCTATTTGCTATAAACAGAGGTAACCTATTTGGCCGGTGTTTAGACACTCCGTGACTACACACCGGCCAAATTAGTAGTATTTGATGATTTACATTTAAATTCGCCTCTGGTGCATTTTTCAGTTCAATACTCTAATAAGGCAACAATATGACTTTGATCCTGCGATTCCTGATGCTATAAAAAATTTAAAAGCATTACAAAAGGTTCTGTGCGGTGCTTCGAAGGTTGACAACTCATCTCAATACGGAACAGCTGAAGAAACCTACGTGAAGACGTGTGACGGCTGTAAATGGCAATATGTTGAGGATCCTAGTGATATAGACAAATACATTACTAAAGATATAGGTACCTTATAACTTATCTACTTTTTTCGTAGACAGAGTCAGAAGTTCACTTAGTTCATGGTACTTTTGAAAAATGTGTAATATTGCATATGTAGGTAGATAGAAAATATTGTTATATTTTCTATAAGAAAATTAAACAAACGAATATTAGAAAATTAAACAACAAAATATTAAACAGAAAATATAATAATATTTTCTATATACCTACCTACATATGTACCTAACTACCGTTTCTTAATGACTGATAGACAGAGGCGAAACTATTGGGCGGTTAAAGCTAAATTTGAAAGATAGCTTCGTTGGGAGGTGTAGGAAGCACTAATAGATTTTCCAAAATTCTTACAGTAACAAAGGATAAAAATATATTTTACATTTTATAGTCCGTCCAAACAAGATTGTTAGCAATATAATACTACAACCTTAAGAGTTAAAATTCCTAGTATTAGTGTATGAACATTTTCAGAATCACAATTACTTTGAATGTTTGACCTTTGAAATAAATGTTTTTGTATAACAATAACGATTTTCGCTTCCAATTAGCGACTAATTGGAGTTTAAAAGTAGATAATCTGTTTTGCTCCGATTCTACAAATGTCCCGTTAAATTTTCCATTTCCATTTAAACTTTTATAGATACTGATGTTGTTAAGATATTTGTTGTTTTTGTAATATTGTTTGCTGATTGGTTGCTTTGGTTTTTTTTGTTTTTTATTTTTGTTACTGAATATTTGTGAAAGAGAAAAAAATCATTATTATAATTTATAGTGGTCGAACCTTACCTTAAGCCATTATTGAAATATTAATTATAAAATACTAGCGTCATTAAAATTTTTTGCGAATGACACGCTAGAAATGGCATCCTAACAAAATTCTATTCAGTTTTTCTTATATTTACAGCAAGACACACTGTAGAAAGTCCAAACAGTGGAAATATACGAATTAATGATATACCTAACATAAAAGTGATCGCTGAGAAATTTGAGAAATACAAGAAAAACAACGTTGAACTTCGAAAGTTGAAGGAAAAAATTGTATGTCTCGAATACGATGTCTTTGGAGAGAACGACGATACTCTAGTTCAAAAATTGAGAGCTTATTTTTCTTTAAAGCCGATAAATAATAGTGGTTTGTGGATATTCTTTAGCTTTTTTATCTTATCAGGGTAGGCAGAGAGAAGGTTATGAAGAAGTATTAAGAATTCATCAAAGTGGCTTACCTAGGGACCCCGGGACCCTACCCGAAATCGAATCCAGTATTAGTGTGTTTACAATAATATTGCGCAACGAGGATCTGCTGATTATATTAATTAATTTTGATAAATTAATAGGTAAATGTAAATATAAATATACATACATATAAATACAATTACAATACATTACAGGTACATATAAATATCAATTGTTTATATTATGTTGTGCGGATTTTTTTATTTGCATACATTTTGTAAGGTTCCCACCAAACTTTCCACAAAAATTGTTATTTTTACCTGAACTTAACCTTGAATGATTGTGTGCACAGTAAGACTCTTCCCATCTTTGTAATTTAATAAATAAAAAATATATTTCAGATTCATCACCAAATACCTTACCATCCAAAATAAGACACAATTTTAACATAAACGACGAAGACTTAAAAAAATTAAATGAAAACGAAATAGAAATGATCGATTCTAAAATAACAGAAAATAAACCATATCTCGACGACCTCAAACAATTACTCAAAAGGAAACACGAATTTAAAACTAAAAAGCGACAAAGTACTTTAGATGTTAGAACTTTATATGAGATGGCTAAAAATGATACTTTAATTATAGATAAAATGTCTACAAATTTATTAACTAAAGACGAAATAAAAAATATTAAGGAAATTATTATGAGAAAAAGTCCAACAAGTGTCCACGGTTGGAGCAAACGTCTTGTAAAACAAGAATTAAGTAATAATATATCGCAAAATATTATTGCCCAATTAATGGCTGAATGAATGCTATTTAAAATATATAAAAATAAAGTTAATTTCACCTAATGATGTATTTAATATAAGACCTATCATTATTTTCTATTTAATTGAAAAAAATACCGTAGAAATTATAAGCCTTAACGCAAGTGAAATGATGAACCTGCAATAGGTTCTTTCTGTCTTCTCAGCTATATGCGGGGTACAGCATAAAAATTTGTATAGGTAAGTATGTGGTTTGTGTTTTCAACAGAGTAAATGTTAAGGCCTATTTTCGTAGATTTTTTAAGCTATTTTATGATATATTTATATAAACAAACTGTACCGTTTCTTTTGATTATAAACATAAAAACGTATTATTCAGAATTTTTTATTAACGTTAACAATATTTATAAAAAAATACATATTATTTGATTCGAGATTTTTTGTACTTATAGAGAACTATATAAAATAATAAAAATAAAATATATAAGAAATATCATATGCAAAATCTAGAAAAGCGTCGAATCCGAATTAATAGGGAGTGACATGACACCTATTGTTTGGAAAATCGATTTTTTTTTAGATAATCAAATTGTATTGATTCCTCAACATATATATAACAATAGATTAAGTATCAATTTTTAAAAACTATTCTCTATTAATATTTGTATAACATACAAAAAATATTATAAAAACTACATAATCTGTTCCTATGATATTATTTAGTTAATAGATTTATATTTATTTACATAATATGTCGTTATTTACTTCCATTTTCTTTAGTTTCTGGATTAAAGGCTGGGTCTAGACCGAGTTTCTTCATTTCTACCGCCATTTCAAAGAGATAGTCGTAGCATTCAGTCCTAAAAACAACAAAATAATATAAGAATCATAAGAATATTAAAAAAAAAACATTAAAAAAGAGGCCGTCGTGGCATAGGGGCACAAGCGTGTTGTTGACAGTTGTGGGAACGATTCCCACAAGGGGAAAATGAAATATTTAATATTTTGATTTACCGGTAACAAGACAAAGCACAATGTTGAGTTTCGCCATTCAAAACGCAATGTCTCAAAAATATTCTTCAGTATTTTCGACGGTACCTGGGAAACCTGTCTTAACACTAAGTTCCCTCGTCCTAAATAATAAAATAATCAAAATTTCTTGAAAAAATAACCATCTCCTTACACTTTTCCACTTGGTAAAAATTGTCCATTTAATTATTATATGGTTTTTATATATTTAAAGTACGAATAACGAGTCATGGCCGCCCTGAAGACAGTAATTAGATTTTTAGAAATTTATAATAAAACCTAACACCAAGCCAGCCACAACTTGTCAAAAGTACTATACTCACATAGTTTTAGCCTGTTGCCAACTATCACCCCATACATAAACACCATGTCTCCTTACAAGTACGGCAGAAGTTCCTGGGTACGATTCTAGAGCTTGGTTCAAACTGCCCGCCAAGTCTTTCTCGAATGGAGTATTTTCTATTATTGGCACTATTAATTTCTCATCATAGCGTAGATAGCGATTTAGTTTTGCGTCTTTTATACCCTGTTGTTTAAAAAGTTTAGTTATCTTATGTGAGATTTTGTAACAATTTTTGTGATAAAATATAAGTGAAGTTGTTTGGGACAATAAATATTAATCATTTCCTCACTAGTTACTACTACAGCAATATATAGAAAATAGTGCAGTACAAAGGAAATGAAGCATCTCAAGACTAAGTTTCCTCTGCCCACTCTGTTATACCATATAGTATTTCAAGTATTTCATGTTTTAAATATCATTTCATTCCTCATTTATAATTACTCATTTTGAAACCTCTACCACTTAGCTTCTAGGTATTTTCAAAAACATTGTAATAAGCATTACATTTCAAAAATTCAGGAACTTCAGTTTTCAGTTTATAGACATTTATTCTTAATAAGACCTAAGCCACTTACTTGAGAACGATACTTTAACACAATAGTTAAATTGTCGTTGTCAATTGTTACATTTACAAATACAAGCTTATAATAATTTAAGATTAAGTTGCTGTGACAAAAATAGTAAATTTTGTACTTACTTAACACATTGTTAATAATTATAGCGAACATATTTAGCCAATTGAAATTTAAATGTGTTAAATGAGTTAACATTTTTTATAAGTGATGGTACTTTATTGTAAAATTGCGCTCCTTCGAAAGTTATCATTTTTTTACCGTAATTGGTCCTTGTTCTGGGCAGCACCAATAAACTAGCTCGGCATTCACGAACTGAGCGTCCACTAACATCTTGTATTTTAGTAAAGGATATATTACTGTGTACGGTTTTATTAAGTATTTTTCGTATATAGATACAGATGTTGTAGACGTGCAGTTGGCGAATTGTCATTATTTTTGTGTTTTCATAAATTTTTGTTGTTGATGCTAATCGTGGATAATTAAATATCAGTTTAATGCATTTGTTTTGAGCTCTTTGTATGTTTGATAATTTAGTTTTGGCGGCACTACCCCAAACCTCAACCAGATACAGCAAATGGGGCTTGACTAGCGTATTATAAATGACGTAGCGCATTTTACACGGTATACACCTTACAATGTTACGTAGTGATCCCAGCAGCGTCGAGAGTTTGTTTGATATGTGATTTAAGTGTGCGTTCCAAGACAATGTGCTATCCATAATTATTCCGAGATATTTTTCACTGGTTTTTTGCTTAATTGGGAGATTATTAATAACGAGCGGTTTGTGTAAGGAAATAGGCTTATTTTTAGCTTTAAAAATTATGTTACATGTTTTGGAGATATTTATGGTTAGAAGATTGTATTGGAACCATGTATATAGCCTGTTTAAGTCTTCTTGAGCTTGTGCAATGATAGTGGCCATAGATGATCCAAAATAAAATAGACAGGTGTCATCGGCATATAGAGTGAGATGCCCATTTAGCCCAATTTCGGTAATATTATTTATATAGATTAAAAAGAGCAGTGGGCCCAAAATTGAGCCTTGTGGAACTCCGTAATTTACATGAACAATACTACTTTGATATTTGTTATTGCCCATTTTCACCACCTGAAATCTATTATCTAAAAAAGACTTAACTAAAAAAGACTAACTTGCAGACCATATTCAATATCTTAACTATTTTTTCAATCACAACCAAAAATATTACAAAATCACTAACCTTAATCATCTCCTGGTGTGTAATTTCAAACACTTTGTCATACAATAGCGTAACTCTCACAGCATGGGGTGAATGTGTATGTATCACCGCTCCGGCGTTACGGTGTTTGTATGCGAGCATGAAGAGAGGTGTGCATTGGCTCTTTTTTAATCTGAAATTGTTTAATGTCAGTGTTTAAATACTATTTATTTATATAAGCAGTTAAAAGTATTTGGACTGTCAGTTAAGAAGAAATTCATAAATTGCTGTTAACTGTAGACAACTGCAAAAGCAACAGATTGTGGGATCGATTTTCACTCGAGAAAATTAAATATTTAATATTTAATTTCTTTGCTCTGTTGTCTAGGCAAAGCATGGCATTGAGTCCTACCACACAATATGCAATGCTTCCAGAATTCAAACCGAAAAGGAGTGAGGGACCAAATTAAACTAATGGAAACAGAGTATCTTCCTTATCCATATCGAACCTACACTAGATTCTATGGTTCCCTGTAGGCACAGGGAACCGTAGTCCAGTCCAGTACCAGTCTGAAGCTAAAAAATCTATATAAATAAAAAATGTTGAAGTGTCAGTCTGTGAGTTCAAAATAAATGTGTTTTATTTAATAATTTTTTTATGTTCTTAAAAAATTTATATATAGTAATTTTCTTTCTTATGTGTATTCCACATTTTATAACTGTTAATAATTACTCACTTCTTTTCCGGGGGCGGCAATTCTAAATCCTCATCATTAATATTTTGAACAAATAAATCATTGGGCTTCATTCTTTCCTTTTGAACTCCTGAAGGTGCTATGTATATTTTGTCACTGAAATTATAAATTAGTATAAAGAAATTTTGTAAAAAAAAAAGGTTTGTAGCAATTTAACTGCATACATTTTTATAGTAAAAGACTGTTTCCTACTATAAGGAAAACATTTTAATAATGTTTAAAGGTTATCTTATTTAAAATTAATTTTAAAAACAAACACTTGAAATCATTGAACAAACATAAAGTGACTACCGGCTAGTAAAGTAGTTCTGCTGCAAAGAGCAGGCTGCAAAATCAGCAGTTGCTCTTTTCAATATTAATGTAAAGTTATAAATAAATTATCCTACATAAGATCTGAATTTTCTTTGGTTAATTTCTGGAGTGCAATAAACTTAACTTGTTAGTATTGTTTTTACAATTACTTGAAATTTCTGTACAATAATACATACCCTTCTTTGATAGAAATTCCTCCACCAGTGCCAGTCACCCAGCCTAAGTGATAGAACTGGTTGCATAATTCTGGTATTAAATTTTTCGGATGTTCCTAAAACAATAACAAATAAATATTTTTCATGTACAAAATATTAGTTTTCTTGCAAAATAAGCACACAACTATGATAAATTTGTTAATAGGATTTACTTTCAATTCCCAGAGATACATCTTCTCTGTAAATTAATCGAATCGTTCGAATCGAAATAATTATTATAATAGAACGTTAGCAAATTAATTAATAACATTAAAAAATTACTTACCGGACCAATCTCTGTCATAGTGGAAATTTCCCTAGGTTTCTAGTTTCCCTGGTTAACTATTGTGGTTAATATTGTTATCGCTTTTATTTAAATATACCGATAGCGCTTATCAATATTTCTTGAATTATAAAAGTCAACAAATCACAACAAATATACTTAGTTCAATAAAGTATCAAGCAAAACATTTCAAAATTGAAATGTCACATTTCGGTTTTGACATATGGATATCGATTTTAACGGTGTTCAAAATTATATTGTAATATATTTGTTGTGTAAGTATTAAGAACTTACATTAAAATTAATTTCTTTAACATTTTTCATCTAGATGTTATTTAAAATCAATTAACTGTATATATTATTATATTTAAGAAGGAAATCGATTTTCTTTTCGATCGTTTCGACATTGTGATGCGAATAACTGATTATCAACTTATTTAAAGTAGGTATCAAATATAGATTTAGTGTTGTTTAGAAATTAAGCAACTATCTATATCAATATTATATATTGTGTTATATATACACCACAAATTTTAAAAATACTTATTATTGTCTCAAGAATGTTATAAAAACATTACTTAGACAAATTACACAATTGTATTTCTTTATGCATAAAAGCTTCTGGCCACTAATGATCTACTTATGACGGTAGTAACTGTCTGTAATATACTCTGAAAGAAACAAAATTAACATACTTAAATTGTAGTTTAATTGCAAAAAAATCATAATTTAAATCATTGTGATCACAGGCCATGATAAAATTTATCCATTTATCAATACAAAAATAAATAATTAAATTTATTGTATTTAAAGTAAGTAAATATGTATTATAGAAAATACGTAATGTACATACATGCATGATGTCAATTTTATATTTAAAACTAAGGCTGTAATGAAATTACAGAAAAAATGCGTAATAACGTACCAGAATGTCTTAATCGTCGATATAAAGCTTTGGACGCTTTAATCAAGGATCTTACGGAAGAAAATATGAATTGTTGCTCATCTAGCGATCCTGGTATAAAGCTTATGTGTGAATTCTGGAATATTCTTAAAGAAGATCCGAATATTGATTTGACGGTAAATCATTAACAATAAATAAATGTTAATACATACCTAATGGTGCAACATTTTTTATTCACGTATTCGTGCTAATTTTTGGAAATCCTAGTCAATAAAATACTTATATTATTAAAAAAATATTAGAGGCGGAACTCAACGTCGCGCTTTGCCTCTGGTATCACCAGAGTGGGGAAAAATATATTGTGCCTTATTAAATGTGTTGTGCCTCTAATTATCGTTTTAATTAAAATTTCATCACTACCATTTTTTTATCTCAGCAAGCGGTCCAAGAACGTATGGTTGTGAATAAAAATAGTAGCGTGTTTGGAATTCAGAAGTTTAATTGTTACATGGCGGGGTGCTGTAATAAGAATGAGAAAAAACCTGAACCTAAAAAGCAGTTAGTATTTTTAGTTCTAGTATTAGGTAGTACATGTAAGTTTTGTGCGACTCGCTCGCGGCTTCGCCCGCTTGTATTACACAATTATTTATTTTCTCATCTGAATTATATTCGTGATCTAAGAATATTAATTATTATTTCAAAGACAATATCAATACGTAAATACGTTATACGTTTCAGCAAATTCAATAAAATGCTCATGTTGTAGCGATATTGTCGCATATGCATGCGAAAGAGGAGTGTCTGGACTCTATATGCTGGATAAAGTCTAAAAAGAACGAGATAATTCTTTTATTATTAACTATATTGATGCAAACTCATCAAGGTTTAATTACTACATAGGTTCTGTTTTTTTTGAATAACTAAATATAATGTATTTTAGTATAATTTTATATATTTTAGCACTTGCGGTAAGGAAAGGCCGGAGAGTTCAAAACCTAAGGATCAAGTTACAACTGATCCGTTGCCGCTTAACAAGGTCCTATGTAATTTGAATGATGTAAGAAAAATCTATTATTATGTGAAGATAAACTATTTTTTTGGTTGAAATAATTTAGTTTAAAAACGTATTTATAGATTAATATATTTCTGACCATATTTAGCTTGTATACTAAAATATATATTTTGTCAGCTCACGCTGTATTCCGCAATTAGCAGGGTAGGCAGAGGGAGCTTAGTATTAAACACTCTGCTCCCCACTTTCCGCCGAATTCTGGAGGTAATGCGTGTTGAGTGGCGGAGTTCAACGCCGAGTTTTCGGTTGCTGGTGACCAAAGCGAAGAAATGTTAATATTAAATAATTCATTTCTTCTACTCCGAATTGAACACACGATGTAATATAATACATTAAAGAAAAATAATAATAAATACCAAAGGTAGCTTCATTCGAAATGAAATGTCAAGCAAAAGTGAAAGATCTATTAGAAAGACAGAAACAATTACGTGAACAAATACAAACGTTGGAAGAAAGGGAAAAGGAGGGCGTACAAAAGCTTAGAGAAGCGGATTGTATGTGGTCGTGTATGGAAGAGGGTTATAAGAGGAAAATAGCAGAGTCCATTGATAGGCAGAAGGAATTGCATAAACAGGTGTCTTAATTTTGTTTAGAATATAAGATTTTTCAAATAATATTTTTAAAGTATTATTCCACAATTAGAATGGAAAAAATCTTTTTTAGGTGTGTAGTGAGATTTGTACCTGCATCTCTTAGAAACCATCAAAGCTCAAAATTTATGAAAATCTCCACTAACTAAACTCCAAGCAGAGGGTTACAATAAAACTAAACGTATTGTCTTTTACGAGTAGCTATGTCCTTTATTTAAGGCTTTTTGGCAAGCCTTTTCTTACGAATTAGTAAGAGTTTTCTGGCAAAAACTTTTTTTACTAACTTTTCAAATAACTTTATTATTTATTTCATATGATTAAATGATTTATTGTATGAATCCATAATTTACAGCTAAAAGACGTTGAAGCTAGTAATAAAAAATGGCGGAAAAACAAAAAGGACTTAGAATTCCAAATGACCAACCTAACGAAGTGTCATCAGGAAATAATAGAAACTATAAATGTTAAAACTAATGATGTAAAGCTCATTGATACGGAAATAAATAATTTCAAAGCCCACATTGAGTGCAGTAAAAGTGATTTAGAAGCTTCGCAAAAATCTATTGGCAGTAAAAAGCAATCGTCTGATGTATGTATATGCATATAACAATTAATTTTCTTTTATGATTATTAATGTTTAAAAGATAAGGTTACTAGGTTACTAGATTATTAAGATTATTTAATTCTTGTTGATTTTTCCAAATAGTGCTAAAGCAATTGTAATGACATTTATGCAAATTCTAAGACATAGACTATTATAAAAAATAATCACGAAATTCATTATTGACTAAGAAAAAATAGTTTCAAATCGGTAAGAAATACGCAAAATAGATAGATATAGAGTTATTATATGTATATATGGACTAGTCAGTTAATTGTAGATACTTTAATGTTTTTGTTTCGATATAACATAATCTATTTTATTCAGATCATATAGAAGAGAAGAATGCTCCATTAAAAAATATATATTTATTATTTTACTCAAGGTATGAGAGCCTCATGATGGTCATAATTTTGCTAACGATATGTGGCAAAAAATCTGTGTACCTACATAAAACAAAATTTTACAAATAATTGTTAATAGAATAGCCACTCTAAAATTATATTACTTGGATTTTAAATAAAATTTTAGGCAAAAATAACGAAAGTACAAATTGAAGCTGCAAAATTAGAAAAAGCATTAGAAGAAGAACAAATAAACAAGAAGAAAAAAGAACAAGAAGGCACTCGCTATGTGAAAGATGCAAGAGAAGATTTACAAAAACTTACTAAGTTATTATTGCAAAAGAAACTCGAAAATGAAGATATGGAGGCTAAGGTATGTCATATTTTGAATTTATCAATATTCTATTTTTGTGTCGCTATGGCACAGTCGTCTGGTCTGACACCATCACTCGACACCTAATATCTCGAATTTGTACGGAACGCAGAGAATAGATAGAATAGATCAAAGAATAGATCGCGGAGAAATATTTTTTTACTCTCTGCCCACTGTGCTATATGCAGCAAATCTTATTGACGTAAATTATTTTATGTTTATAAATTTGAGATTAAAATTCGCTTCACCCCTTTTATTTTGTACTAGCGGACGCACGCAGCTTCGCTTGCGTATTTAAGGATGAATTCTAATAACCCATGAAACATGTGTTCAATGAAATATTTTTAAGAGTCTAAATTTCAAATTTTATAAAAATCGGTGGCGATTCAAAGATTTTTCCATACAAACTTTGAACCCCTTATTTGCACCCTTAGGGGGTGAATTCTAGAAAACCATGAAACATGTGTTTAATTATAAACGTTTAAGAGTCTGAATTTCAAATTTTATAAAAATTGGTGACGATTTAAAAAAAACCTATACAAACTTTCAACCCTTTATTTGCACCCTTAGGGGGAGAATTCTAGAAAACGATGAAACACGTGTTCAATTAAATACTTTTAAAAATCTAAATTTCAAATTTTATAAAAATCGGTGCCGATTTAATTTTTTTTCCATACAAACTTTGAACCCCTATTTCACCTCTTTAGATAATAGAGACAGTTAACTTTATTATGCAATATTGTACAGATACGGTAGGTATGTAGATAAACTCAGGGGTTGTTGAGAAATGAAAATATACTAAAATTTTGTTTAAATATATGACCATCTTTTGCAAATCCAGATTGTTACACGAACACGTTAATTTTTGAAATATAATTTTAATCCTTTACTTTAATGTCAATATGTGTATATGAACTAAATTTGATTACAGCGAGAAGCTCTCATCACAGAAGTAAATTTACTCAAACAATCATCCGACCATTGTAAAGACAAATGCAACATAAAACAACAAGCAATAATAGACGAAATAAAAGACATAAATAAAGAAATAGCTGATAATAGTCTAAAATGTATACAATGTCACGAGTGCACAGACACTATGGACATTCGTAAATATTGTACGGAGTGTCCTAGATGTGTGTCTGAGAGAGACTGCTTGTATCAAAATGCAGAATGTACTCCAGATCAAAGTCTAGATTGTGTCTGTATGTCGGTTAAGCAGAAATTTCTTGATAATGTCTTTGATAATATGTATTCGGTTTTACTAAAACAAATTAAAGCCGGTTCTGGTAAAGCAGTTGCTGAAACTGTATTGGGTTGTTTGAAAAAAAGTAGAAACGGTAAAATTAATGGTGAAACTAAGAAAGTGTTGCAAGATTTTATACTAATGACCTTAAAGAAGGAATTGAAATTGACGATTGTTGGTGGCGCTATTAAAACTAGATGTGAGGTAAAACTATGTTCACATATTTGAAAAATTGTATGAATTAGATACTTAAAATAAAAATTCTAATATTTTAAATAAAAGCTTAACGTCTACCTATTCTTACGCAGAAATATTATTCCAAGTTCTTTTAATTTTAATCAGAATAGTACAAAACATAAATAGTTTTGTATTTTCTTTTTGAGAGCTTCAAAGCTTACATGTTCTTAGGTCACATAAAGTATGATGAGCGTTCTTTAGCATTTGAACATTTATTACTTCGTATAAATTAAAATCTTTATTCATTGTGTCTTTAGATGGATGCAGAAACTTATAAACAATTAATGCTTTGCCTCCAACAAGTTAAAGTTACTAAACCACAAAAAACTGATCAATCGACTGATGCTAAAAAGGTAATGTATATTTTTCATGTAGAAGTGAAATATTGTTTATAGTGTGGCGTTAAAGTAAGGGGGATAAAAATATATAATGTTTAAAGATTAATATAAAAAGAACAAAAAAATATGTTATATATAATGCCTTTATAACACAATAATCCTATAACAACGTTCGAATTTAATCAAGCAATACATAAAAAAAAAACTCAAATGATCTTTACTTTTTCTTTTCGAATATAATTTAGATGTCTCCTATATTGTACGTATTTAGTCTTATATAACCAATATAAAAGTAAACATACAAATAAAAACGCAAAATACAATATAAAATATAAATTTCAAAATTCAAAGGCGCCATGTCAACGTTGGGGAGGCGATACAGAATGCAATTGCCCGAAAGGTCCGGACAAATGTATTTGCACTAAAGGAAATTTGCCTTTAGCCGCAGAACCTACCAGCTGTCCGCTGGATACTAAGAAAGAATCGGTTAGAATAAAATAAATTGTTGTTTTTTTCTTAGCTTCACGCTTTACCCCGTACATAGGGATAGGTCTTCAGGGTGGGCATATGGAATCTGGATTCATCCGTTCCCCACTTTCCGCCGTATTCATTGGCCTGAGGTACTACTAGGCGTCTTAGTCTTTTACTTTTATTTTGTAGCATTGTCTTATCTTATGAGATAGAGATTAGTTACCCAGTGTTTTACTGTCTGATCATTTTATAAATAAGTACCTAGACTTATTTACATTAGATAATTTAACTACGAGATATTATATTAACTCCCTCGTACTAAATCTCACAATACAAAAAGAAAATATAACTATAGTAAAATAATTTAGTGGAATTGAAAAGAGGAGTTTTATTCATTTATATATTGTCACTTCTAAAAAGGGCGAAAGAAAAGCCTGTCCTTACAAAGAGTCCACGGCGTGTGGAGAAGATTGCGCCATGAGAGTCCCCAGTGCGGTCGGACGTGAGGTGGCCGCCAGTAGACCTGACCCGTGTCAAGGTTATTTTGTTGTTTTATGTTTATTTATTGTTGTTTGTTGTGTTGTTGTTAATATAAATATATAACTTTCTTGTAAAATTTTGAAAGAGACAAAAGTCTAAAAGTTTTTAAGATTCTGTAAATTCTGTAAATTCGGAAAATAATATTTTTTATGAGTAAATTGGGAATTTCCTTTGGGGATTTCCTTGCTTTTAATTAATTTATTCGATATGACAAGTAATTTATTAGATATAAAATTAAGGACAGTGTTGAGAAATGAAACGTACGTTTTAGCCCTATCGAGAACTGAATATTTCAAGAGCAATATTAGCTATGTGAATTCAGATCCTAGATCGCTCTAGACATATATATGTATATTAGGATAAATTCATCAATTGTCTTATCTTTATTTTTGTTGTAATAAATTTGACATACCGTGACGATTAATCACATGATTAAAGTTTGTTTTTGATTGATTCGTTTACAGAGCCAACATGCCAATTTAAGAACATGAGAGCAGCGCAGTGTGTTCTTGGACCTGAGTCTATTTCAGTTATGACGAAGCCCAGAGTGATCCCGGTTCAGGTACTTATTATAATAAACTAAAAAGCTTGTAGGTTTGATTCCCAATCCGAGGAATGAAATATATTAATATTTTGTATGCTGTTACATTTTTATCATATATATACTGATGCTATTAAAGATATCAAATTAAAATATGTATTGAATAATAACCTATCGCCACATGGTATTTTTTACAATAATGTTTAAGTGGCTAATCTCGTAGGCATATAATACAGTTCTTATATTAGTCGTGAAGATTCAAATATTTCTCTCCATAATTATATAATAGAGACATGGCTCATTTCAATATCCAAATTGTCGGATAGTTTTTATGTACAATTTTTGTTTTCGGTGTATTACCTAATATTTATTTTTTCAGAGTTTATGTAAATGCCAATCCTCGTCGACAGGAACATGTGTTTGTTCAAAAGGTAATTCTTAGGAATAAAATTTATGTTATATAAATAAATATACACTTAATATGGGAGTACAAAATTGAAAACGATTATATTTTAATATTTTAGATATAACAAGTGTTCCTAGAGAAAGAATTATTGAAGAGGTAATGGGTAGATACACAGACGTAGCGCCGATACAGAAAGTCAGCTTTACTATGATTAGCAGCGATTCCGTTGTCTAAAGTTGAGTTACATTTGGGTGCTTGTACACATTTCATTTTGGTCTTGGATAAATTTTATGTATTATGCGATTGGGTAAAATAAAATTTTCATTATTTTGCATTTTTATTTATATTAACTTTGTGTTGCTTAAGAAACTATAGTTTGGGTTACATGTACACGTATGAACTGAACTGCTTTCATTTGTTTTGTACTCCCATATCTTATTTATTGTTTTACATATTGTAATACTAAATTTTGCACAATTTTTACAGATGCAAAACATTTGGAAGCAGTTTCAAATAAAACTTGTGATAAAAATACATGTACTTTTATTAAAGAAATGCCTAAAAAAATAGAGCTTTTACAAAAAGAAAATTCTACAAACGTTAATTCAGCACAAATAGATACGTATGATGCTGTAACTATTAAGACGTCCCCGGGCAGTACAAAATGTGCTCCAATAACACCTATTGATATGTTTAATAATATTAGTCAAACAGATGATAAAGAGAAAGTTCTAGAAGAAAGCTGTTGCACTAAAAATAAAAGATTATCGTGTACCAGCCGTACAAAATTACTTCTAGAACAACGAGACATACCATGTAAAATTAGTCCATCAACGAATAGGCAAATTATATGTAAAGTAAGAATATTAGGTATTGAAGAAAACAAGGTACCTGTGTTTGCATTAAAACAATTGAGTTCAGGAAATTTCGAAGTACTATTTGATAAAGAATATGAAAAATATCACAAGGAAGTCATTAAAAATTATGAGGGAGATGAAAATATAGAATATTCTTATATTGTACGGTCACCATTAGGCCATTATATTATCGATTTGAGTGGAACGAAAACAGATGGTGCGAGTAAAGCTTTTATTGTGAAATCTGACTCTGGAAATTTACTTATATTGGTAGATGAAAAGTCTAAAACGTTGCAGTCTAAGCTAGACGATATACCTAATAAGTCAGTCATAAGTATACGGGATATGAAAGATATTTTAAGGCAATTACCACCAAAAGTATACGATGACAGCTCAGCTTACTCGGCAAAATTATATGCAGGTCATAAATCAAGTAGTGATCCGAATTTATTTGAGAAAGTTAAACTTAATATAGAAAATCATAACAATTTACTTATAGATTCCTCGATTGTTCTAAAAAAGAGGTGTTCTGGTGAATACAATGTAGTTCTTAACAGAGAATCAAAACAAAAGTTTATTGATAATGTAAAGCATTATTTGAGCACGTCAAGAGGACAGTTGCCTGTTAAAGTAACCGAATCAGGCGTTATAGTAGTCGAAGTAAATGCAATAAAAAATCATGAGAAACAAAATGCTTTCTTAAAAATTACACCTTCTGGTGATATATTTGTGACTTTATCAAAATTAGTAAAACCTTCAAGGGGTAATATATTGGATAAGGTTAATAAATGTTGCTGCAAAGCCATTTCTACCACTTGTAATGGTCAGAGTGACAGTTCGTGTGACATAAACAAATGTGTTTGTAGAAATATATGTTTTAAATCTAAAAAGTGGTATTATGAAAATGATTTTATAAAATCATCTACCAATAAATGTGGCAAATTTAACCTGAAAGATAATGTTTTTGATTGTTTTAATGTACTTATTGATAAAGAACCGGTTAGAAATGAAAAAGAGTCTCCTAAAAAAATGTACCTTGAAGAATTATATAGTAAACATTTAGACACTAAATGTCATAATAGTGATGAAAAATGTTCTTATAATGGTTTAAAAAAGTTAAAAAGTCGTTTTATAAATCAAGATATGGTTGAAGATACAGAAATAATAAGAGAAAAACCGAATTATATAGAATTAGATGTAATAAAAGATAGCGACAATTGGAATGCTTTAGATCACCTCCCACCTCAATTGCCACAATTTCTAAAAGATTTTGCTTATGTTTAATAATATTTTCAAAAAGATTTTGCTTATACTCTAAAGATAATATTTATTAAATTTGTCATGTTTTATGACTATATATATGTCTTGTAGATGTGAAATTATAAAATAAACATGTTCTTATAATTATTTGGATGATTTTTCTTGGTTGTTCATCGTTCGTATTGCCGCATTTGGAGCAATAAATAAGGAATATTAATTATATTATGTTCTATAATATTCTTAATTCTTTTTGTTTGTCACGATTTATTGCAATGTGAATTTAAGTAATAAGTACGTGCACATGTAAGCTCATATATTTTCTCGTGCTTTTATCAAAGCAAAAGTATAATGCGAACTCGTTTATAAAGTGATATATGCGGCTATAATTCTCTTGAAAGTACACATTAGATGCAGTATTTTGGAGTCACGAGCACTCGATGGATGACCAAAGTTTCTTTGTGACTTATGAATTTTTAGAATTGCTATTTCTAAAATTTGTAGCCTCCCAATTTTAGGTATTTTTTCCAGTTTTACTCAATAAATGCCTTTTTCTTTAGTGGGAGAGGCTTATATTATGGTGTGGCTCGTATCACACTTTCGTGTCATTTTACGTTTGTTGTTGTTGTTGCTTACTTGATTTAGCTGCTCTGCTGTCAAGGTGGAAATAAGATTTTCAGCAATGAAGAAGACGACGAAGGAATTGATATTGATTGGCGGAACTTACTGCTGTCATTAATTAACAAGCGATGTCTTCACGCTTCTGATTGACTAAGCGCGACTGGAAAAACAAAAGTTATTTGCTAAATATATATAATTTCTAAATGGATAACTTTGGCTTTTAAAAGAAAAATCAATAGAATCTATTTAAATAGAACTAATAGAATTGAACCCAGAACCATCGTGGGTTTGCTATGACACTTTTTAATTGTGCCAAGATGGCGTCGTAAATTTAAGTGAATTGCTATAACGGCGGAAATTTGTGTTTTCCCCGGTAAGAAACAAACGTTATGGAGAATAATTTAAATTGTCTAGACGGAAAGATAAAAATTATGCTTGCATTTTATTCAATTTCATTCGTCGCAGGAATATTTTACAAGAAACCCTTAAGTATTTAATAGAAATGCTCTAGTTGCTGTTTTTAATTTTGAATCCCCTTAAGGTACTCGCTTTTAATGAATTACTAATAATAAGTAATATTGTCATATTGACTGTATAAATGTTTTGCCATGTTGGAATGAAACCACTTAAAAATCTTCTTTATTTCTGTCTTCTAATAAAAGACATTAAATTATAACAAAATTTTATTATTTATTGTTATTATTTATATTTATTTATTTTATTTAATCTTATATACAAATACTATAATAATAAGATTGTAAAACATTGTATCAAGAAAAATTTTATTGTAAAAAAATAAGTGTTAACAAATAAAGATATTTTTCTATTAAAAAATATTAAAAATTAATTAATTTATTATTAGATTATTGTTATAATCTCTTTTAAATTTCATACAAAGAGCAAAAAACTACTTAGATTTGGAATTAAAATAAAAAAATAAATAAATAAATAATATGATCCATAATTCACTTTAGAACTAAATTAAACCAATAAAATAGGTATCGCTAAATGGTCCAAGAAATAAGATATGAATGCTGTTTAAGTCCCCAAGTGCATGGAAGTTTGATATCAAATGGTAGAAGTTTGCGTGCAGCTGCATATGAGCGTGATCGAGCTTCGAATGCTAAATGAGGAGTTAGGGTTTTCAGCTTAGAGCATTGTTGTGGTATCTAAGCGTTTTTTTTTTGATAAAAAATGTGATAATTATTATGTTTAAGTTAAGTCTTAACATTTTACCCTATTCATTTCGTCATGAGACAAAATGTAAACGAAGAAATATAGTCGAAAACTTTAATGTATTTTTTAAATTTCTATTTTACTTGAAAACCTGTAAAATAACTTTGATTTGTTCACCTTTTATCTCATGCCTTCGTGAAGGTTTCCTCTAACTAATCTTCCAATGTCTTGAAATTAGATAGAAAGTTAACAGACATTCGTGATACGCTGAAGCGTTTAGCTTTAAAGAATAAGAATTATTTTTATTCAATTACACAAGTATCTTACACAAGTATAAAAAAAACCTTTATTCAATTACTGCATTACAAGCACTTTTGAACCGTCAAGTTACATATAATTGTCAGTAGTTCAGGAAGCTACCACTGACTCGGAAGGCAGTTATGCTAGGAAGAGCCGGTAAGACACTCTGTTTTTCTCTTCTCTTTTGTTCTTTTCAAAATACAATTTACGATAAATATATGACAATACATATAGTGAACACTGAGTTGACATAAAATTTTATGTCTAACTCTATATAAAACAGCATTATTCTACTCGTTTCCTTACAATTTCAGGACCGGAGTAAAGGAATAGTGGAGTAAAAACTCGAAAGGCTACGATACTTACACCCTCACGAGGCTTATTGAATACAAATTGTTTCTTTATCAGCTAACTTTGTGCGAATTGCAAGAAAATGTACAGATGGCAGACTTTTGTGTTATATCTTGGAACTAGAGTGAAATATATATATATGTATTATATATCTTAGATTTTTTTTAGAAGTTTTGCAATATTACAATACAGTGTGTGAATACACAAGATGGATGGATATGGATATTAAACGAAAATTCTATTCGGGCGAATGCGCAGCGTACCGCCACTCATCACGTAATGCTATGAATATTCAGCGGCGCGGGGGGAACGGAGCGTCTTTAAACCAGGTTCCCTCATCCTGTCTGCGGGATACAGCGGGAAACTAAAAAAACAAGTTTTCTTTACATAATACACTTGTGCGGTATACTGTACGTTCTTCAGATACAGTACATTTTGATGCTTCTCTGTAGGTGCGATTGGAACGTGATTTCGCTTTTTACTGTCAATAGAAAAATATGTTTTCCCCAAAACATTTGATTCGTACAGACAAATTGAATATCAAATTTGTATTTACATACAAATATTGCAGCAATATGAACTCTTTACGTTGAATCGATGTTTCTACTATTCAAAGTAACGTTGCAAAAATATACAGCTAAGTAAGAAACGCTAAGTAATAAGTATTGCGGGCGATTTCACTGACTCAGCGCTTAATTATTATTAATACTTTATATACGTATAAGAAATTGGAATTTTATAAGTATATAAAATTAATTTTATTAATTGTTTTTTATGATTTATTCATTAATCCTTTCGTATTATTAAATCAGCAGCTCTACGCTTTTCTACCGCAAAGCCATCGACTATTAAAACACTCTGTTAAAATTTTGAAATTGTAATTTTGCTGTTGAATAATTTACCTAATTATTATTATTATTAATATGATGAAATAGCATTTTGAAAAATATTCTGAACGAAATAAAAGGCCAAGCTCATTTGTATTGGGGCTGTATTCCAAAGTAGAGGAAACAAAAAATCGTGAAGATAGCGTGCCAGTAACTTCGGTATTTCGCCCCGTCACGTCACGTCACGTCAGCGGGCATTTTTTCACGATTGATTTATGACCCCTCTTCTGATCTGCTTTTTGTGTGAGATAACAAGTTTTGTGTGGTAATTGAATAGGTGGTAATAGTTTTAGTTATGTTTTTCATAAAGGTTTTTTTGTTATTTTCAAGGAAATGATACTGAGATTTTAAGCAAAATATTCTGTTGTTTTTGGCCAATTAAGGGCTTGTTTCTGTTGAATTACGCAATTTAATGTCGGGCATTCTTTTGCTACAGCTTAGAAATGAAAATTATTTAAAATAATAAACAATAAATTGTTATTGTTTAGGCCATTGGGCCTCAATCTAGTAGGGTAGGTAGAAGGAACGGGCTTTTTTTAAGTCAAAATTGCACATTTTTTTTTTTTGGTTATTTTATTTTGCATTTTTTTTTACTTTATGACATGTCCAAGTAAATGTTAAGCATTTTTATGGAATAAAGATATTTTGACTTTGACTTTGACTTGGACTTTGAACTTAACGTTAAGTCACTTTTTATCCTATTTTGCGAGATATTGCGTGTTAAGTGGCGGACCTCAACGCCGCCCTTTGTCTATTAGAGCAAGAAAATGAAAAAAGTTAAATATCACGCGAGAGGGGATGGAACCTACAACAGTCTTATGCAGTATGCAGTTCCAATGTGATACGACGATCTTAACTTATATTTTTATTTGTTAGCTATTTATAAAATATTTTGCCCATTTTATTCTAGAATATAATTATTATAAATAAAATATCGTTTTATACCTGCCCATATGAGAATCTAAAGTAATACACATTTTTATTAAAGCCAAGTAATTACAGATGTGGGGTTTATTTCCTTGAGCGAAAATTAATTAACTCCACCATCAGATGCATAAGGCTTCCTTGGCTTCGTTCCCGGGGTTTTGTATCTTTTTGTACTCTTATTATGTGTGCGTTGTTTATAAAAAAATATTAGTTTTTTAAATATTTATGGAAGATTTCATATTATGTATGTATAAAAGTGTTTGAAAACCCTCTAGGGGCTTATTTACATTTTTCTACTCTGTCAGAATGAAGCGTGGCGTTGAGTTTCACTATTGAACACGTAATGTCGCGAATTTGGGCGGAAAACGAAAAGAAAGTGTCTTGACACTAGGTTCTCTCTGCATTATACGTACAACTGCTGAAAAAATATAATTGAAGCAAAGGCTTCAATGAGAAATATGCCCGACTTAATACACATACCGTGAGCTCTCATTACGGATAATAGCTTTATTTATTCATATAAGCGTTTCTCTTCTGTTTTATATAAAATTATGTATTCTCATCACTTACCTGGGCAAAGGCAATGTTTTATAATTAGAAACTACTATTTTTTTTCAGCTTCACGCTGTGCCTCGCGTGTTGCAGGGTAGGCAGAGGGTAGTGCTAAGACACTCCTGTTATTGTTATCTCTAAATTCCACAAAATTCTGGAGGCGTTGCGTGTTAATTATTTTTTTTATATAAAAAAATCAAGGTTAAAAAATTTACTAATTTAAATATATATAATGGTAAAATTCAACCAATTTTTACATCGAAATTAAAAAGATTAATGTAATTAATGCAATAAAAAGAAAAAAATATGACATAATCTTAACACGTTAAAAGTTTTCTTACCAGTTTTAAAGTCAAACTTGTACTCGATACTAGCGTGCCGGATAATAAAAATGAAGTGTAGAAGTTTAGGTTATATTTGACCCAGCGACTACCGTATATACGGGAAGTATATAAAACTGAATGACTTGTATAGTAGTATCTGTTTTCTGTAGACTAATTTTAAATAGAGTAAGCTATAGACTCTTTTTTGCAAAATATATTATTATAGTTATCTTTATCACAGTGAATGACAATTTTAACTGCCTTTTTTTCTCCCATAAAAGGCAGTTAGAAACTATGACACTTAAGTCTCCGCTCTCCGTCCAATTTCAAAATACATTCAATAGCAAAGCCGAACGTCACACTGTATCTTATCTGAGTAGAGAAATGAAGTCGAATCCAGTCGTTTTTATTCATACATTGTTCTGAAAGTTCAGGAAGTAAATTGATTACAATTTACTTCCTAAAATGTCTATTAAATTAATTAATTTTCATTTAATTTTCTTGAGTAAATATAAAAATATTTACTCGACAACAAAATATATAATTTTCAAATTGCTCTATTAGCATGGCGGCCCTCAGATCTTAGCGGACTCGGACGCGGCACGATCTCGAGACTACTTTAAATAAAAAGCGCACCGCTCCAGTAACTCTACTTCTATCTGTCTAGAATTGTATTTTAATTTTGAAGGTACTATTTACTTTTCACATTTTTAGTATAAATATTAAGTGCTGCCCGCCATTTTGTCGGCTTACAATTGTTAATGTTATTTTAAATATTAATTAAATTGATAATATTAATTAAATAAATAATACTGAATGGAAATTAAATAGATAATACTGATGAAATTAGTTTGACTAATTTTGTATACGTTTTAAAATTTTATACTAATTTATAATTGCATAATTATTAATCAATTTATAAATCAATCAATTTGCAATTCTCATTACGGCATTCCTGTACGGTTCATATAAAACACAATTTTCTACCGCATTAAACATTGAATTTCTGAGCTTATGGGGTTTTGTGGAGTGTACCATGGCTTAACGACGTTACAAAAAAAACTGATAATTTTTTAGCTTCAACTACGGACTTAGCAGGATAGACAGAAAGAACGTAAGGTCAAGACAATTCGTTCTCTACTTCTTGCCCAGATTTGGAGCATTGTGTATTTATTGTTTTTTTTTGTCTTTTTAGAGCAGGAAATGGAAGAGTTTTCCTAGAGGAAATCAAACCCAAAACCATCGCCATCGGTACATCCCTATCCCACTGTGTCGCGATGACTTTTATATACCTTTATTCACAACTTGCATATCTAAAATCCAAAATAAAAATTTTCGCTTTATCAGATGTGGATTCGAAAGCAATTTAACTAAATTGATGTATACAGACAAACAGAAACAAAATAAAACAAAATATTTCTACATGACATTCGATTCTCTTAAAATCCACACACATTTATCAGAGACTGACAATATATCAGGGGGTGGAATTTAAATACTCGTATTATCGTGAATTTTTGTGTTTTCCGTTAAACAATCAATCAGTGTTGGATCTGTGCTACGGCAAGGGAATCAATCACTTAGGGCTTCGTTCATAGTGAATTATTTTTAATTTTTTAAATTTTGTTTTAAAATTGTTTTTTTTTGTTATTTTGATATTTAAAAGCGTTATCTGCATTAACTCTTTTCATTAGATAAATAATTTTTTTCTTTAAAAAACGTGTAAAATAATAACGTAGCCGGATTTTTAGTACTCATACGATCTAAAACTATATTTGTCGTGCTCATTGTCTATATGTTCTACTTTGAAATATTATAAAATACTTAATTAAAGAAATATTATCATCTAGTATTTTTTAAGATATTTTTTTTATCCCGCTAATATGAAAAGCATGTATCTTTTAATTTTAAAAAATGGTATCGTAATAAAAAAAATCGATGTGATTAATTAAAAAATTATAGGTAATTTTTTGCTACCAGTCCAACGACTATTAAAAGCAATTTTAAATTTAATAAACATTTTACAATAACTAAGATTACATTTTGAACACGCCCTAAGATAGTTCCCCTAGACGCGTAGCCATCTCTAATGTATTGGAAAATTGAAAATTTGCGATGCGATGATGTGCGGTAACCTTGTAGTTTGCCTATTCCGAGCAAAGCTTAAGAATTTGCGGATATAAATAGAATGTGGAGTGCATTTTGTCGAAACATGTTCTTTCATCTGGTTTCGTCTCCAATTTACAGCAAATAAATCAGCTTCACGCTGTATCCCGCTCACAGCAGGGTAGGCAGAGGTAGTGGCCTAAGAAGAGGACCTAGGAACCTAGGTAGTGGCGCAGAGGCACAAAGTGTGACTGTAAAATCGACTGGTTCTGGATTTGATCCTCACTGGAGAAGGTTAAATATTTATTTAAATTTATATTCCCATTTCTTAGCCCTGGTGTCGAGCTAAAGGTCTCCAGAATTCGGCGGAAAGTGGGGAATGGTGGGTCTTAAAACTAGGTTCCCCCTGCCTACCCTGCTGTGTGCAAGATAAAGCGTGAAGCTTTTATATTATGTAATTTTGATTAACATGCAGTCATGGTAACCGATAGGCATTAAAAGTAAACGTTTCAGTATTAAAAACATATAAAAGCGCACTAAAACCTTTATAGAACATTTAATTTGTCTCACAGCAAATTTCTATCGTACACCAGAAATAGAATATACAATTTAAATCGGAAAACAATAAAATGTAAACGGATCGTAGACTACGGGCGACTGTTCACACTTCTAGCTTCGATGGCTAGTTCTATATATTTTGTACAGCGTGTAAGCAATATACATATATAATGTAATTTATATTTTTCTAAATATGTATTTTCTTAACGTTATACTGTAGCCTGCTGTGGGGTAGACAGAGGGAACCTAGAGTTGTACATTTACAAAGAACCCTGTGGGAATCTAATGAATTCATTTGACAATCTAGTTTTCTTTAATTTTGTGTGACGCTACACATCTAATAACTTTAAAATATTTATCTATTAATTCTTCTCAATGAAATTAGAATCTTAACAACAGCTTCGAATGCATTTCTAAAGCGACTTTTAACAACATAATTTATATGATAATGTCAAATTTATTAGCTGATTAATTCCATCTAGAACTACCTACTTGTTAATTCACTGCATTGAATTACCGTCAGAATGTTGTTTTTGGTTAATATATTTATATTAGGAGAGGTCTTCGTGTTTCAGAGGCACAGTGTCTGACTGTAAACGCGACGTCTAGAAATTTAATTGAAAAATGGGAAACGAAGTGTCTTACCACTAGGTTCCCTTTTCTTCCCTGCTGTTGCCTTTGCGTGCCCACAAGCAGGACACAAAAGTTAGTAAAATATTAAATATATGCAGTTTATTTGAATATTGTACAAAATATTTAGAACTAACCATTGATACTAGAAGTGTGATTTTTTTGGTATTATTTGTTGCATTCTTTTATTTTTAGTTTTGTAAAACAAAAAAAAATTACGTTATTCAATTTTTCAGCCTCAATTTTTGTAAGAAACATTTTTGGGCTGTTTTTGGCACTACGATCATGTCTGATGTTAAATGATAAATATTGAGAAGACAGCTAAAAGCGAGATAGTTTGTTTAGTATGGAGACCGCGACGACACACTGTTGATGTTTCCGAATGAGTGGCCTGGATATATATAAAGAGATGCTATTACTAGAAATTAAAGACTATATTTTAAGTATGTAATATGCAAGAATTATTATAATTTTTTTTCAAGCTTCCCTATATTATCTTTATGCTATATATATCTTGCATATGTCCCTACCCTATTATTTTCTTTATGTAATATTCAATAATAACTAATATTATTGTATTTTTCTATGTATTTTCAAATTTAAATATCTTCTCGAGACATTTACTTAAGTGTATAGAAATCGAATCACATACTCCTTGATTTTGCTAAGATCCCGTGTGGAATACAAATGAGGCCGACGTCTATTGAACGTTCCACCCTGAGGCCACTCGCCATACAATAGTGCACAGTCACGATATTTTTACACTATCAATGGAATTTATACGTTTTAATATTGGAAAATAATTTATATGTGGGAAAATCTGTGGTTGACATAACACAGTGGTTGCGTGTATAATAACCTAGAATGGTTAATTATATTATTTTACATATGTGCTTTTAGGGTTTTTTGGGGTTTTTCCCCTGTTTTCTGCTTATCTATGCTTACTTCAAATATGGTAGTGACATTATATAGTGAAGAAACTTATAAAATCTTTTATCTTGCAGTCATAAAACTGCAAAACAAAGTACTCGAAGCTATAAATTATATGAGCCTAAACACGAGTGATACTAGCAATTTCTGAAGATTTCCATTATTCAAGACCTGGCTTCATCAGCAGATCAGCTCTTAGGTGCCATATTATTGTATTGTCACCTAACACTTAAGCTAAGTATAACTTTTATTATGATACAAATATTAGGTACAAGGTATTCAGATAGTTTGTTAAATATTATCCTATAAAATATTATCAAAAAATAATAAAAAAACAGCTGTATTTTCACAAAACCGCTGGCTTCAATTATTTCTACTACTATTTATCTTTAATTAAGGATATTATAAACGTAATAACTTATTTTTTTCTTTCAGCTGCACTTATAAATTGTATACATCTTTTTGAACTATTTTCTCAAGAAGGATGAAGGAAAGAAGGATGACCCAAGTAAGGTTCCGTTCCCACTCTACGAAATATATTTAAAACTAGTTGTATAACTAGTTGTAACTTATAATTATTTAAGTGGACTACTTCTTAATGCTCAAAAGGCATTAAAAAGATTAGATATGAATATTAATAGTAAATTAAAAGTGAAAAATCTTTTTTAGAAAAAGCTTTTATTTAAACGATTAAAAATGGAGAAAATAAAAATTTTCTTTTAAATTTTAACTTTCAACACAACCTCATTATACACAATTTATATGATCATAAAAACTTGTCTCACAATTTACTTATATAAATAAACCAGTACTAATTTAATTACGTAATATCTGCTAAGTTTAAAATTTTAAATTTTAAATTTATTTCAATTTAATATTGATTAACGCGATTAATTATACATGCAATAAATATACATACATTACAAGTTAAATAAAAGCTTTTAAAAAAGAAATGGAAAATAAAGTTTCAATTACGACAAATTATTATAACATTAATACTGAATAATATTATACATAAGATTGTAAAGTGTTGAAGTTCTCTACACGTTGAGCTTTAGGGAGTGATAAAAAAAATACGCTACAAGTAGAATAGTAAGCAGTTTTTGTGATCTCCCGAATGAAAGATAGCTGAAACATGATCCAATAAAACAAATTTTCATAGTACATGATTTATGGAATGGTTACGATATCTTCATATTATATTGGAAATGAAAAACTGTAGTGTGTCAGACCAGATGTTCTGCCGATGTTGCTTCTTATCGAATATTGAAAAAGATTGAACATTTCAATAGCTTTTGAAATAATGTGTTTGTTTTTGCCTACGTGGTGCTGCGCCATAACATGGGATAAGAAGACAAAACACGGCGTTAGGTTCCACCACTTAACATGCGGAAAGTAGGTAACGGACTGTCTTAACACTAGTTTTCTTTTGCCTACCCTGTTATGCGGAAAAATAGCATAACTTTTTAATATCGTTGATATTTATCGCAGCTTCTTTGGTAATTATTAAGTAGGTATAAGCGATAGATGCGTATTCAATTTTCAGGAAAACTTTCAACAGCAACTTAGGATCTTTATGTTTCTATCTAAATATTACATTCAGAAACATTCAGTCTAAATTTAATATAATATTTTGTAGTTTCAGTTTTCAGTAAACCTTAAACTTGAATAATAATTAATTTACTACCAAAAGCCACTTAAAAGTAAGAATAATTACAAATTTTAATTAATTGTTTGCGTAGAGTTGATACCATGAAATATTTAAATTTTGATTCGTAACCAGTGTCACTTTATTGGCTGGACCGCTATAAAGTTGCCGCTTTACGATGGGATGTTCGTACATAAATAAGACTTCGCAAAGTTTACAAAAGCTGCACCTAAAGTATAGATATAACTACAAATATAATATACATATTAGTTAAAATAAAAAATACTAGAAAACTATATATTTGTGCTGTTTTCTTTTTATAGACATTTTTATAAATTTGTGTAAACCGTAATTAATTTTATAATTTACTAGAGGCCCTACGTCCTATAAATAACTCCTATGCAAAATTTGAGATTCCTAGCACATGTAGTTTCTGCGATTTCGTGATGAGTGAGTGACCTTTCGATTTTATATATATAGATTATTTCTTTCTTTTTCTTAGAGCTTAAAAAAAACTTATATTCATCATGACACTCTGTTCTTCACTTTCCGCTTGGAGTACCTATTACCAAACACGAGACAACACGATATTTTGGTTCAAATAAAAATTATTTATTTTAATTATTTTAAGTTATATAATTTAGTTTTATTTTTTTTGTTAACAATCTCTATCCCATGAGTTACGCATTGTAGCGAAAGAATTATTTTTCATATAAATGAATGCAAATTCAGGACATAAATAAACAAAATATAATATTAAAATTTTATTACTAAACTAATTACCATTCGAAATAATCGATTTGTGTACAAGAATTGACATTGCCACAGTGTCGTCTCTCCTGCAGGGGAGGGCAGTCGCGGCCATTACTGTGTCTTTCTCTAATAATTGTACGAGTTCTGTATTTACTACCGAACCCGCAAGTTACTGAACACAGTGACCAGTCACTCCATTGTGACACTAGACAGTCTTCAGCTGTAAAGAAATAAAGAGAAATAACGACAAAATTGATTTTTTTGTTTAGGTTATAAGCATCTATATAATATACTCGTAAGTAAGTTTTTCCTTCATATTATCAGAGAAAATAAAAAAAAATGAAAAAATATAAAAATGCGCGATAATAAATTACAAAACAATAAAATAATGGTCAATTTACGTTGAATCCTATTAACGGCATGGTGGAGTCGAGACCTAAAATGTCTAGGCAGATGTTTCCCCAGACCAAACTTCCTGCCTTTAGCTACGGCTAGAACTACATCGTCCATATTCTTTAATTCGCTATCGAACTCTTGTACTGGTGTACTGAAATAAAAAAATATCAAGTTGGTAAATATTGAAGCCATCGTGAGTAGCTACAGAATATGACTGTAAAAACGTCGGTTGGGGGTTCGATTCTTACTTGAAGGAAAGAATTATATTTTTTTATTATTTTTTTACCCTGCTAACAAGATACCACGGCTTTAAGTTTTGAACAAAATGTCTTGACACAAAATGTCTTGAAAATTGGGAAACGTAAATTCTTAATACTGTTTCCTTTGCCTACTCAGTGGAAATATATGCGGAATACAGCTGAAAGTTAAAAAAATATCTTTAAATATAACATTATATTTGTACGTATGTCTATCAATAGGCGATGTATGAACATGAAAATGTGAATGAATTATGAATAAAGAAAATTACCATTTTACCCTTTGTAGTTCTTATGAAGTACGTGATATGAATATTAAAAGGTTTTTTTTTAATTATACAATAGGATACTTGATTGTATTTGTGTTGGAAAAACAGTTTTTATCGATTTTAATAATATAAAATATAAGATTAGTTTAAAAATTGAAATAAAATCTTTAAAATGTATTTTCAATAATATATATTATGTACCTATTATTGATGCTACCGCAGCTACAAATTTGGAGGTTTTAAGTGCAAGTTAGGTTAACTTTAAAAAACTTACCTTATCTGTACTATAGCTGCGGTGGTGTTAATACACAAGTACCAAAAATACTTACGTAAACGGTGAATTAGTTACTACTATAACATTATTATCAGGCAAATTATATCTTGGAGTTCCCACTGCATCTTCCTCTAAGTCTTTTAATTGGTCCATATAGTTTTTGGTCGTAAAATCTTTCTGTGCTTCATATTCTTCTAGAAGGTTTACCTTTCTTCTTGGTATACCTTTACGCTTGTCTTTCTCTTTAATAGACAGCAACAATTCTTTTCTTGCTAATTCGTTTACTTCTTTCGTTGAATATTCTTTGACCTAAAAAGGTGAATATTTTATATAAAAAATAACTATGAAACAACAAATAAGAGAAAAAAATACCTTAGTAAATTCAATCCTAGCGATACTGGGTAGTTCTTTCAAATCCGGATAGTAAAAGCCAGCAGCAGGATGGTTCGGGGTTCGAGGTCCATGCTTAGTTACGGGCGCAGGGGGGGATGTTTCCCAACGAGGCGCTGTAAATGTGAGACCACTTGCCGCTCCACCGTCTAGGGGTGATAACTAAAATTTGGAGAGTTTTTTTTTATTTAAACACTACCTTTTAATCATGTTATTCAAAAAGGAATAAATTATAATTGCTTGTTTGTTACTAAAAAAAAATTCAGTAACTTAATAGTTTCTACCAAACTCTTCAAAATATAATATTAAGCATATATAGATATATAAACATAACCTTGGTTCAAATAGAACTTCCAACCAATACATGTGAAATTATATAATTACTATAGACTAATGTTGGCGCCATTTGGTGTCAAATTCATCCAATTATTTGTATGAATATATAATTTACTCACATCAAGAGTAATTTCTTCCACCCACGACGAATCTATACAAAGATCCAAGCTATCGACACCCACGAACCAATCGGGAGATGGAATAATTCGGCTAATAACTGAAATCTGTAAAGAAAGATTGAAATATTTAATATTTTCATTTCCTCGTTCTGGTAACAAGACAAAGCGCGTAGTTGAGTTCCGATTCGGGTATTCGACGTAAAGTGGGGAACGAATGTCTTACTACTAGGTTCTCTTTACCTATCCTGATGAAAGTAAAAAAACTGTTTTATAGTTTGTTTATAGGAGGGTGGTAGCTAGAAAGAAACTTTCCGGCCGAGGCCAGGTATTATTGGTTGAGTGACAAAACTCAACGCTGTACTTTGTCTTACCAAAAATCGAACCTATAACCATCGTGTTTTCTGCTAGACACTGTCCCACAGTGCCAAAAAGTTACGTTATATTTTGTTTTGATAGCCTTTGCTTTTGAAATGTTTGTTTGCGATGTTACACTGATAATAAATTGAATTTTCTCAATATATTCTATATACTCGTAGGTACATTTAAAATGCTGTTTTTAGTTCCTTTTGATACGTACATCTATGAATAAATGTTTTAACTAATTGATGTTTGTAAACATATTTCTAATGGAATGTAGGTACACAGCACTTTTAAAACGTGTAGATATTTGTATTTTTATACTTTTATGCAGTCATCAAAGCTCAATAGCTATTCAATAAAAGTAAATATTTGTCTTTCCGCACTTTTGGCCGCATTTAACACCTTAGGCAGGGATAAAACCTCATATGACATGTCACTCCGTTCTCGGTCTTTCGCCTGTTTTATGATGATTGATGGTTGAAGTTAATTAAATAAAAAAAAATTATATTCATGATTCATAATAGATATAAGTAAATAGTCTTGAGGTAAAAAAAATAACTTAAAGTGTACGTATTTTCTAAGTTAATAAAATAAAAAAAAACTATTTAAATTATATTATTTAAATAATAATATACGGTTTTTATTAGTAACATAATCAATACGAAAATGATCCATACCAGGCTATGGTCCCCATCTACAAACACCATGTTTTCTGTCACTCCAGTCCCCTTACCAACGGGTGGAGCCGAAAACTGATCGTAAACTTTCATATCTTCCTCCCCTTCTACCACCATCTCCTCTATTTTACCAGATTCAGCAAAATTACGAACTGATTGTCTGGCTACTTCCCCCACGTGGTATAGTTGATAGGAGCTGTTATGGGATTGACCTGTTAAAAATAATAGTATAATATACTCTCACGACTCAACATGAAATGTCAAAAAATTTGGCCTAAAGTTCAGAGGGAGTAGTCGGAGTATCTTAAGTCTTAACACTAGGTTCCTTCTGCCTTTTTTGTAATATGCAGAATATAGCATGAAGCTTAAAACACCTTTATAAATCTGATATTGTTTATAATTCTTCCTATCCATTTTCTTCTATCCTTTATAATTGTGATAAGATGATTTTATTAACTGGGCTAAAGGTCTCTGACCGATGTATTTCGGGAATGCCATTATTAAATAGGTTGGTCGTAAATTGAATCTGTTTTCTATGTACATTGTGCACTTTAAATAACCTAATAAAATAGATGTTTATTCTGTTTCCCGCATATAGCAAGGTAGACAGAGCCTAAGCTTAACCCCTAGTGTAAAAGCACTCTGTTTCGCACGCACCACTCAATTTAAGATACATAGTATGCTTAGTTTCGGAGCTCAACGCCGTATTTTGTTCCTGTGGAGAGTGGGATTCGACGCTGCTGCTTGAACTGCTGCATCATGACGAGACTTTGGTGTTTTTACTGCAGCAAAGTGAAAGTGTCTAGATCCTAATGCGATGGATCGTGGACATTTGCTCAGAGAAATTATTTTATTAAGTTTACAAGTCTGATAAGATAAAATTCGACGTTGGTTCCACTATTAAATACGATTTTCAGGAGATGCGTCAAATTAAATAGTCTAAAGTCTACAAGTACTTTATATCGTATGGAGACTAGAAACGAATCAGAATGACCCGAAAAAAGGAAAGTCCATAGTATGTGAAATTCATCCTCTGATAGGAATTTTATTTGGTGTAACACACAGGGTTACCTTTTCTCATTGGTCTTGGAGGTTCAGTGAAATACAGTATGAGGGTTGTCAACACAAAAGTCAAAATCAAAGGTTATTTACTCAACCTATTGGTAGTAAGTTTCTCATATTTTTGGCTATCAGGAAATACCTTACCTATGTCACACAGATTAATCACTAAAGAGAAATTGGTCCTTCGTTATCTCTCTTCATATCGACATAAAAAAACACGGAGAAATGTATTAAAATATTTTATATAAAGATTAACAATAATTACTTATTCATAAAAGTACGTTTCACCTTTATTCATAAATTTTGTGACAGTTTAACATTATATAGTTATTTTAAATATGTTATCTATACTAGTTACTGTTTTAAAGAATGAATGAATGAATGCATTGTGTGTTGTTTATCTATTTTTTTCGCGCTACAGATTCCGCTATAATAAAGAGAATTACACAGCCCACGTGTTTGTGCTCACATAGGGTAAATAGGGATGTCCGTTTCTGCTCTACGAATTTAGTTTTACATATACATACAAATTAACTATTATATTCTCTCAATAATTTTATAATCGCCAACCCTATCTTCTAAGGTTTTTTTATTGAAATCAGGCAAAAGGATTTGGAAAAAGGACAAAATGCCTCACACAAAGCGTCGCGTCGTATTCAAAGAGTTGTATCCCATCATGTAATTTAATAATATAAGGAATACTTTTGTTTTTCTGGTCACGACTAGCCTAGTTAATTATATAAAGGAGATTAGTCCTCTGTGTCGTAATACAATTATTTATATTTAGTTTTTTATTTACTACCCTTCTATGAAAATTTATTAGAAAAATATTTATCTTTATTTTTTTTAGCTTCACGCTGTATCCCGCATACAGCAGGGTAGGCAGAGGGAACCTAGTGTTAAGACATTTCGTTCCCCATTTTCTGTTGAATTTGCGCCACTCAACACGCAATGCTTCAAAAGCATTGGGCGAAAAGTGGGGAGCGGAAATGTCTTAATGTCTTACAGAGTGTCTTAACACTAGGTTCCCAGGTTCCATCTGGCTACCCGGAATATGCAGAATACACTGTGAATCTAAAAAAATAACAATGCACTTATATATTAAGCGATTTTAAACAAAAGTTTATCAGTATCAGGTATACGACACAAACAAGAACAAATACAACTTCATCTCGAAATCTTTTCTAAAGGATTGTTATAAATCGACATCGTTTTCGATTCAATAATCTTATCTAAAAGCACTTTGGTAAAAGATATGTCACCGAGCAATGGGGAAGCCCACTTTGATAGTATCTGGAGAAGGGATGAATAAATGTTTTATGTTTTGAATCGAAGATTCTGCGTTATCTCACCTGTGGGGCTGTTGCTATAAACAAATTGAAATAGTTTGGAACATTGGTTAAGGGTTTATGCTATACTTCTATACTATTATTGTAAAGTTGAATGAGTCCTCTAATCACATAATCTCATGAAGGACTGGCTCATATTTAAGAATGTCTTTATATTAGACGGTCCATTTTTTGAGGAAGGCTATCTATCTATATTACACAACGTTAATCGTTTTGATGCAACCCAAAATGAGCACGTGGGTGATGGTTTTTAATAATATTATCTGTAAAATGCATGGAATTGCATTTACGCTAAGATTTATTAGAAAGAGATTTTTAGGTTTTGGCTATTTTGTTTTTATTTTATATCATATACTTATGAACTTATTAAATTTTATTTCTAGTTTTTCTTAAGTTTTTATATTTACATTGGTATACACAACGTCGCATAGCAATTGCTATTATTTAATTCAAATTTTATAAGAACGAATTAAAGTTACATTTGTATTTAATACAACATTTTTTGTACTAAAATCAATACAAACCAAACACAGTCGACCATTGAGCTTTCGGGCGGTGCATCGGATAATCTTTGGGAAATGTTTCTTCGCTCCACAAAAATTTCATAGTCACTTTATACACAGCCATATCCACGTCACACGCCGAACAAAGGCCAACGTAAAAACAAATAAAAAACAATATGGCCGCCATTTGCGGTCGCGACTTCATAACGAACGGGTGTATTACGCGATTACTTTTAAAATTCAATATTATAAGTAAGCACTGTGGTAATAAAATATTTAAATAATATATTTATTTCAATTTTGTTCCGCCTGCGTGTTGCACGATTGAACAGAGATCGTGGACTTTTCTATTTTGAGTTCTGTGTCCGTTTCGACGAAAATAAACGCCGGGCGACGTTTTAGAGTGAACAGATTCGGAATGCCCTTTCATTTGCGCCAAAGTAAATGTAAATATACTGGAGAGGGAATGGAGTATCGTCTTTTGTAACAAGTTTATTAATTGATATTGACTGATTGGATTTAAATGTTATGTAAATAGAAATGTTTGAAAATAACTTTAATTACTTCCCAATATTTTTTAAAAATTAAATAAAAGCAAACTGTTTGTTTAAAATTAAAAAATAATAATGTGTATGTACGTTATTTGTATATTACAATAGAAAATAATACAATAGAAAATTAATGTTTATACGCGCCCATCTTCGGAATTACTGTTTGTATTTGAAAAATCTATCTTAATTGTCAAATAATTATTTGTGTTAATAATTATTAAGCCTGAAACGGATTCAGAAAGGAAAGGAGGAATATAAGATATAATGGACAAGATAAACTATAAGAAATAAGAAATGGGCGCTAAAGATGCTCAGCCGGATAAGCATTTTCCAATGATATAAAAATCCAAGCTCTGGAATATTTGATGTGGAATGCTAAGAGATAACCAAAATTTTATAAAAATCTAATTTGGACGACGTTGTAGACATTGCCTAGTATGATATAAGATTGATATATTATATCTTTCTTTTCTAACATAACGTATTAGAGTTATTCAAGACGCTTAAAAATAAACGATTGAGTTCTATTTCGGGGCGCCTATTTTGTGATATTTTTACGACGTTTATTGAGGAAGTATTCAACGTGAAATTTCTACGGGAAAGAGCGTTACATAATAAAAAAAATATAAGTTTTAGTATAAGTATTTTTTATATTTGTAGAAATATTATATTTATTTATATTTTGAAATGTCGAATTTAAAAATATTCATGTATATAAAAGAAAGGCCAGTTGTGGCACAAGGGTAGAAGCGTGCAACCGTGGACGCGACTGGTTCGATTCTCACTTGAGGAAATGATTTTTTTATTTCCTCGCTCTGGTAATGAAGCAAAGCGCGGCGTTGAGTTCCAAGAGATAGTTAATTTATTTACGACCTAATTTCTTATTAAATATGTTAAATATTAAACGAATGTAAATTTAACCATTGAATATTAAAAATAACTTAAATATTATGTAATGAAAAAAATATGAATTGAAATTTTGTAAGAATTCAAATATCTATACATTTTTCTTTCACTTTCACGCGTTACTGTATTGCAAGCAGAGTACCGACGTTTTTTTCGTAAAAATATGTATAATACGATACACAGTTTTTCTGTTGTTTTACTACAGTATAGCTAGTTCTGCCAGTAATTTAATTTTATAACTCTGCTAACATTATAAATACGAGAAATTATAAGGATGGCTGTTTGTTCAGGTACAAACTACTGAACGGATTTAAAATAATTAAATTACTTTAAAATAATTAGCCTCAAAATAAAATATAGTTTATAATTTAGGTTAGCGTTTGTTTAATTTGGTTATAACATATACCAGACCAAGCGGGCGAACCCTTGTGTGGGTCACTAGTGTTAACACATTTTTTTGGATAAAACAGACAATTAAGCTTATCACATTAAGCAGAAATACCACTCGTACATCTGTCTGTCATATCTGTGACTGGTCGGCGGGAGGACGCAGTGAAACGCCATCAATCACTATCCTGTGACATTCGGTTATCGTTTCCATTACGTAATGTAAAGTAGTAAATATTTAAAAAAGCAATTTTTGTGTTTTTAGATTTGGGTGAAATATTCGATTTTTTATTAAATTCCTATGTGAGAGCTGAGCCCGTTGTGCGCAGCAATATAGCGTCTAGTTATAAACGCGACGGTTGGGAATTCGATTCTCACTCGGCGAAATAAATTATTTTCATTTCCTCGCTTTGGTAACAGAAGCGCGGCGTTGAATTCCGCCATTTAACGTACAATATTGCGAAAATTGGGGGTAAAGTGGGATCTGCCACTGCCTCACATTCAAATTCAAATTCAAAATATTCTTTATTCAAATAAATTTATTAAAGGCACCTCTCCAGGGCTATAAGGGAAAAAGAATGAAGCCGGCTATTTCTCTCTATATGTACCTGCGTTATTATAATATATAATAACGCAGGTACATATAGGCATAGTACGGTATTCACCGTCGTGGCACAGTGAGACACCGTCTTCAAAAATTATCACTGAAAATCTGAAAGCTGAAAAAAAGGGTTCCTTTTTTCGTGGGGGAGTTATTGAAAAAAATACTTTTGTTTCTCTTTGATCTAAACAGATATAAGCAGTGTTAAGTTACGCCACTTAAAACAAAATATACTTAAAATTTAGGGAATGTGGAGTTTCGTGTTCTACATTGTCTTAACAATACGCTCAATTTACTAAACCTTGCTAAATGTGGGAGCTACTTGAAAGTTTATATGAAATAGTTTAAAAGTTACAGAAGGGTTCGGTTTTATATGACAAGCTTTTAACAACTTTATCTATGCTCATATTTTAAAAGCTTAACTATTTTAATTGCGTTACAGTTAGTAAAGCGTTTCAAGTATCTTTGGAAATTTATGTAGTTTAGATAATAAATTATTATGTTTGTATCTATTACAAGCAATTTCAAATATTTTAAATATTAATCGTACTGTTAATACTTACAATATTTTACATCTATCGTTTTATGAAATTTCTTTAATAGAATACAGACAAGATGCATACATAATTATGACATATTTAAATTATTAGATTATAATGAATCTTTGTACTTTTTTTTCAGTTGCGCACCCCCTTATACAGACAGAGACATCCTAGATCCAAAGAATTTCGTTCTTCACTTGCCTACCGAAAACGAGATCTGTTATTGATTAGTAGAGTTCAACGCTGCACTCTGTTTTACCAAAACATAGAAATAAATTAAAAAACAATATTTAATTTTAATTAATTGAGTGGGGATCGAACCTACGACAGTTTACAGTCAAAAAACTTTCATACTGTAACTTATTACTATACGTTTTTGTTTAAATAACTGAAAATCAAATGAAATTCATAACAGAAATGTAACGACACAAAATAAAGGCTCGCTAGTATCTCTAGTAGTCTCTAGTAGTCTCTAGTTATAAATTAAACTTGTTATAATTTCTAGCATAAGTTTTACTTTGAAAATATAAATGATTCGGAAAACCGCGAAATGAGTCCATCTTATTCAGAATGTGAAATTTAAATTAGCCTCTACATATTATACAAATGAAATTGAACTTAAATTTTATAGTAATAAAGTTGTATCTATCTTTAATTTCCTTACAAACAACTATCCTTTTCCTGCATCGTTCTAAATGAATTTCGAGATCTCTCAAAGTAGACCCTTTTAATATAATACTGTTTTCTTATTTTCAGACTGGAATATTAAAATATGCTTTGTTAGAAGTATAAGTTGTTTGGAAGAATTCAAAAGCTGGGTTGGTGAAATTATTATTATTTACTTCTTTTAATTTTTTTTTGCTTTACACTGCATCCCGCACATAGCAGGGTAGGCAAAGGGAACCTGTGAACCTAGTGTTAAGATACTTCATTCACATTAAGGCACTTCCGTTTCCCACTTACCACCGAATTCTAAGTTCGCGTACCTCGTTGCTAAAGCGAGGAAATTAAAATATTAAATATTTAATTTTCTCGAGTAGGAATTGAATCCTCAACCTGTCGTGTTTACAGTCGCACGCTTGTGCCGCTGCGCCACGACTGGCCTCCTTTGACTGTTACTGTTAAATTGAGTATAAAATGTAGTGAAAATAATTAAGGTGCAGTTAGGTGGCATTCGTCAAACTTACTTTTTTAAAGTCGGTTAATTATTGTATATCACAAAAGCGATAATTGTTTATACAGTCTATCAGTCTAATTAAATCTAACTTGGTTAGGTTAGGAAAAAAGAAAGAGAAAAGTGAGAGTTTTAGCATTACCAAGTTTTCTATACAAATACGATTTTCTATTCGTTTCTCATACTTATCTATGTCAAATGTGGAAAAATATGAAAATTAATAATTTAGGCAAGCGACGACCGGCTTATACTATACCAGATATTTCCTAATAACATGTAATTATAAACCTAATTACATAACTAGTACTAATGAATACATACGCGCCGTACATCATACCTCTATATTAATGTAGGACAGCCTTATAATTATCAAAATGCCATACTAATGAAACGTTGTGATATTATTTAGTAATTAACTATTATTAATGTTACCACAATAAGCGTGTTTATGGGTAATGGAACTAAAATTATTGCTTATCAGTTTTAATATACTAGGTTAGATTTTGTTTTGTTTAATAACCGACTTTAAAATAAGGTTATATGTAAATTCACATATGTATCGTAAGAATTAATTGATTATAATTTAATAGATACTCTGTAATCCATGTGACATACTTTGACTTTAATAAATACTATGTTATAAAAATAAAAATATTTTAATAGCTTTTAAAATCTCCAAAAATAATTTTGAGTTTTTTTTTTTTATTTCATATCATTTACTTTTGAGCTCAAAATCGTAGATTAAAAATAAAAGCAAGCTACTCCTATACATACAAAATTGTATATAAAATGTTATTATTATCTAATCTCCTAGAGTACATCACGTCTAGACAGCGCGTTATATAAATTGTGAAATGCCAAAGTGGCGTAAAACATACACACATACATACGTACATACAAATATATATATACTAACATAATATTCCCTAACCCTAAGGCTCGGTCCCGTGTAATGTGGCGTGAAGAAAAACAAATAACATTCTAGCGAGCGAGCCAGACGGACGAAAGACATCCTTTTTTAATATACGTTTTTGCAGTATGTATATATATAGTATATATGTTGATTATTCATTATTTCAGTATTTTTTTTGAATACGTGACTGTAAAAAAAACGATAATTATATATTTTTTTTTGGCTAATATGATATTACATAACCAATACCTACAATTAAGCTAACCTCGTCTACGTTGGCTGAGAAGGTTTTTTAAGGAAAAGTGTAATTAATATGCTTATTGTAATCTATGTGATTTCACATACTGTTATTCTCACTTTAATAGAGCAAAATATTTTATTTATGGTTTGTCGAAAGAACCTTCACATACCCTTTCCTTCCAGTTTACTTTTTAAGAATACAATCTACAGAACAATAAATGAAATAGTTTTTTGCTCAAAATGATTATATGTATAGTATTTTGATACTTTCATAAAAAATAAAATTTAACGTAATAATTAAGTATATTTTTCATATTCCAAACATAATTAATGACAATACTAAAACAGTAACACGATACGAACACTTTTCTTTTCATCGAAGATCTGTGTCAAGCATCATCGAAGGAACTTAATTGCTGCTTATCATAAAGACTACGACTATTTCCGAGGAGGAAAACGTAACATTATGAGATGAATCGTTGAGAACGCTCGAGCGCTGGAAGCTCTTATAGATTGCGTGACTTTGTGCAGTAGGAATAAGACGTATAAGATTAAAATATATATAAGATTTTTCTATTATATATAAGTACTAGTGGGCCCGGACGCGGCTACGCCCGCGAAAATATAAGCCTAAATAATTAAAATAAGTTAAAAAATAATAATAAGTGGAGATTTATTATTAGAAAAAATATCTGAGTAACCAAAATGAACAAACAAAAGAAGTAAAAGTAATTAAAGGAAATTCTTAATATTAGAAAAAGTACCTAAAGTTTGCCGTGCGCGCGTACTAAACATTTTTGTATATTAAATAATTATTAATTTTTGTGAACAATATTAAATAAAATCCCAAATGATTAAAATTACGATATTTTAAGTGTATAACATCGGTATAGATAACCGAACTGAGATAAATTAATTATAAGCAGCAAATAATTACATAAAAATTAACAGTAATTCGAAAATATATAAAAATTTACAAAATCATCAAAGTCATCTGCCCGTTCGCGTCGGTCATACTATACCACTCGTAGGCTATTATTAGAGTGACTATTATATTTATTTTCATAAGGATGAATATCAAATTATAGAAGTCATCTAATTTTTGTTAATGTATACAAATCTATATCGGCTTGCGCCATGTACGCGTTAAGCAAACTCACTTTGGGTGACGTTTTCTTAAAACAACAAACTTTGCAAGCCGTTGCTTAGCAACGCGTAGCGACGATTGTTATTAACATGGCGGAATAAATTTCTTGTCAAATTAATTATTTTAATATATTGGTATATATCGAAAATATTACAAATATGAGAAAAAAAAAGTATCCTATATTCATCCCGGGACCCTCAAGTATGGCGATATGAGTATTTTATCACAGTTAAATTAGCGGTTTAGGCCTGATTGCGTAAAAGACAGACAGACAGACAGACAGAGTTACTTTCGAATTTATAATATAGGTATGGATATTTTTTATAGTATATACATATGTCCCGCACATAGCAGGCTAGGCAGATGGAACGTAGTGTGAGGACACTCCACTTTCTTTAAAAAAAATTCATACTCATCCTTAGATAGATAGCTCCCAAAATTTTCTTACTGACATGTTAAAACCACAAATAAATTAACCGAGTACGCAATCGGTCTGCTTTTTGTGGTAAATCGAGGTGCGGTACAGCATTAATTGTATTCTTGTGGAGAGCCATTCATTAAACAGGTGAAGTTGAATTAGGTGTTTGGTTGTTTAAAACGATTAGAAACGAACGAACGAACCAGTAGACCAAAAAGATTTTTATTACAAAAATATATCTGACGGTATAGGACCAGTTATAAATATAGAATAATGGATGATAAGCCAAAGAATTATAATTATGTAAGAAATTTCTTATAATATTAACTAAATCTCGAAGCATAATAATATAAATGTTACCTAGAATGTTCAATATATAAATTTGGATAGAAAGTGAAGTTCGTCTGCTTTCGTTGGTTAACTGAAAGACTTGTCAAACTACACTAATGAAGAAAATAATAAAAATATTATTATTGTAGAATACTTTATTATTTTACTTCTACATGAAAATATACTCAGTAGACATAAAATATTTAATTCTAAATTTACCTAAGCTTGTTTCATTTCACGTAAGCTGCATTTGTAACAAATGAGACAAATAAACACAAATATATAACAATAAATTAAACGTAGACACACCAAGAGTGAAAGGACGAGGGAACGTTCTCCATTATCCAAATCTTGTTAAAATTCAAATCCAAATGTTTAACTTTTCTATTCTGAAACATTTTATCGTCTAATAGCATCATTTGTATATCTGTGCCGTCGGCCAGAGTAAACAAGGCAAATTGGCAATCAAACGGGTCTTTTGTGGTCAAAACGGGTCCCAATCAGCCATTGACGTGTGGATTTGTCGATGTTTGATGCCCGTTTTAAAATAATACGATTCATCAATCGCTTAGAGTATTGGGGTTTAGGTAGAGAAGGGTAGGTAGGGGTAGGTAATGTTGTTTTACTTTATTATATTTGAGGCTGTGTGGTGGTGTCGATTGTAGGTTCGATTCCAACTCAGGGCAATAAAAAATTAACACTTTCATTTTCTCGTTCTGTATCTTCTTAATATTAGTTTGCCAGGTTCCCTGTGGCTATGTGCGGACACAAAGTGAACCTAAAAAGACAAAATATTAAAAATTAATTCAATTTATATTACCTAATATATGTAAATTAACTTATATATTATTGTCAAAACTACGTTTTGGAATTACTACTATATGTGGAAATTCAGAAAACAAATCATTCTAGTTCAATTCTCAGTCTCATTAATTTTCAACATAAAAGAAATAGAATATATCTTTTCAAAGTTAAATTAATTTGAAAAGTTATATTCTAATTTTATTTTTATTATCTATGTCAGTTGGTGACAAAAGATTCTATAAAATAAAAGTATTTATAACGAGTTTGTTTTTGACCCATTTCTTGCTTTAATGCACTTTTAAGATCTCATTTAAATTGTGCTGAAAAAAATCTGATTCACTTGTCCTAGTTTTTTATTGAAGATTTTCAGTTCCGCTCACGATCCAGTTATTGTAAAAATTCTTTTTTATAAGAATACGGCAACGCTGAAATTGCCCAAATTTACAAAGAAATTCTTAGAAACTCTTTGCTAAATCTTGAATTTTCTAATATGGAAATATTTGTGATATATTTTCTTGTAGTAAACTTTACATATTACAATAAGAATAACGTATTACGTTAAAAAATAACTTTTTTGACAACAATTTTTTGAGTAACTAATAAAAGATTAAATTTTTATATAAAAATTGTATATTAAAGACAGAGTAAGATATTGAAGATATTTAAAAAAAAAAATAATATATCTAAAACATTTTCACTTTACGTGTTACTAAAAGGACTAGCAGTTACACAAGTAAGGATTACGTTGTAATGGTATGTAAACATTGACAGTACCGAAACGTGCCCATACAACCTGCGGGTGGATCAAACTTTTTCTTTGGTCCAACGGACTGCATTAATCGATAGTGTAAGAGTTGATGTCACTGAAGTGTTTTAAATGCTTACAAAATTCAAGTTTATCCTTCATAGAATTCTACAGAAACTTGTGAAATATTTGAAGCAGATCTTTAGATTTTTTTTATATGCAAAATTTTAGAAATTATGTTATGTTTGTATATATCTTTTGTTACTTTAATTAGTTACTAGCGATCGTGCCGCCCGCTTAATTTTTCTTATTCTTATATTAAAGCCAAACTATACTAAATCTTCGCAAAAATTGTCATAGTTATTCTCACGTATAAACTATATTGCTGTAAAGTTACTAAATCAGCTTAGTGAAGCTTGCGTGAATAAAATTCCATAATTATTTTAAGAGAACATCATTTGAGTCCGGTTTTTTTAAAGTTCGACAAAGCTCTATTAATTAACACATAAGCAATAAAACAAAAAAGATGTAATCCTGTTATATATCCGCTACCCCTATAACAATATACATTCCTTAACTAAGTTAAGTAAGTAATTCACCAACTTCATAAGTTATAAACAAGCAAGTATGTACAAGCAAATACCTTAAAATTTCCCACTTCTCACGGCGTTTGGACCCCTCATTATAAATCTTGGCCGCCCAGATAACCCGCTGTCGTCCCTACTCAAACAATTCACAATTACATGCAATATCTCTGTAGATAAGCGTGTGTTATTAAATGGAGTTACGAGTTTCTAATGATATTTCTACGTGAAGGGTGAGTTACTCGTATAGCACTGTACCTACTTAACTAGTACTGTTACCCTAAACATGATTAAGATAAACTATTTAAAGAAAATTAAGAAATTAAAAGGCTTAGTAATAAAGAATAATTATATAAAAAAGCAAAATGATATCTTAAAAGATAAAACGAGAATATGTATGTACATACCTATTTTACCTTTATATTATTATTTATTATTTACCTTTATGTCGTCGAACAAGTCGTATATTCGTTTATATACTTATTCCAAGATCGTTTTTTAAATAATTGATGGATAGAAAGATAATTTAACTATTGATCTTTTAAACAAATATTTATAGCAGTGTGACATTGAAATGACCAATAAAAAAATATTTAAGTAAAGTGCAGAAATTTTTGGACCAATAGGGACCACTATATATCAACACCAAAAAAAAGTGGTGAGATCATCAAGAACGCATTATTTCATTTTTTTTCTAAACATTTAGCTAGTTATTCAACAAAAGCTCTAATTTCGAGCTTTTCATTTGCAAGCTGAATAAATTTCGAAACGCACGAAACATACCTCTGCCGTCCTTTTACAAACAAAATGCATTCCATATTTCACGTGGCAGTACGTAAAATTTAAAGCACTAAATCACTGGGCATTTAGGCCGGTATAAAGAGAAAAAGTATTTGTTCAACTAAAACTAAAGTGAAGTATAAAATATAAAACGCGCTTTCAAAAATAAAGGAAAATGGACGCCTACGAATAAAAATAATCGTGCGAAGGCTGTTACCGCAGCGGCCGGTCTGGTCCAGTTAAAACAATTTTAGGAGAACAAGCTAGCTGTAAATATACCTATTTATATTACAACTAGTGTACCCGGACGCGGCTACGCCTGCTTCAACTATAAGAATATTTATTAAATATATTCATTAAATTATTTTCAATTTTTAATAGAATTAGTAAGAAAATATAAGTTTAATAATCAAAAAGAATAATAAGTAAATACACATTATTAGAAAAAAATATCTGAGTTATTGAAATTAACCAACAAAAGGATTAAAAGTAACTAAAGGATAGATATTCTTAATATTAGAAAAAGTACCTAAAGTTTTCCGTGCGTGCGTACATAGATATCGACTCTACGAAATAACAACATTTCTCTCTATTAAGCAGGATAATTTTAGCGGGCAATATCAAATAAAATAAGTAGAGAACCAAAGTGTAGCTTAAATTAATTATAAACAGCAAATAATTACATAAACATTTACAATAGTTCGAAAATGTATGAAAATTTATAAAACCGTCAAAGTCATCTGCCCGTTCGCGTCGGTCATACTATGCCGCCCGTAGGCTAGGTCATTTCGAATCAGTGACATCTCCTTAATTATTTATTAGAATGTTATACAGTAAACTATAATTTCAATCTAGATAAAATGTTAATAGTGACTATTATATTTATTTTCATAAGGATGAATATCAAAATGTCGCGGTAACGGTTGCGTAGCGACGCGACGGTTGTTATTAACATGGCAGAATAAATTGCATGTCAAATTAGAAAGTATTTTAAAATATATTAGTATATATGTGTAATGTAATGTTATATAGCCTATAGCACTTCTGAAGAATGCAGCTTTCATACAAAACAAAAACAATGAAAATCGGACCAGTAGATCCAGAGATCTTAGCGTTCAAACAAACAAACAAACAAACAAACAAACAAACAAACAAACAAACAAACAAACAAACTCTTCCGCTTTATTATATTAGTATAGATATATATGTATATGAATAATATTTAAGTATTTTTATTTACATTTTTTTAAATATGTCTTTGGATTTCCTTTGCGGATTTTATGTTTCACTCATTATTTTGTATCGCTTAGCACTTGTTTATTTCTTGCTCAGTAGCAAGCACTACGACTAGGGAAAAAGTTTTATAGACATACATAATATATGTATGCGACCAATGAAGTGAAAATGGATAAAAAATGCAATCTGAAGTAGCCAACTGAAAATATTTTTTTCAAATATGACGAGGATATAGTGTTGCAGAGGGAGAGGAATTGTGTTTTTTTGTTTATTTCAAAACTTTTTAACACTTTGATTATATCTTATATCTATACATTAATTAGCTTCACGGTGTATCCCGCACTCTGTAGGATAGGCAGAGGGAACCTAGTGTTAAAACACACCGTTCCCCATTTTCCGTCTAATTGGGGCGGCATTGCGTGTTGAGTGGCGGGCTCAACACCGCGCTTTGCCACGACAGAGCGAAGAAATTATAATATAAATTTAAATAAACATTTAATTTCTATATGTGGGGATTGAACCCATAACCAGTCGCGTTTACAGTCTATACATTATTTCACAAATTTAATTATAACATGAATACCATAAAAAAAAACATTTTATTTATATTTAACTTTTTTCAATTAACCACAGAGTAAAAAAAATAACGAGTACACATTTTATATTTTATTCCACATCAAAGTAGATTAAAGCGCACCTCAATGCCCGGCTCCATACATTTCGACCGCGGACCGACTAAACGGGCAACACCTGTTCTGTGGCGAGGCTACAAATTGTTTATTTACTAGCAAATAGTGCTTGTGAACGGTGTGAATTAATAACCGCGTTTACCGGAAGTGACATATTGACAGACTATCGGGAGGTAGAGTTACTGTAGGTGTTTAAGTTAAAATAAGTGTCTGATATATTTGGTACACAAATATACCTGAAAATTAGACGCTGACGCAAGACGCTGTATCCTCCAAACAGCAAGGTAGACGGAACCTAGTGTCGGGACACTACGTTTCCCATTTTCCGTCAAATTCTGGTTTGCTTCGACACCAGAGCGAAAACATGTGGGGATCGTTTACTAAAAGAATGTATTTACTTATTTTTTTTCAAAGCTTCATATTTGAAGTAGATATTGATTTTTCCGATTTATGAAACTGATAAAAAGATCTCGTTAAAAGTTAAGTCTAAGTTTTTCTTATTCGTTGCTGTACTAGTTATCTACTTACAAATTATTTGCTTACACTCTAAGAATCTTACCTAAGTAAATAAAAAAGAAATACTTAGCATCATAGAATGTGTATTCATGTTTCATACCCTAAATAGGGAAATATTTAGAATTGTTTAATTATAGGTAGTTTAGTAGGGAGTGCACTGCTGACATTTAAGAATTCATACATTAAGGCAGCATCAAATATATTGTGTGTATTGTATTAAACGTAAACCTCAAATAAATCGCGAATAAATACGCAATGTTATTTGTATAGATTTTCATTAATCCTTTAAGCTTAAACAAATCAAATAATAAGTAATAAATTAAATAAAATTTTAATATTTTATATGAATTATTTCTGTTAATTATTTTTATGCACAACTAAGGTAATCCTATGCTGTTGAATATTTATGCCAAGATTACCTGTAAGACATCAGTAATGGTAATGTCTGTTTTTTTTTGTTTGTTAAATTCTTTTCATAATCTTCAAAATTAGATATTTAGTAAACCACATCAAAATTATAAATTACACAAAGTAAACATCAAGTCACGTACCCCCTCCTTGGGACAGAAACAACATCTGCTGAATAAAGTTCGGTGGTAATAAATCGTTTCATCTCCCGGGACCACTGACCGTAGCGTAGGAGCATCTGGACGATGGTTACACATTTCCACTTACTTTTGGTCCACCCATTTGTTTTTATGGTAAAAGGTGCCAAAGGGGTTATTGGTATCAGTGGACTTTTGATTTTTTTTTGTAATGTTGTAAGTTTTAAATTTATATTGTATAATTTCACAAGCTTTTATTAGCTGCTTTGCCATCATGGTCAAGTGGAAATAACGAAGAGTTGTGTATGACACATCCTAAGTACCCGAGGTGTCTTGAACTAGGGTGGGTTACATCGAATCGGTTAACGTGACGTTTGTCTTCAACCAGACAAATTCTTAAACTTAATAATATTAGTATAGATTTTACGTAAATATAAGCCTGAATGTATATACTCTTAAAAAGCTAAATTTATTAACTTAAGGTTTATTGTGAATATTATTATTTTAAACTTGCTGTTAATCCATGCTATAATTTTTCAATAATGTCGGAGATGGTTTCTGCTTATTTTAAAGAAATTCTCCTGAATTCCTTTAATTTCTGCTGAGACTAAGCCAACCTCATGAAAAGTTTCTACGTTCTTTTGGTTTATTTTATTTAAGAAACTTGACTTGGAATATGGCGGAAAATTTACTACTTGTCTAACTAGAACGAATAATCATAAAAATATTATTTTTTTCCTAGATTTTAGTGAGGCTTAACCATCTCGTTCAACCAAATAACAAATAACTACCTTTCTTTATAGCTTATTGGTTACATAAATTATGTTTAATAGATTATGATTGCCTACGACGTCGTTTTACTTTATAAATTTCTTACCATATGAGCAAAAGTAAATTGTTCTTTGTTATTAAATAAATAATTAAAAAAGAAATTACTTAACATAAGCAACTTACCCAAAAAGCAACAGAAAAAAAAATCACCCAAAGCTTTTACCACTTTTTAATATTTATATACGAATAAATTTAAAAAGTACAAACATAATTTTAAAGCTGGGTTCGTTTCGCTATAAAATAATTATAGTGTCTGACAAAATAAACACGAAGCGATTTCAGCTTTTAACATTTGGAAGTCCGCAATTTAGTTATGGCATCGAAAAAATTTTCCAGACGAGCATTTTAATTAAACCCCCGCCCGTGTTAACCGACGATAAATTTGTAAATGTTTTATGATATTGTACAGGAAAAAGCCTTTGGTTGGATGGTATATCAATATTTATATTGAAATTACGTTTTTTTCTCTTCTTAAAACATAAAATGTAACAGCTTTTGAATGGAATTTTCATAACTAAATTAAGATTTATTTTAGATAGAATTAATTTTCATAACTAAATTAAGATTTATTTTAGATAGAATTAATTTTCATAACTAAATTAAGATTTATTGATTTTAAGATTAAATTGGCTAAAAATTAGCCAATTTGTCATAACTAAAGAAAGGTTTAAAATTTCATTCGTCGTTTTAGCATGTATTTTTATATTTGTGTAGAATTTAATATAAAAAATACTTTTTTATTAGGTTTTTCATTGAAAACGTGGACCATCCGCTAACTCAGTACGTTGCCGTTTTGCGGATCTTATTGGATTACGGTTGACAAAACCTGCTGTCTCGACGAAAACAAAAATCTTGTCTGTCATCTATTTTAAGCCAATTTTGAAAGAAAAGAGAAATTTTATTTGGGGATATGGGAACTCTTATAATATACAATATAGGGAAATGTTTTTTTTATTTATATTGAAAATATTTATTTAATATTTTTTTTTATTATTTGTAGGAGGCAATCGTAGTGTACTAAGACGGCATCCTACAGCCCGACTTAATAAAATGATATTATAATAACAATCAGCTTCACGCTGTATCATGCACACAGCAGGGTAGGCGGAGAGAATTTATGCTAAGATACTCCGTTCCCCATTTTCACAGGCATTCCCATTCTGGAGTTCCGCCACTCAACACTGCACTTTGTCTCGACACTATTCGACTATTTCTTCCAGTGGGAATCGAACCCAACATTTGCCCAATGTCATGCCTGGCCTCGAAACAGACAAAACACTTTATATAGCGAAGAGTAAGCAAGCGTAGTGGACATATCACTCTAGTATACCCTCTACATCCATTTAAAACAACTGCATAAACGAGCACAATCTTTTAAATTATGAAGATATTTAAGAAATATCATACAGTTATTTAAGCATCCCAAGCAAGTAAAAGCGAAAAATAAATTATTTTTATCAACTCAAGTTTGCGATAAGACTTGTTACTGTCACCGTTATCCGAGCATAAATGTTTCAAAGAAATATCTTAACATTTTTCCTTAATCTCCTAACTAAATGTTTTGGGGGAGCCTAATTAAAAGTTTGAAATATAAGGATACGTTAAATGGAACGCTGTCAAGTTCAGATTTCTGTTAAAATTGATACATTTAATGAGGCTACGTATATTTTTCGTCAGTTTTTATAAGGTTTCGAGAGGTTATCAGTAATTTAGGTTGTTATAAGTTCCATATTGGGTAACTGTAAAATGTTAATTTTTTTACACAATTGCGCGATGCAAATGAGGTAAATGTTATAGTATGTATGGACATATTATGTATGTATGTTTGTGCCTAAGTGGCTATGAAGACATGAAACGGTTTACGAACGAACATTTCTATGATGATTGACAGTCGGGGCTCATTTTTGTACTTATTAAATGTTTCCGCTGTGGCGCAGTGGCATAAGAGTGTGAATGTAATACGACGGTTGTGGGTTCGATCCCCAATCGAGAAAAATAAATATTTATTGAAATTTATATTTCCATTTCTTCGCTCTGGTGTCGAGGCAAAGCGCGACATTGAGTTTTGTCACTCAACATGCAATACTTCCAGAATTCAGCGTAAAGTGGGGAACGAAGTGAGTTTTAATACTCGTTCTAGGGTCTCGTGAAGCTGATTTTGATTTTAATCTACCTTTCGAAGGAGCCCTGAAAAACTTCCTTCTAATTCATTCATTCATTTTTTATGGTTTTTTTAATTTCTTTTTCTATTTTTTTTCTTTTATTATCCATATGATGTTTAAAGTTTATCGTTATTTAAAATAATATCGCACTTTTGATCGTAAATACTACATATAATATATAGAATTATTATAGAGAATATTACCCCGATTTTATTATTTTTGTGACGTTAAGCAATTTTGTGAGATTTATGGATGCTTTAAATTCTACTAGATGCTGAGCACATAGTCTACAGGCGGATGCTTGTAAATCAATATTATTTATTTAAAAGTTAAATTTTAGATTTAGAAATTCAATAATAGTAATGGGTTTCAAAATAATTAAAAATAAGGATGTATTTTATAAATACCTTGAAATTTTGAGACATTAGGTAACTCAAAGTAATATTAATAAAATAGAAGATTTAAGGCGTTTAATTATGGCACCAATCTTGGCCAATGGACCTTCTATTTGATTTTTTAAATTTCTCTTTCCATAATACTTAGAGCACAATTTTATTCAGCCAATTTAATTTATGTAAAAAAAAATTTGTTGAAGCAGAATTTGGCGGAAAATGGAGAACGGAGTGTCTGAGCGTCAGGTGTACGGGATACAGTGTAAAGCTAAAAAAAAATATTTTTATTTAAACATTTGTGACAAATATTACTTTCAGTAACAGTACTTTTCATTAAAACTGCATATTTTTTCCATACTTTTTAAATAATTTTATTTATTTTCTTCCATAGTTTGAAAAGAGAACAAAAAAAACATTAAAAAAAATGTGGTAATAAGATTCAAAGTACCAGGTTCGCATAAACGAGAAGACATCTAATTCAATTATATCAAACAAGTATGCAACGTTTTTATTAAATAATACGTACCAGGATAACATGAGTGTATTGAAGATATGCGAAGAGATACGTTGTAAGATGTGTGAGTCAATGTATTTACATACATTGATTGCCATTGGCTTATAAGGCCAACATTGGCCTACTCGTAATTCTAATAAATAAAATACAGTACGGTCGATGAGTTGTGGCTGCCCCGAAGTTGGCTATATTAATTATATGGGGGCGCATAGATTTAGTTTTAGAATTTTTCTTACTTTTGATTATTCTCTTCCCAAGCGAATAATGCGCAAAAGTTGATAAAATCTATCCTCAAGGCGACCACGACTCGTCGAACGTACTGTAAATGTATGTATGTAGAAATTACACTGCAAGTACAGAGTAAATATGAACTGAAAGTACCAGGCGCCCATAAGCACGGCGGAGGTTTAATTTTCCGGTAATCTATACACTAATGCAACGTCGAGTAACGCCCCGCGGCTGACGCTCCGCCATATTGGATTGCGAGTCATCGTGTCGCTGTTAAATTGCAGGTGAAATATTAGATTATGTGTGATATGTATAATTTATAATTAACAAAAATATTAAAAGTGTAATTTATAAATAAAATAAATAATAAATTAGACACTTACAATCTGACTGTACGCTATGGTGGCTTCTTAATTATTTATTTTATAATTAATCGCCATCTTTCACATAAAACGATTTAATCCTATATTTCACTTCAATAGCAAAGCAAAAACAGCCAATCAAGACCCCCAATTTGGTAACCACAATTGGTCCAGGATCTTTCCGAGTCGTAAATTAGTTCTCGTTAACATATGGATTCCCGTATTCCAGCTAACAACCTGACCTCCGAAACTTCCAAATAAATGACCGGGCACGCCTCAATTAGCGGCTGATGCTTCGTACGTTTTATGTGAAGCTTTTTTTTTGTTTTGGCTTTTATAGTATATAGTTTAAATGTTATATTATATTAAATATTAATAATATTATTGATTAATTTATTGATTAGTCAGTAACTAGAAAGTTTGTTCCGAAAGGCAGGTTATGAATTGAAGGGAAAAAAAGAGAAAGTAGTTCCACTCTTTTTTTTGCATTGCAGAGTAGAAGGAATCTAGCGCCCATGAAATTTATTTATCGCAGTAGTCCTATGTGCAATGAGGACCAGAGAGACCAGATCAGAGGAAAAACAAAAAAAAACGCATTTACACAAAATTCTTCCAAATACGTACAGACAGCGCTACTTGCTAGTGTCGACTTATATTTTAGAGTGCGTTGGTTATTTTCAAGTTGTCCATTTTAGGCCGATGTTTACCAGTTGGCCCTTAAGTGTGAATCGAGCCTACACCGGAACGTCTCTCCGGGGAGTCTGCCTTGCTCTGGCCGTAACTTTGTTGAAGTTAAATATATTTTATTTTGTGTTTGTTTTTGTTATCTAAATTTGTAGGGCATAAATTATATATTTTATTATTTAAAAAAAAATAAAAATTCATATTCATATAAATATTTGCTTAATACGAAGAACCCGACAAGTAATTATTACACTTCTGTTGGGATGTCTCGTTCTTAACTTAAGACCAGTCTTTATGATTTTTGGACAATTTATAACAAAATTAAAGCGAAATAATTTTATTTGAAAATGAGAAGTTATATGATACTCCATGCAGACCTACTTCTTCAGACTAGAGAAGAACCAGCACTAGAAACTCAGCTAATTTATTTAAGTAAATAATTTATATATTTACAATTACTTACAGATTTAAGGAATAGTGGCGGAACTCAACGAAAAACTCAACGAAAAAATTAAATAATTAATTTCCCCGATTGGGAATCGAATACATAACTACCGCGTTTACCGCCACACGCTGTGCCACTGCGCCCCGAAGGTATAATATAGGTGTGTGAACATAATTAAACCTAAAATTATAATCAAACTCCATCAAATACTCCTATCAGAATTATTCATAGTGCAGGGTGCATTTCATTTTCTGGGTACATAGCGTAGTAACGAGTTTGTCAAAGCTGGTGATGACTCTGCATATGTATGAGACTTAGACATCTTTATACAGTTATTGTATTTATAGGTTATGCAGTTTATTCTCTCCTTTAATAATAAAGAATTAACTTGTATATGTTGAGGCCATTATAATTCAGGGGAATTAATTATTTAAATTTTCTTGCCCTGGTAGACAAAGCGCGTCCTTTAGCTTCGCTAGTTGTACACAATGTCCAGAAATTGGGGGGTACGTGGGCAATCGAGTTTCTCAACACTAGGTTCCCTCTGTCCACCCCAGGAATAAAGGTGAAGCTGTTATGAGTGCTGACACCATTATGGTTTGGCTGTAGTTTTGTCCACTTTTTATTGGACATATTTATCATCTCTATCTTAGAAGACGTTGAGACAGACACTTCCGTTCTCCACTTCCTACCAAGTTCTTGAGGCATTACGGCCTCAAGTAAAATATAACAACATAAAAAAAATATTTGAAAGCTTCTAAAATTTAAACCAGTTAAATTTATGCTTTTATATACATAAATATATATATAGATATATAAGTACTGTAATATAAATTTTATACTTTCTGAACTGTAATTGCAAAGTACTCCGTTCCCTTAATTTCCGTAGGGCAAACTGGCCAGCAACCGAGACTCGCGTAAAGTATGGACATGGCATTTAATTATCAGCGGGCTTTTACTGTCGCCGTTGTAATGAATATGGTAATTGACATTTTTAGCTATATTTTTTTGTCTGCTTATCTTTTTTTATTTATTAAGAGATGCTATATGTTTTTATCATTATATTTTTTATTTAAATGGCTTATAAGCTTGTCAATGAAGCACAGTCTACACCTATTTATCAAAATATTTTTAAAATTTAAAACAGTAGGTATAGATTAATTGCGTTCAATTTGTTGAGATATTTTTGAATATTGATTACTTAAGTACCTTAATTTTTTTATCATAATTTTTAGTATTTATAGTGACAGAGAATGTAGTAACTTGTAACTTTAACTCTAAAATACAAACTATGTAATCATTTACTACAAATAGTAAACTTAACAACATATAATAAAGTTGATTGGTGTATGTAATATTTATTGTGTGTTATTAGAATATATTTATTGTACTGTATGTTTACCTTAAAAATAAATAAATAAATAAAATAAAATTCCCATCTGTACTAATATTATAAAGCTAAAGAATATGTTTAGAAGGAGCTAATATCAGGGTATTTTTAGCATCACATTAGTTGTTTTTACATAATCCACTGTACTTTTGTTCAAAATTACCTACTACAATAAAAATGTATTATGTGCCAATCACAACTCATTATTATTTCTATTTGACCACGCGGACAAACCTGCAAGTAAAAACTAGTAAAACAAAAAAAAACCCGGAATATCATTTTCACACATAAATTCATTATATCGCACTCGCATTACAGAAATTTAATATGCAATTACTAAGTTTTTAATTACATCATGAAATAGGGACCTATGGGGCTAGCGGCTGCGAGTACGGTTTTGCATAAATTATACAATTGGTTTTAATATCACCCGCTGGGTCAGCGCTTTCAATGAAGTGTTTTGGTAATTATCTACTGCTCGTTTGTTTTAAATGAGCGGGCCATTTGTGTTTATGAAGATAGCGTTTAACTATTTAATTGTGCACTCGTGGACTTTATTGTTGAATTTAGGGAGTGGTGGGGGTTGATTGGCGTGGGTTTTTTGTGGTGATAAAAATGGTTGGAAAAAGTTTGTATATTTATAGTATAAGTCGTCCCGTAACTTTGTTTGTTTAGATTATAAGATGTAAAATGAGGGTTCCGCTTTTTCTGGTCTGGTATAATTTCGAGAAATCTTTCCGCATGTCAAGCTGAATAATAATCTCTTAACTTAACTCTTTAATATAAATAACTAGCGGCCCGCTCGCGGCTTCGCCTGCGTGAGCTACGTTATTATTAATTTCTGTCTCCATGAGTGACGTCCATGCAAAATTTGAGACTCCTAGCATTTGCAGTAACGAAGTTTCATACAAACTTTCAACCCCAAAAACAATCCCTTAGGAATCGAATATTGCAAATTCCCGTCTTACGCACCTACGTCCAATAAGTAACTCCTATGCAAAATTTGAGATTCCTAGCACAAGTAGTTTCTGAGATTTCGTGATAAGTGAGTGACCTTTCGATTTTATATATATAGATTATTATTTTCTATTACTTAAATTATTTTTTAATTAATTATATGTTTAATGTTGCCACCGTACACAATTATGATTACGTTCATTTAATGTAAACTCACCTAAATTCTGTATACCAAAATTACGCTTCATATATAGAACTTCCAATTTTTCGTCGGTTAAAAATTCTTTATATGTTCAATATGTTTTAGGAAAATTCATTTTGAGATACCGTAGATAGGTATATTATAATATTTTTACATAAAATTACTTAAGACCTACGAAGAATAACTAAATGTAAGATGGTGACGCCAAGGAGCGCCTTTTCTTTAGCTTATGGAGATTGATTAAAATCTTTTACAATTTTACAAAAGATTCAAAGCGAAATGTACGTCTGGAAAGTTTTATTAGAAATCAGATACATGAAACTACAAAATAAAGATACAGAATTCGGTTTCAATGGTCAAGAACAAAATAAGACTATAAAAAACAAAATAAAATAAAAATTAGATGTAATACTAGTGCCTATGTATTATAAAGATTATGAAAATTAAGTCATGTTAAGAAGTCTTTCGTAGGACAGCGTCTTATTGTAAATTCAATGGTTGTGTGTTTGATCTCCACTCGAGCGAATGGAATATTTAATATTTACTTATGCTCGCTCTTTTTCGAGGTATTGTGTGTTGATTTCCGGCACTCAACTCGCAATTCCTCGGGAATTCGGCGTAGATTAAGGAACGGAGCGTATTGATGGGTATAGTGTCTTAACACTAGGTGGTCAAGTTATCTCTCCCCACCTTACTACGTCCGGGAAACAGCGGGAAACTATAAAATAATAAACTAATCATTTTCCTCTGGTAAAGAACGTCAGTGAGTTTGGCCACACACGACAAGTAATATCTCGAAAATAACGTAAGACTCAACTCAAGAAAATAACGTGAAGCTGTTTTTTAAACTAAATCAATTAAAAGCTATGTGAATTAAGCTAAACATTTACGATTGCCGCTTTATGTTTTTTTATATGGTGAGTGCAAAAATACTTAATAACCATTTATTTAATACATTATCAACTATTTTTTTCCATTAATTGCTTTAAACAATGACTTCATGTCATAATTTACTAAAAAAAGCTCGCTTAAACGATTTCAAAAGCTCATATATAAAAGCTAGTCACTTAAAAGATCGTTAAATATAAGAAAAATTGCGCAGAACATTTTTATTTTCCAGAAAATAACGAACCTGGTGATATATTTTTTCACAATCACATTAATGGCGTAGCGAATCTCGATTTTATGAGTGTAATTAATTTTAGAATATGGAGACATACTGTGCTTTGTGATAATAGATAGTGATAGTAGTGATTTATTACTACGCTTTATATTTGTATGTAGTGCTTCTGTTGTCATATAAATTTTCTTTTATACGGTTATTAGAAGTTAATATTCCTATTATAGTGTTTGTGCTGCACTGTAAATCGTAAAGAGTATGGTTGTATGGTTGGACGTGCTAATTTCAGGAATTGCTGATCTCAATTGGAGAAATAGCTTTGTTAGATTTTGTTTTAACTACAGTGTCCCTAAAATATTATACATTTGTATGGACCTATAACAATTTAAATTACCCTGGACTAAAGCAAAAAAATATATAAATATACATGTAGTCGGTGTACCAATACGATATTAGCTTCTTCACATGATAAAATAACAAAGATTTTTCTAGAAAAAAGTCGAACGAAGCGACGTGTTCGAAGATTTGTTTCCTATCGGGTAATTCAATATCGTAATATAATGGCATAACTTGGGTTTCTAGTCACGAATAGCCTACCTAATTGTATAAAGAAGACTGTTTTCTATCTTTATATTATAATTTGCTTGGCTTATTGACATGTTTTATATTTTTATTATAGCTCGTATAATACCCATATGAAGTTTGAAATTAGAAAAAAAGAGAATTAATGGTTTATAGCTTTTTGTTAAATAAAAAATCTGCTTCACGCTGTATCCCACACACAGCAGAGTAGGCAGAGGAAATCTTGTGTTAAGATACTCCGTTCCCCACTTTTCGCCGAATTCTGAACACATTGTGTGTCAAATATTTTTTGTTAGGTTTAATAATTATGATTTATGTAATATATACATTTTTTCACTTTTAGGTTAGGGAGTAGGGAAAGGAAACCTAGTGGGTAAGGCAATCTATACCCCACTTTTGCGCCCATTATGAGAGTCGCCTATGTTGAGTGTTGAGTATAATTAGATATGTTGTATCAGTATAAAATATATCATAAGCCTAAGCATACCTATTATACTTTTATCTATAAACTTATACAGTCGAATGAAACCAATCTAATTTAACATCAATTCCGAACTCCGAAGTTATCGACAAAAATAATCTAATAATTTTTGCTTCCGAAGTATTTAAGTATAAAATATGCCAGAGCAAGTAGAACTGTAACGATAACATCTTCCTTTAGGTAGGACGGGACAAATAAATACCTTATCTCGAACGGGAAGAGCCGCGAAATGTGGCTTATCTGGGGAGATAGAAGAAAAAGTTTCTAGTTCCCCTCAGCATTCCGACGCCATTGTCTTTCTGCGTCCTAATTATATAAATAAAAGTTTCCTGCGAAGCGTGTTTTTGAAGAAAGAAAAAAATTCACTGATACAAGCGTGTTACTCGTGTAATCGTCGCTTCTGACGGACTTTTGGACTTTTTATATATAACAAGAGGTAATGGCGGACGTCCTGTCTATTGTCTAATCGGGTTCCCGATCTCGCCGACATCGTTTGTGAACGTTGGGACGTTGAATTAATGACTGTATTTTTGTTTGTACGGACCCAGATGAATGACAATTTTTATTTTTTTTTTGTTTACTAGCTTCCTTTTGTTCTGAGAATGATTGACGTCAGCGTTTTGAAGGTCAATAAGACAATCTATAATATTCTTCTCAGTTTCTAAAGCAATAGCGTGTTGTATATTTCTAGCTAAACCGGGTTTAATTTTAATTAACTTTCTTCTAAATTATAGGGACATTTAGTATGATAATATATCTAATGATCTACCATACTATATTTCCATACATAGTGGACAAGATTCTTAGCTACCACAGTTTTTAGTGTTATTTTTTATCTTCAGGCCACTTTGTAGAGGAAACCTAGTGATAACATCTTCCGCTCCTCATTTTTCGCTCAATTTTGGAAACATGATGTGTTGAGTGACGGAACCCCACGCTACACTTTGTCTTGGTTCAGAGTGAGGAAATGAAAATAATTTATTCCTCCGAGTGGGAATCGAACCCAAACCAACGCGTTCACAAATGATATGCCGATACGCCACGACGGATTTTATCGACGGCCACAGCTTACGTTGCTTTAAAATAATAAAAAATATACAAATGAGATACGTTATCCAATTTATTGCCAATTTAAACAAGAACACAGTATTTACAGTATTTACATATTAAAAAAATAAAAGAGCACTTGCGGTCGCGTTGTCATCACGGACGGACGTATTTAGCACGTCGCTCCAACACTTTTATTGGATTCTTCGAATCCGGAAATAGGAAAAGGGATTTAATTTCACGGTATCGTAAACACGCAAATGTTTAGTTTAGGTATTTTAATTTCGTCGGACGCGACGTGTGTGGTATACTAAGCTGTTGATGTATTCTACTTTTGCTGTAGCTTGTGGGTTCGATCCTTACTCTAGTAGTAGATCATAAAGTTAATTTCAACTTGATATCTCCAAGCGATCTCTAGATCCTATAAGGGTTCCACCTTTTCCTTTTGAGCTACAGAATCCTAAAAAAAAAATTCATCTTTCCACGTCACACATACTCACAAAATTTTGAAATTAATATCCTTGTTTGTGTATTAAGAAAAAAAAGGGGAATAAGAACCAGCTCGTTTAATCTACACGAGAAAAAGTTAGATAACACTTTTTACTGGCGTTCGTTTATTATTAAAAAAGTTTCGAGCAGGACGCCTTGCACTCTGAATTCTAACCTGAAAACGTAAAAATAAAAATTCATAATCCCATTCTTGTTGCATTATTAAACAACGAATTCCACTTAAGTTTTTCTCATATTTCAAAGGTTAATGCAAAAACTGAATTATGTGCAACATATTTTTTAATTTTATTTTATTATAAAAGTAGGTTAAAATTAAATTACTCATTAGTCAACGTAATGGCTAGATCGTAATATAATATTATTAGTTTGTATTCGCTAATAATAAATAAATAAAAAAAAAAAAAATATTTTTTAAGCTTTCGTATTTAGCTCGAGCTAAAGTAAAGTGGAGAAGTGTGTATTGTAATAAGTAAATGTACTCGTAATGCTATCTATATATATCTGTTGGTCTCTAGTTTCTTAGTAGTCGTGGGTTCGATTTCCATTTATGCAATATTCATGTTTTAAATATTTTTGGTTAGCTTGTCTGTTAATAAGATACTGTATTTAATTTATAAATGAATTTTGACAAGTTTACAAGTTCAAAGTTTACATAACTTATCTCTCCATAGTAGTAGTGGTTAGGATTAATACATACGCAATAATATTTTATGTTTTTTTTTTATTTTTTTACAGGTGTCCAGTTTTTTAAGTAAATCCTTCCTTCTTATTTTAATACTTAGTCGTCGTTTTTCATTAGATATTAAAATATAAAATGGAAAATCCCGTTAATATTCGAGAAATCATCTCTTAAAGCTATCCTACACTTTCCAAATTCCTAACCCTGCTTACATACATATTAATATAGTTTTGGCTATCTAAGTCAGCTAGGTACTCGATAAAAACTAGTTTCATATATTATAATAATTAAAGTCGGGAATTCACACTACATATAAATGAAACTTATTCCACCCAATATATAACGACGACGGTATTTACAGCTATTACAGTTAATGGAAGACACTGTATGAGCTTGTTTGTTTTTTTACTATTTCTTTATATTTCTCTTAACTGATCAAATACATGCGAAACGCAACGAAGCATTGTCAATTTTAAACGTAACTTGCTCAATGTTTCGTCGACGTGGCCGTGGCCAGGCGTGGAAGTCAAATGAATTCTGAACACTGTTCCCATTTTTAGGATGTTCTACATACTGAATTATTATGTTCGTTAATTTTCTTATTAGATTACTTGTTCCGTTGTTTATATTTTTTATTTTATGTTATTTAGAAATATTTATATGCTTAATCGTTAGGTAGTTAAAAGTTTCTTTAAAAAAAGTGTGTTATTCATTCGATAATTATGTTGTATATACGGATAAATTGAATGTATTGTAAGGGTTAAATGGTAAAAATAGCAAAATATAGAAAAAACAGCGATAGGGTTCGTGATCCTTATGTAATTACAATTAACCTATCATTTAGAAGGTTCTGAAATTATGATAAGTATAAAATATTCTGTAATAAAACCGTTGGTAAACATTATTTTGTTCGAACCTTATAATCAGTGAAACTATTAACTAAATTTGGTGATATAAAAAATTCTAGGTACCGTGCACAATGTAATTATTATACCATAGTGTTACTTTGAAAAGTTTGTAGGCATGTCACTAATGAGTACTAAGCTTTTTGGTATAGTGAGATACTTATATAAATAATAGAAATAATATTTAAAATATAATAAAAGAAAAAATATATATTTTTATAATAAATAAATAATAATATTTACATATGTTTAGATAGTTTGCAGTGAGCTTTATCAGTAGCTTCTGAAAGCGCATTAAATATTCGCGCGGAGTGTCTGGCGCGGGATGCACAGGGACTGGCGCGTGCGATGACTAGGAATTTCATATTTAATATCGAACGTTTCTTTCTAATTCTAAGAGGGCGAACAATTCTGTTTTTATGTACTTTTCTTATATTTCTACAGAATATATTGCTATAGCGTGTATATACTCGTAGATATATATCTATACGTACATATGTACATCTGTACGTAAACAGAATATAGGTTGTTGAACTGTAAGATTAGGTACTAAAATATTTATATATTTTTTTTAATTTCTACATTTTACGTAATTTAAAAGATAAATACATTAAAATATTTAATTATTTAGAAGTTGATGATGTATTTGCAGTATTTATTCATTTAAAAATATTAAAAGGAAAAAATAGAACCCTTATAGGATCATTTTATTGCCCGTTTGTTAAGACCATTTATTTATCTTTACATCACATGGAAGTATCAAAATGAATATCATATATTCACTTTTACGATTCCTTCGAGCACACATAAAAATTAATCTTCTAAGTCAACGCAATTAAAAAATATGGGCATTTATACACAGTTTTTGCTGCATGCTTTCCCTAGACTTCAATTGTGAAATTAGTACGGTACCGTCGTCGATGCGAGTCCAACTCGCACTTGACTCGTTTCACGATTTTATATAATACTGTAAGAATTACTTATATTTAAAAAATATAGTATACAATATACAAAAAAATACATTATAGCAATTGAGTAAGTTAACTCAAATAACAAACAAAGGGAAACGGAAAATCGCATAAAACCTTGATAGCTAATTTAGGTTTTACGATGGACTATGTACGATATGAGAAGTAAATTACTCTTTTTCATGAATAAATTTAAAAGTTACAGGCTCGGGCAATAATTTATTCAAAATTCATACATTTTTATGTAACCACGTGTCTCTATCGAATTGAGTATTGTTCTGTGAAAGATGATGAGATTGTACTGTGTGTGTGTATTAAATTATTCCAATATTTCACTTTAAAATGTTTCTTCCTTTTGTAAATTAAACTTGAATAAGGTTCTTATTTTTCTATAGATAAAAATATAGATGTATACAACAATGCCGTTATTTATACTATTTACTATTTCATGTCACTTTAAATAGATTATGTTCCCTTCGTTTGAAGTTTGAAGTCGTCAAGTTAGAGCAAAGGAATTCTCAAGATTACCAAAGTGTCCTTCCCACATTACTGAATAGTTAGCCCGTGCCGATCCAAGAATAATGCGTAGAAATAGCATGAATTCATTGATAATTATTTTGCTTAAAAACTTACTTAGGGTTCTGCCAAGTACAAGAAAAAAATTAAACAGTTATATATTGTTTGTTAAGTATTGAATACTTTCAATTGGAATAACTTTTTTTTTGTGCTATATTATATTAATGTAATACTTTGTATTAGGTACGGTTTAGGTAAGGTTTTTTTTGCTTGGGCTGACATTTTAGTTTTTAATGTATGGATGTTGTCTTTAAAACAATAATGTTATTAGATCATGAAAGTAATTCAGATGAGAAAATAAATAATTGTGTATCACAAGCGGGCGATTTTGAGTTAGAATATGATCGAAGATTTGGCGGCACGTGAGGAGCGGAGTGTCTTGACACTATTTTTCTTTCTCTACAATAAAAGCTAAAATAAAAGAAGCTAAAATAAATTATTAAGGTATATTATTTGGTATGTTCCTGCCCAAAGATCTATCTTCACAATTAGGACACGGTCGTAGCGCATTCAAATCGTATACTTTCATAACGTTTCTTATTTTTTTTAAATAGAGATAAATTAGTACACACTAAACAATGAGCATTATAATTATAAACTATAAAATTATTTGTAGGATGCAAGAAAAGCAGAAAAGTGTAATGAATGTAGAAAATACAATAAGTTTCTAGATATGTATTGCTTCATGAAATAGTTGTCTTTTTTATATTTTTTACTCAGTTTTTGTATGTTATATTCAGAAACCGATGTTAACTGTAATGAAATTATTGTGGAATAAAAATAAAATTCAAGCATACGTGAATACGTCTGAAAGAAAAATACTAGAAAAGCTTTTACCGCAAAAGTTGGTTGTATATTTTGAGCTCCATTAATTTAAAGTAACTTCAAAAAATGAGAGCTTACATTCCTACTAATGTCAGTTTCTGACGTTATTTTAAAAAATAAAATGTACACAGATTTATTACTTATCCTTTTTTTTCTAAAGTTATATATTTATAGTAGACACTTCTACTGCCACAGAAGATACAAGTAAACTATATAGATTTTTAAGACTGTAAATAAAGTATTTTTTTATTATTTTAACTTTGGAAATGTAAATTATTATCATATCGTCACATAATCTATACCTAAAGGATACTTCCTGCGGATCTACAGTTAGGATATTTGGAATCAAATGAGAACTAGTAGAGAAAATTCGAGTCCAAAAAATTATAAATTATAGATATCACAGAAAAAATCAGAAAAAACTTTTATATGTCGTCGTATTCGTAAAAATGAATGCATATGTCCAAATTTAAATTTGTCAATTTTTAAAAGTTATATTTACGTTGACCTACAAGCATAAAATTGGTACGGAACATTCGGTCGAGACTGATTCACATTTAACTGATTTGAGTGAAAGAAAATTTACTTATTCAAAACTAGCGACCCTCCTGCGGCTTCGCCCGCTTTAACTACTGGATTATTCATGTAATGTATGTTTGCAAAGCACTTAAGATAATGTGAAAATTAATTAAACCCTAATGCAACCCGCATTTTCGTAGTTTCAATAAGGACTTTCCAATTATTTTACACAGCAAGGATTTTTTAGTAGGTACCGTAATTTTAAATCTGTGCTACTAATCTTTTCAAGTACTTATTAAAATATATTTAAATGCCTATTTTTAGATAGTTAAATGACTATTTTTAAACGGAAGAAATTATAAACAAAAACCTACCTACTAATAACTACTACAAAAAATGTGAAACCAAATATATCGCGCTTAAGTAATACATTCAACTCCAATTATCCAATACGTGCAAACGCATCTAAATCTTCGTTGCTATAAATGCAGGCGGGTTTTTTTTTTCGAGCTTGTGGTTAATGCTGAAGGGGGTATTCTGTCCCTGATGAAAAGCAAGCACGACGTGGCTGCCTGTGAGGAAAATGAAATAGAATGCATGGGCCGGGAATCGAACCCGGGCCGCCCGCGTGGCAGGCGAGCATTCTACCACTGAACCACCGATGCGTGTAAGGCAGGCGGGCGCGGCGGACGCGCTTGTATAAGCAAAACGTCGAGGGGAGCCGTTTCGCAGCAAGGATTTTTTGATATTGTAGCAACTTCTAAAGTACTTATTAAAATGAAAAACAGTTAAAGACAGTTTTGATCTACATTAAATGGCCAACGTAACTAATATACTTATTTATATGTTGAGAGTAAGGGATAAAGGAAACTTGACTCGATACAGCTGATGTGAGAACGGCGGGATGTGTTAACAATTAAATGCGTTTTTCTCTAAAACTATTCGCAATTTCGAAATAGTGTAAACAGCAAATTTTATCTTCGTTTAACGTAGAAAATTAATAAAGTATTTTAAAGGATAAGGATTAATACCATTATGGAAAAATATCCCTCACAATAAAAAATATATTGAAATTACTATTTTTAGACAGAAATATGATCACTACACGTTATTCTTAAAAGATAAAAATATGCTGTCGCGGACTTTTTTTGTAGATCTTATTAAGAGGAACAATACTCCAGTACATTATTTTCATGTAGTACTTACCATTAAAGCAGCGCATGCGCGAAAGTGTCTCAACGGGTAGGACTTTAGACACATTTATCGTATTTATGTTAATTTACATAAGAATGTACAAATAATAAACTATATATAAACCTTCCCTGAGAAATACTCGACCTAATGGTGAAAACCGCATAAAAATCCGTTGGGTGGTTTAGAAGAAGAAGAGTTAGAAAGTTCAGACAGACACGAAAAGCGACTTTATTTTATAAGATATAGGATAGGATGCATAGCAATATTATAATGACAGTAAAAAATTGTTTTCCTACTACTATTGTATAAAATTAGAATAAACATTACATAACACTAAAATGCCATTTCTATATACACTTAGTCTAAGGACATCAAGAGTGTCGTAGAACTTGTGTCGTTAACCCTTTGTACTTTACAACATGTTCACAATAACAGGGTATGATGGCTGGAAGTTGGAGATAATTGTTTGATGCCTTTGAATCTCTGACACTAGCGCTCTCGACTTACACCTGGTATGTGAATATGTGAGGATCTTCATTTTGTTGACTTTATAATAGTCTTATTATAATCATTTAGTTATTTTGTTTAAGCCTTAATTTTTTAATTTATTTAGATTTTTAGTCTCCTTTTTTTTTAAGTATTCGTATTTGTTTTAGCTAAATTCATTAGTCTACTAATTACCAAATTTAAGAAAATAATGAATTTAACATAAAATATTTCCGAATAAAAAAAATGTCAAAAATTTTATGATTAGTTTATTGAAATTCAAAATTTTATAACTGATTTAACGTTCAATAAATAAAAGTAAAAAAAATACTATTAGTGTATTAAACGATAATCAACATATCATATTGTTAAATGACAGTTTCTTTTTTATTTTTCATTTAATCGAAGAATATTGTATGCACTAAGTAAAACCAGCCAAGCAAGAATCAAAGTAGAAACTTTGCATTATATACAAAACTTTAGTTCTATAGATAATTTGAGGACTCCCTAGGCTCTAATAAAATCAAAACTCCCACCAAATCGATTTACAACCGACGGACCCGCTAACTTAGCACTTTATCTCAACTTGCTCTCTTAGCCGGGGTTAAATGCAACTTGTCTGACCTCTTTGAAACTCGATAACTTATTTACTTTTGTTATTAATCCTATAAGAGTAAATTAAAATTAATATTAAATGTTATTACTGTAAATACATTAATATGAAATATTTATTTTTGGATAGAATTTGGGGAACGGAATGTCTTACCTGCACATCGAGGTTCAGCTACCCTGCTATATGATACAGTGGAATCTATAAAAAATCAATAAATTACTATACAAAAACATTCCCCAAACATCTAAAATAGGTAGAAACATAAAAAAAATCTTAAAATAACTGCTGATACCACACTAAAGTCACGTACACCGTTAGATCCTAACAATAGAAGTTCTGGAGTAAGTTTGAGAGCAATAAATCCAAGCGTCTTCCGGGACTGACCTTATCCTGGGTCTTGCCATCTGCACAACGGTTATTGGTTTCTACTTACTTTTGGCTTGTTTATTTTCCAGGTGATGAAAGGTTTTTAGCGGATATTGGGAACGTTTTAGTGTTTTGGATTTCTGTTTTTATTAGTATGTTCGTTTCACATTGTTAATTGGGCAAAATGGATCTATTCCAATTGTTCATCACAAAATTAAAACGATGAATTGACGTTGATGGCCAAACTATACCCCACTAATAATATTAATGTGATAGCTTGTGAAAGTGGATGTGTTTTCCAATTTCACTAACGTAAACTATACGTAATATAGCTTATACGTACATCATAATAACTGGGGAAGGAAGTGTCTTAAATGGGAACGGAGTGTCTTAACACAAGATTCTCTCTGTCTACCCTGATATGTGCTGACTATAGTATAAACCTTCAAAAAATAACACATAGGCTATAAGTAACGTAAACATTTTGAATAATTTTCCTATAATACATACACAAACAGCTTTACGCGGGAGAACCCACTTTCGGCCAGCTAGTATATCGAAGGTAAGAACGAACGATGAAAACAAACATGTTCCAATGGAGAATCCTACAAAGTGTAGTTAAAGTTTCGTAGCAATAAATTCGTCGTCCCCCGAGACGGGCTTTATTCTGAATCTGGTGAGAATCTAGACAGCGCAGCGGTTATTGGCGTCTTGCTTCGTTCAAATGCTTATTTACTTTTAGATTTTATATAAACGTATATATATTATTCTGGATTATGTATTATTTTTAATAGTAAATATTTTTTTCAATTTAAATTATTTTTGTCTATATAACGATATACAGTTTAAGATTGGTACAGAAAAGTATCTTTTCAAAAATAATATAAGTCAAATGGGTTTAGTATTTTGTTTAATAAGTTTTTTCTTAAATACTTTATTATATGATTTATGGAGAGCTTAGTAATACTGGTTCAATTTTTTTTCGTTTTAACCTGTATCACGCACATAGCAGGGTAAACAGACGGAACCTGGGTACCTTGTATTTAAACACTATGTTCTCATCAATTCCGTTCCTCACTATGTGAGAATTCCGGAGGCATTGCACGTTGGGTGGTAAAGCATAACGCGACGTTGTCTTATTTTTATAATGAATTCCCCCATGAGGGAATCGAGCCCAAAGCCATTGTTTACAATCAAATCCTGTACCTGTGTATTATTATTATTTATTGAAAATAAGCTTGATAAAATTCCTAAAATTAATCCATACCCATATTATAAATTCGAAAGTAACTCTGTCTGTCTGTCTTTTACACAATCAGGGCCAAACCGCTAATTCAATTGTGATAAAATACCCATATAGAGATACTTGAGGGTCTCCGGATGAACATAGGATACTTTTTTTTTCATATTTGTAATATTTTCGATATATACCAATATATTAAAATACTTATTAATTTGATATGCAATTTATTCCGCCATGTTAATAACAGCCGTCGCTATGCGACCGTTACTAGGCAACGATTTGCAAAGTTTGTTGTTAGAAAACGTCACCCAAACTGAGCTTGCTTAACGCATCTCTCTATTGAAAACTGAAAATAATTTCATAAATATACTTAATAAATATTCGTATGGTTCAAGCGGGCGTAGCCGCGTTCGGGTCCACTAAAATTTTAATATATTTAAAAAAATTGGTAAAAATTATATCCATAGCTATAAAATATTCAGATAGATAGAATGGAATGTTTTAGGCAAATGGCACCAAGCGATAAATATTTTCATTTTATTCCTTTGTGTATAAGCTACTTTCATGTCGTGTCGCGATAAAAAGCTTTTTATGTTACACGTGTTAAGCGGAAATAGCATTTTCCAAAACAATTTTCACTAGATGATCAAATAACTATTGTAATTTATTGTTTCCTTTTGTGTTGGCATTTCGTATTTTATATTATAGTTGCAATATTTTGAATATTATAATATTCTAAAAGTCCAGTCGATGCGCATAAACGTTCGAATATAAATTCGATAAGTTGTGGATTCTATTTCCACTCGAGGTAATGAAGTGTTTAAAATTTGTAATTTTAATTTAATTTTATTTCAAGTGTAGTTTTGCTGGATAAACGTACATTTTAGTTAGCAGACAAAAGAAAATTACAATTTATTGACGTCCCTGTTCTTGCAAAAAACTTGCAACTTATCGAGAACCGGTGGAAAGTAGAGAACAGTGGGTTTTACATAGGCGGGAAATAAAACATGAAATTGCTAAAAAAAACCGAATGCATAAAAAAAACGTCATAATTTAAAAAAAACAAAAAGAAAAGAATATAGAAATATCTAAGAATCCAAAGCAGTTATCTTCAGTAGAACAAATACTCTTCAATTATTGAGTAAATAATGTCTAGTTTGTCCGTCGCTCGCTTAATTACTGACAATTGTGTTTGTTCTTTCTTTATACAACTGGACAGCGTCTGGCGTTCATTACAGTAATTTACTTTGGCTTTATATAAGATAATTTTTATATGAAGACTAGCGGCCCGCTCGCGGTTACACCCGCGTGAACTATGTTATTATTAATTTCTGTCTCCCTGACTACGTCCTAGTGACGTCTTTGCAAAGTTTGAGACTCCTAGCATTTGTAGTAACGAAGTTTCATACAAACTTTCGACCCCAAAAATAACCCCTTAGAAGTCGAATATTGCAAATTCCCGTCGAGCACCTATAAGTGACTCCTATGCAAAATTTGAGATTCCTAGCACATGTACTTTCTGAGATTTCGTGATGAGTGAGTGACCTTTCGATTTTATATATATATAGATATCTTTTGTTTTACATGTTAAATTTTCAGAAAAACCATTGAAAAATCTAATAATATCTTTAGATTTTGTTGGTTGTATGATTGTACGGCTAAGTATTGGTTCATTAAATTTATATTAAAAAAATCTTTTTCCAATTTGGAGACACTAAATGCAGTGTTTTATTAGTTAATTTAACAAGCAAGATCTCTACTCTCTACTAGAGGAATGTTTTATCACTAGGTTCTTTTTAAAAATTGAATACATATAATATGCGTATTGATATAGTATGTAATATGTTTATTGCTCATTTAGTAAATAATATTTAATTTCACTTTAAAATAGAAAAAAGAAATATCTCGGAAGAAAGAAAGAAAGAAATATAGTCGGAAGTAAATAAATTAAGAAATTTACTGAACAGTTGTATAAAATTAGTTACAAGTTTAAAATAAAAATATCTCACTAAACTATTTATGTATATACATAGAAATAAGCAAATGAATAACAAAAGTTAATCAACGCCTCTCTCACAAACTACCGAGTACAATAGGAGACTAATGTAAAAGAAAGTTTTCTAACTTAGTACCCTTAGGAGTACGGGGACGAGTGCATAATAATACTTTCTCATACATTTTGCATAACAAACCAATGTTTTTATTTTAAGTTTTTTTACTTTATCTAAGCAGATGATTTTCTTTTAAATTTTTTTTAGTTCGGTGTTGTCTAGGCAGTTCAGTTTATGCATAGAATATCTTTCTAGTAACAGAATAGTGTTGCCTTCCACCATTAAAAAAAGTATTTTTGTATCAAGTATTCTAAAATTTTATAAATTTAGATTTTATTACTCGTTCAATCTCATATATAGTCTTAGAGAAAATGTATAGCTAAAAGAAAATACTTAAAAAAATATATTTTTCTACATAAAATCTATTGAAGCATCACGTACTGAATTGAATGGTGGAATGAAAAGCTGTATTGAATTTAAATTAATCTATGAAATCTATATCTTTGCAAAAAAATATATCTACATATAAAATTTGTTTTTTTTTATGATAGATACATTGAAGTGAAATCATAAAATTTTATTTTTTTGCGTTAAAATTTTTCGGCATACATTAGTATTAGCTTCCCGCTTTGTCCTTTAAATAAGCTGTTCTTTTTCTTTCCAGACAGAAAACGATAGTAATTCATCCCCGAATGGGGACCGAACTTGGAATTAAAATCTAGAGTCATACGTTGTGCCACTCCACTAAGGTGGTCTCTGTGATCCCAATGTAAACGTTTTAAAAAATGCATTTCAAGGGTTCTATAGCAGTATTCTTGTAAAGTCAGTGAAGACTTGAAACTTGAGCCAAGACAATTATAACAGTCAAAGAAGAAGATTAAACAACCAACTTTCATTTAACTTTCATACTGCTATGTTAATACATTTAAAGTTTGTTATTTAGTGTAATTAAATTTATATCATCTAAATTGTTACATTGTTTTTTAAAAGAAAAAAAAAAGGTTAGTTTTAAATACAAAAATTTTATTCAGATTTTTCTATAGAATAAAATTTTATAATAATGAGCAGATTTAAATAAAATCCATCTAAGTATAATCTTCACGCCCTACTTCTTTTCTTTTGAACTAAAAATACCTACGTTTTTTCCTTGGATTTTTTTAATAATTCCCTCTACAATCTGCCAATTTAAAATTTCCAAACAACGTCCGGGAATCCATTAACTAATTGTTAATTATCTCACCCCACCGACGATGACATCTTGATGAAGATCCGAAATTAATATCTTTCCTAAGGGGAATGTACCACTGCACTTTTTAACTGTCGCTCTTAATTGCTGTAAGCCCTCGATAGACTCTTATATATTTTATATATTTGTATGTATAAATCTATTGAGGGGAAATTTTAAGAGTTAAGGGATTTTTTGATTAATTCTTGTTTAAGAAAGGGGTGACTATTTGATTTTGTGTAATCAATAAAGTGCAAATTTCATTTTTGTTTAAGATTTTTTTCGGATTAATTTGTTATGATTTCTAAATATAAGTTAATATTATGAAAAAATAATGTCAGAAATATAGCCATAGGTTTTTGAAATTCCGAAGTGACAATTTGGAATTTGTATGTATGGGAATATGTCTTATTAAAAGCTTTTATTTAACTTGCAATTTATGTATGTGGGTTCGGGTGAAATCTTAGAGCTCAATTTTGAAGTAGATATCGTCAACCGATTGAGCTGAAATTTTATATACACGTTTACTTTGGATGACAATGCACGATAAAATATGTGACGTCATTCTAAATGTAATATGGCGGACCATACAAGATGGCGGAATTGTTATTTTTAATGTACTTCTACAATATGGGTATCAAATGAAAGGACTCGTTGAGAGCAACTCGAAAAATAATGTGATGTCACTCTATATCCCATAAGGAGGATATTGAAGATAGCCGAGTATCTATTTGGTCTACTTCTACAATATAGATATTAAATGAAATGGGTCGTTGACCGTAACTCTAAAAATAATGTGACGTTATACTAAATCCAATATGGCGGAACATCTAAGATGGCGGAATAGTTATTATTTATGCACTTCTGCAATATGGGTATCAAATGAAAGATCTTGCCGAGAACAATTAGAAAAATAATGTGACATCACTTAAAATCCAATAGAATTGCCACGATTCAAGTTTTTTGTGCGTTCATATAATGAAAGGTATGTTCGTACGATTGAGCTGAAATTTTGTATACACGTTTGGTTTGGATGACAATGCACGATAAGGTTTGTGACTTCATTCTAAATACAATATGGCGGACCATCCAGGACGGCGGAATAGTTATATTTCATGAACTTCTATAATATGGGTATCAAATGAAAGGGCTCGTTGAGAGTAACTGGAAAAATAGTGTAACGTCATTCTAAATCCAATATGGCGAACCATCCAAAGTAACAGAATAGTTATTTTTGATGCACTTGTACATTACGGGTATCAAATGAAAGGGTTTCTTAAGAGCAACTTGAAAAATGATGTGACGTCATTCTAAATTGAATAAGGCGGACCATCCAAGATGGCGGAGTAGTTATATTTAATGTACTTCTATAATATGGGTATCAAATTAAAGGGCTTCTTGAGAGCAACTTGGGAAATAATGTGACGTCATTCTAAATCCAATATGGTGGACCATCCAAGATAGCCGAATAGTTAATTTTAGTCTACTTCTACAATATGGATATCTATTGAAAGGGCTCGTTGAGAGTAACTCGAAAAATGTGACATTTTTCTAAATCCAATATGGCGGAACATCTAAGATGGCGGAATAGTTATTATTTATGCACATCTGCAATACGGGTATCAAATGAAAGGGCTTGCCGAGAATAATTAGAAAAATAATATGACATCTAGTGTGAGAAACCTTCTTCCTCCTGGCATTAATCCCGGCTATTGCCAGGGTCTGCCTTCCTACTCAACCTACTCCACTTTGCGCGGTCTTTTGCGTCCTCGGTGGTTAGACCATTGGCTCTCATATCCGGCATCACGACATCCAACCAGCGCTTCCTTGGGCGTCCAGGAGGTCTCATTCCAGGAACTGATATAGCATGGCACTTGCATCCGACTTAGTTCTTAGACCGGCGCGTAACGTGGCCAAACCATCTCAGGCGGCGCTCTTGGAGCTTATCCGCTACGTCACGGACCCCAAGACTACCTCGAACAAATGTGTTGCATATGCGGTCAGACCGCGTTACGCCGCACATCCACCCAGCATCTTCATTTCCGTGACGTGAAGCTCCTGAGTGTGCCGAGATAGTGCTGGCCAACATTCGCTGACCGTATAAAGAACCGGTCGTATGATGCTCTTGTATATCAGTCCTTGAGCTTGGCGGTTTCTTCGGTCACAGACCACACCAGTGACCTCCCACCATTTGGCCCAGGCAGCACTTATCCGGCCATGGACATCGTGATCGATGCCTCCAGACTCGTGCATAACGGATCCAAGGTACCTGAACTATTCTGACTTAACGGCAGGCTCAGGACTTATAAGGATCGTGCTCGAGTCCGGGCTCCCGCAGGCCATGTACTCGGTCTTCGACACATTTAGTTTAAGACCGCCGGTCTCAAGCGTCCTCTTCCAGAGGTTCACTGTACGCTCCAGCGTCAGTCGGTTCTCGTCAATGAGTGCTATGTCGTCGGCATACATCATCAGCCATGGAGGCTGCACTACATTGAATAAGAACGGACTAAGAGTCGAGCCCTGGTGAACCCTCACTATAATCGGGAACAGTCTAGTGTCGCCAACAGCATTCCTAACCATAGAAGCGGAATCGTGGTACATGTCTCTAGTGTGAGAAACCAAGCCAGTGGTAACTAAAAAGTAAAAAATAAATTATAACAAAAAATCATTTTTAGAAAAAGCTTTTATTTAAAAGCCCTAAAAAGGAGAAAAATAAAAATTTGTCTTTTAAATTTTAACTATCAACTCATAAACTCATTGTACACAATTTATATGATCATAAAAGCTTGTCGCGTTAATCAATATTTAATTAAATTGAAACTTTAAAAATTGAAACTTAGCAGATTTTACATAATTAAATTAGCACTAGTTTAGTTACACAAGTAAATCGCGCGACAAGCTTTTATGATCATATAAATTGTGTACAATGAGATTATGAGTTGATAGTTAAAATTTAAAAGACAAATTTTATTTTCTCCTTTTTAGGGCTTTTAAATAAAAGCTTTTTCTAAAAATGATTTTTTGTTATAATTTATATTATTTTATTTTTTACTGTTACTCGCGAGCGAAGAAATTTAAATATTAATTTTCGTTTGACTGTAAGCTCGATAGTTGTGCATTCGATTCCCAATCAATATGAGTGATGACTCTGTTTATCTTCCAACGTTTTCAATAAACTAAATATACAACTATACTCAAGAAAACGGCAATATCGACGTTCATTAAGTAATTAAATTGAGTATCTCAGATGTACTCGTCAGTTCATCTGTGGAATACTCTAAGGGATGCTGTAAAGTGTATCGCAAGCACTTTTCACGTATGCAAGTGTTGCCACGGGACTGGTAGAGACCAGTAATTGTTAAAGTGCTTAAACATATCGATGCAGGTTTAAGTAATTGGATTCAGATTATGGCTTTTGATTTAAATATCATATAAGTAATTAATTTTATTAAATGGGAAATTATTATTTTTATCCACACTGATATTCAGTTTCTAACAAATTGTTCGTTACTCTCTGAGTGATAGACAACGAACATCCAAAACTACTCGCATAGTTTCCTTGGGGAGACACTAAGAAAGAATTTTTCGACATTTCTGTAGGAATGAGAGTAAAAAAAGGATGTATGTATAGCCCACGTAAGGCCAATCGTGGCACAGGCCCACAAGCCTGTGATTGTAAAGGTAGTGGGTTCGATTGCCACTCTAGGAAATGAGATATTTAATATTATCGTTTTCTTCGATTCGCTACTTAAAACGAGTGACAACTAACTTTTAGTTTTATTCTACTAATATAATAAATGTGAAAAATTATAAGGATGGATGTTAGTTCCACTTTCACCTGGTGAAAAAATATGATTTAGACTATAATTTATGTAAACATTAGATATATTATAATTTGGTTATGATAAAACAGTAAGTTTTATCACTCAAAACTGCCTTTGGGTCGCTAATATATTTTTATACATTTTTCTCCAAAAGTATACTTTACAAACTAAACAAAGTTATTCAATCTAGTCCAATTTAGTAGTGAACTGAGAACTCAAATCAAGTTGGAGATCCAGGGGTCCCAGCGGACGCAGTGAGTGCATCGCAAGCACTTGACACGTGCAACTTGTTTGGAAATCCCTAGGTTTAAGGTAAAGTTGGGGATGGGCGTCTAACATAAGTGATATGTAGGGGATATCATTGAATTAATTATATTATTAGAAATGATATGGTGGTGTATATAAAACTTTAACTACATGCTTCTATTAGGTCGATGTGTTAATTAACTATGTAATAACATAAATTTAAGAAATTTAAGGAGTTTCATTTCATCAATTTTTTTCGTAATAATTCATTATTGCCAATTATGCATGGATTAGCACTACCGAGCTGGTACAATGTAGGCCAACGAAGACGAAGGAGGTAAAATCCTTAGATGCCTGTATGACTCAAAGCTTGAGCTCGTTAGATTCGTCTTGATTCATGATTTTATATTCAGGAATATGAAAATGAAACAGGAAGGTGGATGATGGAATTCTCAGAGCTTTTTGTTTCGAATTTTTACAGTAATTACTTTTTTTAATTTTATTTATTAATAGGTCAATAGTGAAGATTTCTGATTTTTATTGAAATATTATGTTATTTTTAAGAAATACTAGAATTAGTACTGTTATCTATACCGTTGTCCATACTATTTTCGTAAACTAAGAAACTTTTGACTATGGTCTGTTTCTCAGTTTCATTTTCCTGTAAATACAGCGAAGTATTATGTGAATTTCGCTCTGTTTATTTAACATATTTTCAGTATGATCGTGTTTCCGTTTGTATTGTAAACTGTGTCATCCTTGTTGCTTTGTGGCAAAGCAAGTGCGGTGCTTATTAAAAATTCAGATGTTCTATGAAAATACATTTCTGGGTAAGTAATGAGTCAACGGGCTAATTACACGAACTACTAGAGATTCATGTTCATACGTAAAACATATATGTTTTTTTTGATATTCTAGCAAATGAAATATCATGGACATATTTAGATTTACTTTTTTGCAATAGATAGATAGATATTCTTGAAATGTTTTAATATTAGAATATCGTTTAAATCCCAATACTTTATAGATTCAATCTTTTCAAAATATAATGTAAATATGTATTATGTATGTAAAATCTTGATCATAATAGAATTTTAAAATACCCTGAATGGATCTTACAGACCAGGCGTGGCATTGCGTCTGCTTTATCAAAATAAACATCCAATTCTAAAGTTCAATCTCGTACTTTACAATATATAAAAATACCGGTTAAATGAATTTATCTGTTTCAAGAGATTATTTTTCATTGTGCATGTCCCCGTGCAGGTCGCAGCTGCATTCCTCTGTAGGTAAGGAGCTCATTCAATATTTACGATTGTTGCAACTTGGTGTGTGGAGTAAGAGAATAGAATTTAATTTATAGAATTTACACATTTTATAAATACACCATATGATTTAGAATATATCGTTTTTTCTTTTTTTTAGCTTCAGACTGTATAGGAACCTGAGAACCACTTCAATTCCCCACTTTCCGTCAAATTTTAAAGGCATTGCGTGTTGAGTGGGAGTGTTGAGTGAGCTCCAGAGTAAGGAAATTAAAATATTCTATTTTCTCAACTGGTGTAGAATTCAACGTATCAAATTCGGGCTAACAGCAGAGAATGAAGTGCATTTTGTACTCTGCGATAATCTGGATAAAGTTAAACCAAAAACCAAAAGTATGGGGTGGGGAAGGGGGGATTTGTTTCTAGTATCATCTACAAGAATGTCCTTAAATAAAAGTATTGGACAAAAAAATCATGCAAATCGCTCTTAACTTAAACCACCGTTTCCTTAAGACCATACGTTCAGTATCAACAATGTACACGTATATATGAATGTACGTGTACGTGTGTACGTGTAGCTTAGGCAAAGCTTACGCGACGGTATAGCTGCAGCGTCAACAGTGTGCACACTTAGCTTCTCAAAGGCATTATGGCGGACCAATATAATGGCTCGTCGATAATTCATTGCTACTAATGTCCTATAAACAAACCCCCGTAAGAGAATACTAATCGTTTTACATGACAAATTATGTAAATATATTAATGGTGTTAACTTATGATGAGGCAGTCGCGGCGCAGGGGCACAATGGTGTGACTACCGCGACGGTTGTAGGTTCAATCCCCACTCGAGGGAATCAATTATTACATTAATATTTGCATTTAACGTAACGAGGCAAAGGGCAGGTTTGTGTTTCGTCACTCAAGTGATCAACACGCAGTGTTCCAGAATTCGACGGAAAGTGGGGAACGGAAGTGTCTTAATGGGAACGGAGTGTCTTAACAATAGGTTCTCAGGTTCCCTTTGCCTAATCTGCTATGAAAATGAAAAATTTCATCAAAATCAATGTTTTGTAATTATAACCAACATTTAATAATTTGTATAATATTAGAAACTCTATATAATTCTTCAAAATTTGATGGATTAGTACCTAAGAATGTATAACAATAAGTAATAAAGGAATATGGCAATATCAACATTGCAGAATAATTCGCCAGTTTCTACCCTTTATTTACCTTACGAAATATGAAAAAAGGGATGAAAAGAGGTATTAATAGGACCAAATATAAATATCTTAAGTGTCATTATATCGCTTCCGTTTCTTGCTACCATCGAACCGCAACGTCGTCGGCGTACACTGTATCAGAATAAAAATTTTGTATACAAATTTCGCCTTTATTACAGGGTATTAGAATTTATTTTGGCAAACCGCAAATTTGCTTTAATCCACACCTTTCAACATTCTTTTAGCGAAGTAAAAGCCCGCTAGAAGATTTAAGAGTTTAAGAGCTCCCGCTTGTACGCTACTTCATGACGACAAAGCGGTATTGTAACAAGTTCAACCTATTTTTTTAGACATTTCACAGCTTTTTGTTTTATATATTAGATTGCATGACACATATATTTTGTGTCAGTTTTTAAACCTAATAGATTTCTTAAGTTAAGTAATTAACTAAAGAAATCTATTATTTCAGTATGTGAGGTTAAAACTTTTATTAGATGATAATATTTCTCCAAGGTTTAAAATAAACTTCAATGGGATCTGGGAGTAAGTTGTACGTTCTATGTAAATACTTGTCGGTTGTATTTTGTTCACTTCTAGAGTTTTATTAATATTAAATTTTATAAAATGTATGAACTCATGAAAAATACACTTACGTATGACATAAGCGACATGTTAGTTGACTGAAAGCAATGTTTTAAGGGTTTCTTATTCTGGGAATTAAATTTATGATAAAGATACCTGTAGAGTAATTTATAAAAGGTTAATTTTGTTATTATCGCGGGCAATATATGTTGGGATTACATATTTAGTAATACTAGCTTTTCTGTAACATTATATAAAAGTCGTGGTTAAAATAAATTGAATGCCCAGAATTTTGAACGTCCGATAAATTAAAATATTCCGTTTTGACTAGACGTACCTAATTGAAGCAGAAAAAGAATGTTTCTTTAAAATACATTTTCCCTAATATTATGAATAGGATTCACAAAACATTGTTTATTGTTAAGAAAATAATAAGCTTCTTTTGGCTTTTATTTTATTTAGAGAGATTTTAGAGTTATTCCTTTATAATTTTTTTTCAACCAAATTTCTGTTATATTTAAAAAAAACGAATTTATAATGACCGTTACTTTAGTTAACTATCTTAAATTTTCTATTTTTTTTTTCATTTAGACTGTAAACGCGACGTTCATTTAGACGCGACAGGTTAGGGATTCGATTTACAACTCGAGAAAATTAAATATTATATAACAATGAACAGAATAATTTACCACTATGTTTTCTCTGCCACTGCAATATGGGGGTAACATGTATAAATATACGCACTATATAATTATAAACAAACCGCAAATTTAACATTGTTGTCCTCGCATAAACATTTAACACTGTAATTTGCACTAAATTCTTAAACAGAGATAGTTTGGTCGTTTACTTAGTAAGGCTACCGCTAAATTACAGTTCGCAAGTATAACATAAAGTGAACTTTGAACAGAATAGTTTGTTTTGATAGCTTAATAAACTACTTCTAATGATATAATAACAGTTTTTTTTTATTTTCTTGTAAAAATTTTACGTATCTTTACGTTTTATGCAACGCATACGTTACCTAATATTTCTCTTTCTGTAAAAATATTTAAATAATAAATCTTTAATATGAATATTGTATTTGATGTGAGTGACACAAAATATTCAGAAAATAAATAAACATTTGCTTATAAAATTATTAATTGATAGTTATTTCAACCAAACAGCTACATAATATCCTATACTACCTATATTACAAATTCGAAAGTAACCCTGTCTGTCTGTCTGTCTGTCTGTCTTTTACGCAATCAGGGACAAACCGCTAATTTAATTGTGATAAAATACTCATATAGAGATACTTGAGGGTCTCGGGATGAACATAGGATACTTTTTATATTTTTTATTTTTTTCATATTTGTAATATTTTCGATATATAGAAATATATTAAAATACTTATTAATTTGACATGAAATTTATTCCGCCATATTAATAACAACCGTCGCTATGCGGCTATTGCTAAGCAAAGATTTGCAAAGTTTGTTGTTAGAAAACGTCACCCAAAATGAGCTTGCTTAACGCATCTCTCTATTGAAAACTGTAAATAATTTCATAAATATATTTAATAAATATTCGTATAGTTCAAGCGTATTCGGATCCACTAGTTCGTTATATAAATATTCAAAACAATGCTGTTTTACATAACAATTATATTTTATAAGCACCGTAATATTATTAATTATTCAAACATTTAACTAAAATTTTATCTTTTAAGAAAACATTAAGTCACGAATTTAAATTAGTTATAAAATAAATGGTAAGGAAAAAGCTGCAAGGAGCTTCGATAAGTGGCTAACACCATATTTTCATACCTATAAAAGTCTGTAAAATCCACTTTAAATCTGCATTTTATTCACAGGAGAGCTAGTAATAGGGTTTTAAATATTCAACAGTATTCAATACCTATAAGTTTTAAACTGCATGTTAAAACGAATATGCTTCCAGGCGATTCGAGATATTTATGGAAGCTGAAAATTTTGCAAACGTTTAGAAGCCGTTTTATGTAAAATACTGAATTTTATTTTCTTGAGAGTTATTTTATTTAAATGTGTTCTGTTGCCGAGTCAAATGTTTCATATGATGTTGTTTGAATTATGTGGTTTGTTTATATTGCCTGTATGTAAGTGTAACCGGAGTAAAATAAATAATTTATACAAAGATTTTCAACTTATTAACATGATTCAAAAGCTTTAAAATGAAAATACAAGTAAAAACTCTTTTCACAATTAACTATCATTTTTAATTAATAATGTGTATAATAAAAAATGTATTTTTCATACTTTTATCTTCACGCTGTATCCCGTAGACAGCAGGGTAAGCAGGGGAAACCTTGCAGGGGGAACACTCCGCTCTCCTCTTTTCCCCAAGTTTTTAGTGGAGGAGAAGGAGTTTGTTGCCAGAGCAAAGAAATTAAAATATTAATAAATAATAATTCATTCGCTCGAGTGGAAATCGAACCCACATCTAACGCGTTACAATCACATTCTTGTGCCCCTGTGCCACGACAATGTTTAAAAATAAAATTATAGTAGTAGATATAAAATTAAAACATTTTTAGATTCATATTTTTTTAAATATTTGTTTCTTTTTCTTCCGATTGATATCTGAACTCACAACCACCCCCACAATCATATCAACACAAACTCTGTAACATACAATATTATAAGTAAAGACTCAATAATCCTCTATAACGCATAACTTAGCCGCTCATATCACATTGCGCACATTCCATTAGACGCGAACGATTAATTGTCTGGCATACAACAATTTATAGTGTAATTCTAGTAACATAAAACACTTTCAGTACATCACCGATGGTTAGACATTGACGCTATTGTGACATAGTTGGGAAATATCTGATTGGACATTGTGATAGTCGTGGGTTCGTTAGCAGAGATTAGAATATACTTGTATTATAAAGTTTAAAAGTTTGCTTGTTTGTTTAAGCGAGTTAATCTCAGGAACTACTTAATAAAATTGAAATAATATTATTTTTATGTGAAATAGTCTATTTACCTTAATTGTTTTCGTGTTATTCATTTCATATATTTTTTATTTAATATTTTGTATGAAAATGTAATAATAAAATAAATAAATTGAGTAAGGTTCCTTCTTTGATAAATGGGGGATGAATTTAATAAACACTACATAATACGGAACAACACCCTTCTTGTTGGAATGCCTGACAAATCTATTATCGCTACTATCTTATGAAGATGACTAAACTTGGCACTCGGTATCTAGCTCATAAATCATTTTAGCACGCTTTTTACTATGTATTTACTTTGAAACACTGAAAATGTTGCCCAAGTTTAGTCAGTTTAGTATTGTATAATTTAGCTTTCTTGCTATGTGTCTACGATAGATGTGTGTCTAAAAACTACACAAATCCATAATTTGGTGCATCAGTGACGTAATTGCTTATGACACTAGCTAAATACGTCAATGTACGCGGAATTGATTGCGTCTTCTGAAATATTTTAAAAAAGTGCAAATACGTAATTTTTCCACGATGACCGCAACTAATATTCAAATTCAATATGATATAAAATATAGTGCCGTAACACTACATAAGTCCAAACCTCCGTCCTTTTAAACAGAAAATACGAGTACACACGATTAAGATCTAAATTACATAGCACTTTATCAAACATGCCGCTCAAATTATTCATAGTGCAGTCAGCGTCTCATTTTCGGGCCATTACAGCGTGTGGGGTAACGAGTTTGTCGATGGTAATAACTTCATATTATGTACGACGTTTTATATTATCAGTTTAATTTTTTAAAAAGAAATTCAAAAAGATAGAGAGAGTAGAATGATATTGTTATATAATTAAAGCAGAGTGGTACTATTAAGGATATCACAGTGAAAATGAAGAAGCACTTTGAAACTCAGATTGTTTGGGTACCTCGGGAGTCTGAATGAGTGACAGAGAATGGCTAAAAAGATTTATAAATCAAAACTGAGTGGTAAGAGAACAGAGAGAGACTTTGATAAATCTTAAAGACAGTAACGTTAATACTGGAGAAAGATAACGTGAAATTTATAAGGAACTCCTGAGGATATGTATTAAGACTTAAGGAGTTCATAGCATTGAACCAGGGGTAACAGACAGACTGAGACTGTAGCATTTGGCGCTCCTTGCTTTCTGGCTATGTATGACAGGAAGCGAAAAACAAAAAAAGGTGGAGAAAAAATTATCTTAGTGCCTACTATATTTCCTATGTCAACCACGATAGGCGTTATATATATCCGTAATAATTACTTTAATCTTTTGTTCTTGGTACAACACCTGGAACTGGAACTTCCATACATTACCTGGAACAACGTTTGTTTGTAGAAAAACGAAACAGACACTAGTAAAAAAAATATATATACACAATTTAACTTTTATTTTTCACAAGACTCACCAAATATTACACAAGAAAGTATTGTAAAAATGTTGTTCGAGTCTCACTTTTATGGCGTTATAAGTTGAGCCGTCGTTAAAGCGTAATGATGACATAAACGCGGATGTATGCCGTTAGCCGTATATTTTTCTAACGTTCCTTTTATGTTGCTACAGATTCCACAAGCTATTCTATGATGAATGAAACGGAAGGAACTTTATAATCTATGTTAATATTATAACACCGTATAGTTTGTTTGGTTGAACGAGCTAATATCAGGAACTACTGGATTGAAGTAAAATGTTACCTTGTGTTGGATAGTAGATTTATTAATATTTGTTTAGTAGCTACAAGGTTTTTATTTCTATGATTAGTCTACACCCAATGGCCTATGTCCAGCAGTGGACGAGGACAGGCTGATGATGATGATGATACTCTCAAACCATCTATGATTGAAAGTAGGCCTGCCTTTAGTTCAGCGCATGTCTATTGTGCCAATTTTTTTAACATTAAATTGTAAGTGCTTTTGTTAAATTTAATTCCAATAAATATATATTTTTTTAATATAATATATAAATAATTTTGTTTATTTTTTTTTCAGTATCCCGCTTATAGCACGGTAGAGGGAACCTAGTCAACACACTCGATTCCTCGCTTTACGTTGGTATCAAAATTTTGTGTATAGATATCGAGACGGAGCTTCAATGTCGTTATTTATTACTATTTTAAATTGCAAGAAAATGATTTATTGCTATAATGCCACCAAATAAACAAAAAAAAATCCTTATTCTATTCTAACATAAACAAAACAATATATCAATTAGCTAAAGATATCTATAGACAGTGGTCAGTTGGCCATTACGCGTTCATAACTAAAGCTGCTAATTGAGGCGTGTCCGGTCATTTGTTCTGAACTTTCAGAGGTCAACGCTTGTTAGTTACAATGTGAATCCGAATGTTAACGGAAACCAATTTATGTTTTTCTTTATAAAATAGGAAGTTCAAAGAGTTAATGTTATATTTAGTTCTATTTTTATGTTGTTTTCTTTGATAAAATAATAAAAGAACGACAAAAATAATAACAAATGTGCTATTTATATATACCTACTCCACAAAAAGTCTACAATTGTAATTATTTTATTGCAATACGTACGTATATGTAATTGTAATATGTTTATTGATAATTAAAATAAATTTGTTTAATTCAAGCTTACTCTTTTCAGTACCAGTAACCAAAAGTTTATATTATACAAATATTTATAAAAGTTATTAAGTAAATTAATAATACATTTTATTGTCAAGTCATTTTAATCAATGTAATTAAAACGCGGGAAAATCGACGACACATTAAATCTTATGATTACGATAGTAGGAACCTACGTATATGCAAAAAGGTTTTATCTTTGTAAAATTTTCATCAGACTAAGAAATATTTTAAAAAATCAAAAAAATCATAGATAAGAAGCAATTTCGTACATAATCTAATATTTCACCTGCAATTTAACAGCGACGCGTCACGATGACTCGTAATTCAATATGGCGGAGCGTCAGCCGCGGGGCGTCAGTCGAGATCGCATTAGTGTATAGATTACCGGAAAATTAAACCTCCGTTGCGGTTATGGGCGCCTGGTACTTTCGTGTATTCATATCATATGTTAGATTTGTGTCATTTTATAATCATTTTTTTTATTATTTTAATGTTGATATAACTCAATAAAATATAAACATAATAAAAATAAAAATCTGTATTAGCTAATAATATAAAAAATCCCTAATCGCAAATAGTGACTACATCGGTATCAATAGGAAAAAATATTTTATATTAATTGAAAAGATTCGATTTTTTGTAATATATCAAAAAGTCCTATTTTACTTGATAAAAATAATGATTATGAATGCCTTTCGCGCCATAACAAATATTTTAGAAAATTTGAAATATGAACTTTTGAATATAATTTTTTTTTCTTAAATTTGGTATACGAGCTTTAAAATAATATAGTATAGTTATATTTTATATTTCGAATTTTTATTATTTTATAAATTTTACTTAGATAAGTTAAAATATTATGAAGACAATATTTAATTTTCTAAAACAAAATTATATTCATATCAATAAATAAATTTAAAGTAAAATGCAGATACTATAAATATTTTATTACGTAATATTTTATGACAGTTTAACAGAGTATATTTGAATTTGTACTTAAAATGATGTACTCAGAATCGACGACGCTATTCTATGATAAATTGAATAGCGCTCGCTCGTTTACGTGGCGAATTATTTATTTAATATGCATTTACACTCCGGTGGTTTATATTTATATATCTTCAGCATTAAAATCATTAATTATTGTTTGCTGTTCTTAAATTTGAAATATACTCAAAAAAGTAGGAGAAAACTTGTGTAATATATAAACTTATTATAAGAAAAAACAAATTAACTCTAAAATTTATAAATCGGTTGTTGATTTTTTTTCTTGTAGATAAAGAGCGGCGTTAAGTTCCGCAACTCAATGCGCAATGTCTCAAAATTTTAAATGTTAATAAGAGTAGTAGAATTCAATATTATATTTAAACTAACCAAATGTGAACGATTATCTTGATTTATTCAAATATCGATTTAATAGATGGTACCTATCGAGCTATCATGTCAAACAAATCAGCGTACATACATACATACATACAAAGAGGTGCAAAATGTGATATGTAAGTTTAAGTAGAATTTAAATTTATATTACACTATTATATTATTTCGACAAATTAAAATTATTACAAATATATGTGTAAAAGTTTGTTAAATTTTCAACTAAAAACTACTTACAAACAACAACTTGTACATTGTACATTTTCCCACAAAAACATTGACGAATTTATAGTCGATTAACATCAAGCTTAATTAAAACAGTCGCGTGGAAAATGGTTAAACATGAGTAAATTATGGGCTTAAAAGATAATCGAGTTAGATTGATGTGAAATGTCATGTTATGGCCAGTTTATGTTATTTATAGAATTTGTTATTTTGTTAGAAATTTGTATGGGGTACGATATTTTCTGCTTTTAAGTCTTTTTTTTTGTTTTATTTCTAAAGTAGGTAATCGATAAAATTAAGCACAAAACGAGATAATAAAAATGAGAATAAGAATAATGTATAATAAAAAGGCCAGTCGTGGAGCAGGGGCACACAGTGTTATGGGTTCGATCCCCATTAGAGTAAATTAAATTTATTTACATTTTGTGAAAAAGTAAAGTGCAGCGTTGAGATCAGCCATTCTCATGAACTCAGCGAACATCCTCCAGAACTCAGCGGAAAGTGGGGAAAGGAACGTGTCAATAATAGGTTCCCTCTGTCTACCCTTCTACATACTGGATACAGCGAGTAAATAAAAAAAAATATAGAAAAAAAATCTTTATCTATCAATATTCTAAAATAACCTTTAGTAAGTTAATATCAGTTTCATACAACTCGTGTGTTTGAAATGTAGTAGAGTCGAGAACGCAATAAATTGAATAAATCCCTTGCATCCGCTGTGTTGCTACTGAAAATAAGTGTCACCACCGCGCAGCGCGTCCATTTTATTTTTAGCATATTCCAGTAATGACTTTTTCAATATCTACGAGTGCTTGGCTTATAAAATATCTAATTTAATATAAACCAATGAATTTTTGTAGTAATTATTGATATTTCCAATGTTCCTTTGGCACGGTGTTATTTATTTCAAATTTTTATTTATCCAAAGCAACGTTTGCAATACCCACAGTTAACACCTGAGTATATAACATAACTCAATAAAATTTCCACTTACAAATTAAAGGTGAAAAAAGACTTCAAAAATTGTTAGTTTAAATTTCTAAGCAGTTATTTATTTATAATGTAAGTTCTACCTACTCAACGTTGAGTCAAAGACAGGCTTTTTTTTAATAATCCTACAAGAACTGAAAATGATCTACAAATTTCAAATTGTATATTTTGTATTGAACGTTTAAATCAGATAAATATAAAAATATTAAATTGTCAATATTAAAGTATTTTGTTATTCAGTACTTACATATTAATGCATGGATAAGAAAGTAATTCACTTCAGTAAAAATCTAGACCAATCCCTGTAGGCCAAATTTTTGTTTACTGTTTTCTTAGGTATTTACTCTACGTACTTACGCTACCCTATTTACTCATATATTTGTTTCGTCAATATCCCCAGATTGGCTCCAGAATTTCTCTTAAGACATCAAAGCCACCCTTATATATTATAAGGGAATAAGAATGTTTTTTCGCTTGAAAAAATTGGTGTGATAAATAAATTAGGCTCAGATTTAAGCGTACATTTTTCTAAGAGAGCGGCGGGCGGGATTCAAAATTGGGGAAATATGTGGAAATACGTCATTTTGACATATGAAAAGCTAAGTCGATTTGTTTTGGACGTTTTGAATTGATATAAATTGTGGGACCATTGTCAAAGACAGTATTGTTACTCTAAAAACTTTAAAAGATATTTGTTCTTTTAAACTTCCAATAGCATCCGTTAATATTTTGGTAATAATTTTCTTTCAATTGGACTTGCCAATTGAATATTTTTGATATGCACAGTATTCACTAATAAACTAGTATAGTATCACTCCGTTTACATTAAGTATGAGAGGCTAGACACTTTTTTTATTTAAACTAAATTAATAGTTAATATCTCTACCGAAGGTTTTGGATTTCATTCCCACTGGTAGAACGAATAGTTATTATATTCTCGCTAGATCGTTTACATATCCTGCTGTATTTGGTACAAAGTTAATTTAAATAATAATCTAATTGTTCCTTTACTAATAATTAAATATCAATAAGATTTTTAAAATAATTGTAACGTAGAGAACGAAATGATTTATCATTATTTTCTTTCTTTTCTTTAATATATTATACGCTGGGTTCGAATTTCATCGTACTTTTACACAAAAAATTACTGAAAAAAATATATTATATTAAACAGGAAGTATAATATATACTATCATTTTATTTCTTCCCTATCCGTTATGTCCAGGTCCGGGTCGTTGCCCCTGTAACGACACATACCCAGTCTTTTGCTTTTAGCTGAATGAAATTCCACATGGCCAGAGATAGCGGATATATGTTGGTTATTTTTAATAATATTGGTATTACATTGAAAAATCCACCTACTGAAGTTAACTGTAGTTAGTTTATTTATTTGTGTTTTATAGATATAAAAAAAAAGCATCTTCGCATAATAGGGAGAGAGAGAATCTAGTGCCAACTCTCCTTTCTTCACTCTCCGCCTAATTTTGAAGATATTACATATTGAGTGGCGAAACTCAGAAATAAAATGATTTTTCACTTACGAATATAATATTAGGTTATCTATACATTAACTCGTTACACTGTTATAGAGTACGATTAAACTATATACATATACATTTTAACTAATTTCTTTATTTTCTGTCTACTTTAAAGTCAAAACTTGTGAAACAGTGAAAGTCATTCTTCTTTATTTTTATTCTTCGATCTAGTGCGATTTTGTTGATACACAGGAGCAGAAATTAACCAAACCACAACCATCGCTCATACAGATATTACAAGATATTGCTATATATAAAAAATTAATATTAATTCAATTAAATAATGTTATTGTTTAATAAAATAGTGCTTATATTTTTTGCTTTTACTCTTAATAAACTAATAGGAATGAGAGGTTTTTCAATATAAAATATGTAATTTTTTACATAAAATACAATAGAATGTACAAAACAATAAGCCAGCTACTCTACAATGTACTACAAATAATTTATTAAGTTTATTTGTTTTCATTTTACGTTGTACTTTTTTGTTGAATTTATGAGTTCAAAATTATTTTTAAAACGACTTAGTAGTAATTATTACATGTAATATTTAGACATCATCATTTACATATATGACAGAAAAACGAAGAGACCCTCGTGGCGCAGTCGGGCAGGAACTAACTGTAAACGCGATGATTGTGAATTCAATTCCCACTTGGAGGACTTTTTAAATTTCCCAGCACTTTTAAGATACAATGCTTTATTTAGTTTAGTCTATATAAATACAGGAAACACCTTACTTTCGATTATCAATCCTATCAATATTATAAAAGTTTGTAAAGATGGATGTTTGTACCAAATTCACGCAGAATCGACTGGTAATACGAGTTACCTTAGAATATCAAATAAATATACTTAAAGATTTTTGGTATTTTTGGTAAAATAAATAAGTATAAACGGGCGAAGCCATACCTGGGTCGCTGGTAGGATATGAATTTCTTAGTTTTATTTGTCAGTTAAATAGCGCATAGTTTGTGTAGTGGACGTTCAATGAAAAGAGTCTGAAAGGCACTTATTTCGTTGAAAGCGTTGTAAGGCCTTTGTGCTGTATGAAGGGGCAGGCTGACTGGTTTTAAAATTTAAATTGTCATGCGTCATATTCAGAATGGTATGTCAATAAAAGCTTATATATGCAGTATAAATAAATAATAGTTATGTTTGAACTTTTTTGCTCATTTGAAATTATTATGATTTGCTGCTTTAAAGAAAATTGTATATTTTTCTAATATGATTATTTTTTATGGCTATTGTTATTAAACTACTAGTGTCTAGATATACTAGAGCGATAATAATGTTATTGGAACTAACGAAATTCATTAAATTAAACTTTAAATTATTATCTCTCCTCTTCCTTCTCTCTCTTCATTTATCTGCGAATTATATATTTTTAAATATTTAAATAAAAAAAAAAGAATGAGTAATCTTTGTACAGGAAAAAATTCGAACATGAATCCAGGTGAAAACGCTAGCTAAGTTAGCAATCATGTCGAATCGTCCCTTGAGAAAATTCCACAAATAACGGCAGGTAATAACGTTATGGGTTTTAAGTGTTTTCTTATCCATTTTGTAATAACACAGTACCATAAGTTATATTAAAAGAGGGGTAGACTTAAGGTAGAAATTATAAGAAGGATTCCTTAACATTTTTTATATCACATACATATATAGCATTTAATGGAAAGGTTAGTTGACAGAGGTGGCCAAACAGTAGAAGTAGATTAAATAGTAAGAAAAGAAGGACATTTTTTTTTTTTTTTTTTTTTTATATGGAATAGGCTTGCGTTTGACCGCATCAAGTCTGGTGAGCGTTGATGCGGTCTACGGTGGTGCACGCTTGCCTAGAAAATACCTATTCACCCTTTCTTTGAAAACCCCCACATTGTATGTCACAGGAAATACAGATGCCGGCAGTGAGTTCCAATCTCTCGCAGTGCGGATAAAGAATGTAGCCTCAAAGCGTTTATTATAAGCTATAAAGATATTATATATTAACACACCGTACTACTAACATAAAAAAATAAAACGTAAAGTTTAAGACAATCCTCATCATCTTCTCCTCATGGAGTTCGAATTCCTTAGAAGCTGTAATATCTCACTAGCCTAAATATTTTGCAATGTATCTGCAAGAATGCGTCAGATTAGCTACATGTGGTAAACTGTTCAATCGTTGGTACTGACGGTAAATATATGTGTATATGCATCTGAAATTGTAATCATTCTTGATTATCTTTTGCTCTGAATATCATATATGTACCTTAACAATATGTATGTTTAAAACTATTATATGTAATTTTAAAAATAAAAATATAAAAAAAATATAATATTCATTTTATTCAACCTATACATTCAGGTAGGTATTTTACGTAAATATACTCGTACGTACAAAATCCTTAAGAAAATCTGGACCAACAACTCTTATATGTAGACTAGCGGACGCACGCAACTTCGCCTGCTTATTTGTACCCTTAGAAGTGAATTATAATAAACCATAAAATACGTGTTCAATAAAATATTTTTAAGTCTAAATTTCAAATTTTATAAAAATCGGTGGCAATTTAAAGATTTTTCCATACAAACTTTCAACCCCTTATTTGCATCCTTAGGGGGAGAATTCTAGAAAACGATGAAATACGTGTTCAATTAAATACTTTTAAAAATCTAAATTTCAAATTTTATAAAATCGGTGCCGATTTAATTTTTCCATACAAACTTTCAACCCTATTTCACCTTTTAGGGTTAAAATTTTTCAAAATCCCTTCTTAGTGGATGTCCAGATTACGAAAGTAAACATCTTTCCAAATTTCACGTTTCTACGCACAGCGGTTACGGCTGTGCGCGCGTCTTACCTCAGTCAGTGAGGACAAGTCCTTTTATATATATAGATAGACTAGCGGACGCGCGCAGCTTCGCTTGCGTATTTTGGAGGTGAATTCTAATAAACCATAAAACATGTGTTCAATGAAATGTTTTTAAGAGTCTAATTTTCTAATTTTATAAAAATCGGTGGCGATTTAAAGATTTTTCCATACAAACTTTCAACCCCTTATTTGCACCCTTAGGAGATGAATTCTAGAAAACGATGAAACACGTGTTCAATTAAATACTTTAAAAAATCTAAATTTCAAATTTTATGAAAATCGATACCGATTTAAATTTTTTTCCATACAAACTTTCGACCCCTTTTTCACCCCTATAGGGTTAAAATTTTTCAAAATCCCTTCTTAGTGGATGTCCAGATTACGAAAGTAAGCATCTGTCCAAATTCCACGTTTCTACCACCAGCGGTTACGGCGGTGCGTGCGTCTTACCTCAGTCAGTGAGGACAAGTCCTTTTATATATATAGATTGTACATCATCGATGTTATAGATGGAGTTTCTATTTAAATGGCAGCGCACCACGCTAGTGTACTCATATAAACTAGATTAAAATGGAAATGAATAATTTTTATATCCTCGCTCTAATAAAATATTTTTTTATTTCCACCACATTTTATCTTCTAAGAAATACAAGAGAAAGTGCGGCGTTGACACTCACCGCGGAATGTCACATAAAAATTGGATGGTCCATGGAGAATTCCCTTCTCTTCAACGGTGAAGCTGTAAAAAATATTTATTGTTTTTTGCAAAAAAATACGTCTCAATTATTATCGTTTTATTTCTTGGATCAACAGGACCTAATGGTCTACTTTGTGTTCTAGCCTGCAGAAACGAAAATATCCCTAACCACACGTCATCCCTGACCGATACTCGAACCCACCACTATCTCATAAGCACGAACAGTTCCAAACCACAACACCATAACACCAAAGCATTTACATACACAATAAAATCGATTTAGCCTCGCACCGAACAGCGATCGACGGCAAAAATGAAACTTCGCGTTGTGGAAATCAGTCACTATCAGATTTGAATTTAAATTTGGCCGTGCAAACGACGCCGGGATTAAAATTCAGTATTTGAAAGGCATTCTAATTAATCTTGCCTCGCACCGGTACGGTAGCCCGGTAGTCCCTTGCGTCGTTAATCTTTCTTGTCTCACGTATACAAATAGTATGAAATCGTGAGGTTATGAAATTAGTTAGCTTTCTTGTATTAGAATCTAGTGCTGTTTAAATATTTGTAAAGTTATATTTACTTTTATGATTGGTCTTTTTGTTGTTTTTGGATTAATGGTCGTAATAATGTATTATTTTCATTAACATTGGAACAAGGCAAAACGCGGTGTTGAATTCCACCAACCAACTCGCAATATCTCGAAAATTTTACACTACATTCCCCTTTGCCCTATCCTATATACATCGTACAGCATATTTTGATATTAGTTAATATTTAGGTATTACTTCATAATCTAACCCCAGCGTAATGCGGCATATTACAAGGAGCTTGTAGATACATACCCATATACCGAATCTTTACTTCCCAATCATTTAAAGGCATTGAATGTTGGGTGGCGGTAATAGGTGGACATTGCTATTTTTTTATAACTTGTGAAATAATTGTTTTCATATATTTTACACTAAAATTTAACGAAGAAAAGTTATATTATTCCATAGTAACCTTAAGTGATTTCATGTATAAATCGACATTTATTATTATGAGTTTCAGTTCCTTAAAATAGGTGGTTTAGTAAGGTAAGTTGTTCGTGTTATCAGACTGTAAGGGCGCTATAGCCTCGCGTCACGGCAGAAATCAGTTACGTTTTACGAAAACAATTTTGTAAACATGAATAAAAAGCTGTTTAAGATATGCACGGATTATATTAGAAAAACAATAATGGTAAGTATTTTGTCGTTTTTATTTGGTTAATAAAGAAAGACTTGGATTAAATGTTTTAGGTTCAGAGGAATGTATTTTTATTACCTCGCTCTGGAAAATAAGAAGAAAGCACGGTGTTGAGTTACGCCACAAAAGATACAATGGCTCGAATTCGTGCCAAAAGTAAAGAGCTTTAATTGTTAATTCAAAAAAAAAAAACAATTGCTAAATTTATCAAATCAGCTTCAAGCAGTATCCCGCACACAGCAGGGTAGGCAGAGGGAACCTAGTGTTAAGACACTCCGTTCCCCACTTACTGCCGAATTTTGGAGGCATTGCGTGTTGAGGGGCAGAAGTCAACGCCGCGCTTTGCTTTGCTAAATGTATTTACTCCTTAAATGGAAAAGTTGATTCTTGCGAATTTAGTAGATTAGTAGTATGTCACACATATACACAGTAGGTATTCAAAAATATTTTATCTATATAATTTTCAAAAGCTTTTAGCATTTCAACGCAGCGGGTACATATCGTTGGAAATAAATAGAAAAAAGAACGTGTAAAAATGTTTTCGATTGTTTGCAACAACAATGACCCCATGTAAGTGACGTGCTTGGAATGGAAAAAAGGTTTCGTGTAAAATGCATTATTGGATGGTCCAGTCATATAAAGGCATATACTAAGTTCTTAATGGACCGAGATCCCAGGGCCCCGAGACCTACGTCATTTTAGCAAAGCTGAAATTGTTGAGTTGGCGCTATCTCCGAAAGGTCCTCACTTTCAAGTTAGAGAGTATGCATATAGTTTTAACTACATATTAGACTAATAGTCCTTAAAAATTTCAGCTTTGCTAAAGTGACTTAGGTCTAGCAGCTCTGGGATCTTGGGCTATAAGTGTTGTACTTACATACTTACGTAGGTTAATATTTAAACAAACCAAACAATTTTTTTTCACTTATCATTAGTTTATATATGATGTTTAGATGCCATTTATTACCTTTTCTTGTTTCTCTGTTCTCTCTGTTCTCTTTTTTCCACGTGATTTCGATATGAATATTAATTAACCTATTGTCTATTTTTTACCTCTTCGCTGGAAATGTTTATATTTCATCTTAGATTATCGTTATCAAACTGTAAGGAGTTCGGACCGGACTTACAGGAGTGAGAAAATGAAAATATGAAATCTTTCCTTCCCCCCGAGTACGAATCGAACCCACAAGCACGCTTACAGTTGCACGCTTATGCCCTTTCACGACGGTCTATTTCCAATTCCTTATAACAGCAAATGCAAAATATATTTGCACGAACAAGCGGATTGCTCATCTAATTACCGTATACGTAACAAGCTCCACTAAGTTTATACTGTACCAGAATGGGAACTATTCCTAAACAAACACAGACAAAATAAACAAGTCTCGATTCATTCAATTAGCGTTACTCGGCAACTCCCTAAGGTGTTCATTTACTTAAAACGTATGGAGCAATTACTTTGAAGTACACGTGTCGTAGGCAATTGGTAAATATTTTGGTAAATATAAAAATTATAAAAGAAAAACGCAGTACCATTTTTCCGCTCTGGTAGGAAGGTAAAGCGCGGTGTTGTGTTCCGCCCCCTTTTCGTTAATATAGCCATATTTAGATATGTACGAAACCCTCTCAGCCAAAGTGTATAAGTCAGAATTAATCTAATCTGGATACTTGCACATGATGCGAGCAAATCGAATTCCCGATGCCACACGCTGGAAGCGCCGATAATTGAGTCTGATAGTCTAAATAGATACCTATCATATTGAGGTGGGGTTATGAAATTATTATTTTTTGTTTAAAATAACTATTTCATAGGTTATCGGACTAAAAATAATTGTTTTTTTGATTGCTTTACACTTTATTACAGTATATAAGGGTTAACATTGAGAGAACGTAGTGTTAACACACTCCGTTTTTTCCACTTTGGCTAGAATTCATGACGCTGCGTGTTAAAGGGCGGCGTTGAACCGCCGACCTCTCAACGGACTGAACAGGCGTAATTTAACGCCGCGCTTTGTTTTACCAGAGTGGAGAGATAAGAATAAGTATTTCGTTCGAGTGGAAATGAAACCCACAGCCATCACGTTACAGTCACAACCTTGTGCCCCTGCTCCACGACGAAGTATCCTTGATATTTTAATTATATCCGGAACATCCCTTATAAAGTTTTATCGCATATACTAATACAAAACCCCAATTGTTTCATAGTCCAGCAATTATAATAATTCGCTAACGTTTTGTGATCATAAACATAGTGTATTGTTCATTACGTGGTCTGCACCTAGAAAATTTCCCAACGGATAGAAATGGTCAGTGCATACAGATTGCATGTACGGGCGACCATATGTGAAAATACTTCAAATAACTTTGATTCTTAGTGTTATTAAAATAAAGACTGTTTTAAAGTATTTGGAAATATAATATAAGAGATTGTATAAAGTTTGTTGACGTTTGTTCACTTTATTATTTTGTTCTTTCGTCTCGCAAATATTTTGTCTGGATCAGGTTGTTTGCGCGACTCTGGAAATATTTGATCACAAGTACAATTTACAATGTACTTCCTCTTCATAAATAAAATATATATATAAAAAAGACTTTTTTCCTTGCAAAACATAGTAAATGCAAATTTATATTTTCTATTCTATTTTATACTATTTCTATTCTATGTTAATAACAACATATTTTCTATAGAATTCCCTATTAATCCGCAAGAAGCACTTGGGTGAAGGTCTCTTCCAAAATAGACCATGATCATCAGTCTGGGTGATTTGAGTTCTGTTGTCTCTAAATATATCGTCCAGCCATCTCGTGTGAGGTCTTCCTTTATATCATTCCTCTTGGACCTAGCTAGAGCGGCCTAATATAAAATATGTACGTAAATCTCCCTTATCTTCTATTGTCCTATAAGTTTCTAAGTCTTAATAACATTTTTAGAAAGATATTTTTTTTATTTAACATAACGAGACAAACCTGCGCCTCTACGATACTGTCCAAATACTCTAACCACTAAGCTATACGTTCTTATCGCGCTATTTTGCGATTCTTGTACGGTTGTTACAACTTACCATTGTTGTAAACAAGATTTAAGCTACCTTTATGCCCAATACGAAGAAAACCATAAAACCACTGTAATTTTGCCAAATTTGAATATCAATTAACAACCTTGATATATGCCGTACACCCACATTTATTGTAGGTACTCATTGTCCTCAGTGAATATGTTGAAATTTTTCATGCAAATTACGAGCGAACCCGTCAAGCTCTTATGGTAATGTGTTTTGATCAAATACTGTCTCGGAAATATTATTATGTACATATTTTTGTGTTTGGCATTCGTTTAAACTTGATAATGGCGTGTGTATGTAGTTCTAATGTTGAATTATTCCTGTATTACATATAGAAATATATTATATGCAGGAATGTTAAAAATTCATATTTAAATTTTGTGTATAATAATAGAATATTACAGTGAAAGATACGAATGTGTTATAAGTGCCTGAAAAGTGATTTATGTATACAAAATATTCTGTTTTTAGGGTCCCGTACCTCAAAAGGATCACCTTATAAGATCACTTTGTTGTCCGTCTGTCAAGATCTTATCTAGAGTAGATTTTCAAATGGAAATTAATATCAAATATTCTTTAAAATATTAATATATCTATTAAATATATTTTTTTGGTTTATTTAATTTAGTGTAATTTATTTTAACAAATTCATAGTTAAATTTTAATATTGATCACGTCTTTTTATTTGTAAGTTATCCTTTCTGCGAAAACTAGCGTTTTGACCGTATGGTTTAACGTACTTTTGTGTTTATAATAACTTTTATAACCAAAAAGTTTTGATAGAAAAAGGTCCACACACGAAAAAAAGTTTTCCCACATAAATATTAAGTATAAATATATTATAAAAGTACACTATAACAAATAGGTTGAAGTCCCGCAGGAAAATATTCCTATATATAATTTTCGACATACGTCAGTCCACTACACCACGGTCACCTAGAGTACAATAAGACAAAATAATAATAAGACAAAATAATAATAGAAGTTTATATAAAGCGGTTTAAAATAAAACATCCACGTGGACCTTTCTAAATATATTTTTCTTAATGCATAACAGAAGAAAAGGGCCTTCTGGGGCACAGATATAGTGCAGTTGCCTCTTTAAGACTTAGACTTACTGATTACACAAAATTATTACATTTTAAAAAGGCAATGTTAACACCAGTTAGTTGTGAATTCGAATCCCACTTGGGAGAATGAATTATTTACATTTCACCTTCGTTTCTAGTAGACAGAGTACGGCGTTGAGCACCGCCACTTGACAGGCAATGAATCGAAATCGGGCGGGAATTGGTGAACGTAGCATCTTAATAGTCGTTCCTGAGCGCGGGAAATATTCAATAATTAATTTCCTCGAGTGGAAATCGAACCCACAACCTTTCGCGTGTATAGTTGCAAGCTTGTTCCTCTGCATCACGACGGAAATAATGAACGGAGAATCATTGGAAAAAATATTTACTTTTTTTGTATATGGTAACTTAGTGCATATTTTATGCGACCACAAATTATGAAGGCAGTAGCCGCTATCCCTCAGTGGACCGGAAGTGCCATAGAAGTTGTATAACTAGGAGATTTCAAACTTTATGAAAAACATATTTTAGAATCTACGTACATTCATAGTCATGTTAATAATTAAGAAGTATTAGTTAGTTGTTTGTATTGAGAATTGAATGCAGAAGGCATTATTGCTTGCTTCACTCTGGTTAAGCCTTCGATAACCTGAACATTTATTCTCTCTGATGTCGAGGCAAAGCGTGGCGTTCAGTTCCGCCATTGAACTGCAAATTCTCTAGAATTCGGCGAAAAATGATAAAGAACAGAGTGTCTTAACACTAAGTTTCTTTTGTATACAGCGTGAAGTCAAAAAGTAATCAAAATACAAATACAGTACTATACTTTATGTTTTGTACACATTTATTATTATTTAATATATACTAATGTCTCACACACCGCTCGTATACTAAGAATATGAAATCTAAGAAACAAAAAATATCTTCGAATTCGGACATGAGACAGTCGTTTTCATAGTAGGCGAGATATTTTATGCCTCAATAGCGACTCTGATCACGTTTCCCCTACATTAATATGTATGTAATTCAGATCGTTATTGAACTTGACTTAGATGATGTGAATGATGAAATTTAGAACGAAAATATAGTAAACGCTAGTTAATAATATTATTTAAAAGATTTTATAATATATTTATAGTATTTGACATAAAAAAAAACAGCATTCATACTTTTTTTAGCTTTACACTGTATCCCGCACATAGCAAGGTAGGCAAAGATACTCTGAGAACCTAGTGTTAAACACTCCGTTCCCAGTAAGACACTCATACATACATATAATCCGGAAAAATGTTAAGTATTAACATAAAAGTAAATATATATTTTTAAAGCCTCTATCTCAGCCTAACTCTGTGCAACTGACCCAGGAGGATAAATATATATTGTTGTTTGTTATTACATTTTATTTCCATAAACAATTTTAACTATTCTATTATAAGGCTCTACTGTTATTATGTTAATTCAAGTTAAGCACTATTCATTATGCATACTTCAAGAAAGCTGACCATAGAAGAATGTGCTACATGCATTATATTTCCATACTGTGAAACACATTACATTGTTAAGGTTTTTAATTCTAAGCAGTATAATAAATATAATGCAAAATTGAAAGAAAAAATTGAAACTAGACCTAGTATTTTGAAATATAATGCTAAAATAAACAAATACGTACAATACATTAATGTCCGTTTTCTTTATGTAGTGTATAAAAATATTTTAAATATTAGTTCTAACAGAATCACTCGTCACTTTTCCTAAATATTTACGAATGTATTATTCTTGTGTCATAAGCATAATTCTTTATATCTCTAGCCAAATAGACAGTTACAATCATTTCGCCAGTATCATCAACTTCTCCATACCTTATGAGGTCTCCAAGCTTTTTACGTGACCTTCCTTCCGAATATCATCGATATTATGTTCACGAAGATCAACCAAAGTCTCCTCCTACCTCAAAAGATAAAATAAATAAAGATAAAATGTATTTTATACATTAAACTACAGCCAATAAAATCATTCCTACAATGATTCGTACATTCGGACAGCAAAAGGGCAACATTGGTATACAATTTCGTTCGACGATTATAGCAATTCAGTTTTCGAGTGAATAAAATAAGCCTGTCGTGTCGAACAATTACACTTGGATATCAGGTTCGTATCATTATAGTTAGCGTAGATACGTATGTGGAAATACAATTATATTAACTTTTCATTTTTCGGTTGTAGAATAAAATTTAATGGTAATTTTCAGCTTTTTTTAATGAAGTACTCGTAGCAATTTGTTGATATTTTTGATAACTTAATTCATAAAATTCAATAAGTTATAATCAATTTCTAAATTGAAGTAAAAATTATAACATTGTTTTAAAGTAAATAATAAATTAATTAAATATTTGCAAAATAATAACCTAACATTTTGAGCTTTTTCTCGCAAGGCAAGCAGAGGGCACTTAATAGACAGTCAGTTTCTCACTTTCCGCCCAATTTCTTGAAAATCATTATGAGTAGTGTACGGTTTTTTCATTAAGTTTTATATTCAGTTCTTAGTATAACCAAAAATTAGTTTCAATTTTGTTTAGGAATCATTATTTACATCATCACATTCAAATAACACCTTAAGTAAAGAAAATAGAACTTATTTATAAAAGTAAAAGTATACGATTCCTCCAAATATATTTTTATCTACGTTCTTTAATATCATTTTTCAAAATGTTACCAACACTTAAAAGTTATCACTTTACAATAAGAACATAACTTCTTATTTGATACTAAATTAAAGTGAAATGGAGATAAAACTACGAGCAAAATATTATCTCCGGTAGCGAGATAGCATACATTTTATTCGAGCGATTATCTCGTCGAAATCGTTGGCTGACTGAATAAAATAATCCCATGTTTATTGTTACCATAAAATTAAATGTACTGAGATATTTTACGTTTTAAATTGAATAGTCTACACTACAGTAGAACTCAACACGCAATGCCTCCAGAATTTGGCGGAAAGTGGGGAACGGAGTATCTTAACACTAGGTTCCCTCTGCTTACTCTGCTGTGCGCGGGATACAGCGTGAAGCTGATATTTTTTAAAATTGAATAGTCACTTATTTGGCGCCACAATAACGTAATAGCGATTTTTTTTAAAAACAAGTAAAATTTGTAAATTCTTTACCCTTCAATGTTTGTGTGTAATAATATTCCCTTTATATACTAGTTGCTATGCATCATAAGTATTTTTTTACTTTTTGATTCCTTCTCCATTTTTGCATTTTTTTGTTTGTAAAATTTAATTTTAGTTTGCAGTAAAATGAATATACGACTATACATAAATATTCCGTCAAGTGTAAATTTAATCCAGAACTTTCACCTCTAATACGAACCTTACTAACTACACTATGATGCCGTGATCGGCCTTTTTTGAAAGGAACAGCCACGCTAATATGTTGAGGTAATATAAAATTGCTGTAGGTACCTGTATATATCATTTTTTTAAAAACACAAAAATATCCCACAAATACAAAAATCCTCCACACCCCACCCTGGTCTATTTATTTTATGCATTCCACACGAACGATTTCCACTGAAAGTTAACTCAGTGTCCATTATATTGATGTCCCGATCGGAAGGATTTCACTGTCTTTTATATTAAAATTAAATTTCTTTTATTATATCACTCGATTGGTGGTCGACAAATTGCTGAATTGATTTCGAAGTCGAGTCTCTCTTTGGATTTTCGTTTCACACTTTTTTAAAGCTCAGCTAAGACTTGAACGTGAAAAGTTGTTGAATTAATTAACACCCGGTATTGTTTTTGTACTGTGGTTCTGAATGTACACTTAATTAATGCTGTCATGAGAATGCCTTATCAGATTAAAAAAAATTGACGATAATTTTTCTTACGAAGATTTAGATGTTAATTTATATATATCTAGCTTACTTTTTACAGTTTCCGTAATTTATGCTGTTCTTTATATAATAAAAATGTTGACTAAATGATATAGAAAAATTAAAATTAATATTCATTGTGAAATTAAAAAAAAAATATAATAAAAAAGGCAACCAAAATAACAATGGTAAACCGTAACAAAGGCTTTGCAAATTAAAGCATTGCCGCAATGCAAAATGAGAGTTACCACTTGCATGAGTGCTCCCAAACAGACACACAATCGATCCTCTCTATATATACATATGCATATAGAATAAATATATAATAATTTAAAAGTTTTAAGTTTACCTAAAAAAAAAGCTCACAAAATCCTTGTTATTCTATTACACGTAGCCCACAATAAACATCTAATTCTTTTGCGCACCTCTGCACCCGTTTCCGTCTCTATCACTCCTATACACCCAACTCTATCTACAGTTTAGTCCGAGGCTCTGAATTTCCCAGTTTTGCCCGAGAGCTCGTGGCGAGAGGACGTGGATTTCGTTATTTTATCATACGAAATACGTTTCGGGCGTGTTTTTGCCGGGTGCCTTAATGAAAAATTGATGAATTTGCGGTCCTAACGATCCATAGGTTGGTGTAGACTGTGTTCTAATTAAACATTGTGACAGGATGTGCGCTTCATGAGAGGTAAGTACGTTGCTACGACTATTACAGGTGTACACTGGTTTGTAGGTGCGATATTTTGGGTCCTCGATTCTCCTTTCATTTTATTTGTATTTTACTGTTGATTTAGTGTATTTAGTGTTTTTGTGTAAGTTTTGTTTGTTGTTATCAATGTGCTTGAAACTTTTAAAACTATTTTATTATTTTGAATTGGAAGTACTATATATTATTTTATTTTATTTTTTTGGAATTTTAAGAAATAGATTATTGCAGAATATTATTTGTATATTTTTTTATATTTCAATTGTTTTATAGATTTTTTGATTGGTTAATTTTTTTTTGGATCCTACACACAAAAACCAAATGATTAATTTTACAATGAATGAAATGCGTTGTAGTATTTTGAAGTTTATCATGAAAGCTAAATTACATTTATGAGTGAGCGAGCTTTACTTCATTTTAAATGGAAGTTCCGTTTCATTATAATCTTTCATTTGAGCGTGAATCCATTAATGTCAGCATTTAAAATATTTATAGTAAACTACACCCAGGGAGGTTTAATATTTTATAAGAGGATTTATTTAATATATTTATTCAACGTAGAAGTAATTAAATATAAAACAACAAATGGAGCTTCAAATTGAATACTATATAAAAAAAATTATGAAAATTTATGCTTATAAAGTAAAAGAATTATATATTTTGTTAAACATGTTAAAAATATAACCACAAACACTGAAAATACAAACGAATGTCTACTAAAAAGTAAAGTATTTTCACAACAGTAATATTATTCTAACTATAAATAAACTTCACGAGCAAATTCTATCCATTGAGAACTTTTCGTTTCATCATACCGTTGCCCAAAATATTCCCATCTAAAACAAAAGCTGCCAAAACTATTTCATTTAATAATAAAATAACTGAGTTAACTGGAGCATAAATTTCATTACCCCTGTCGGTTCACTCGGTTTCCGTAGAATTATATGTTGCTACTCTTAGTTGAGGTGCACGTTCATATTAGATTACTTACATATATTATGTATAAGTATGTATTAATTAATAGTAGATTACGTCATTGAGGTACAGTGCCTAAGTGTATGCAATGATTGTAGGTTTGATTCTCACATTCATGTTACAATTGTTTTGAAAGGAATTGAAGAACTTAGTAAATATTTTTTTTTCTCTAACGAAAAATAATAAAGAAAGATTAAAAGCTAACTAAATAACTCAAAGTTCACATACAATTCAAGTAAATAAAGCTCGTAAATTAAAAATATATAAACATAAAGTATGTTACACAGGGATATTTTAGGTTAATGTAAGAGTTCATCTTATTGTCTAGTAAATATTTTTTACACAAGTCTCGTATAAAAATGAATAAAATCTTATGATTTTTTTTATTTCAAAATTTTAATGATGGCTTCTTGGAATGATTGATTTCTTCTATCATTTATCTAAGTCCGAATACGAGTAAAATCCACGATTTTACTCCATTTCGGGGAAATGTCTACGTTTTATAAACATTATTTCAAGCATCATTAGATATCTTATAAAATTATATCATACAATAAATTATATATCTCTTAAGGACCAAAAATATATACTTTAAACTCGTTTAAAAGATAATAGGGTTGCAAAATAAATTAAGAGTGAAATGAATGCTGTAACATATTGATGAGGCTTCTATATAATTCACCTTAAGTACTTCGCATGTCTAATTGTTATATGTCAAGTATCAATTAAATTGAATTTCAAAACTTGGAGCTTTGATACATAATTACTTTTTAAATGTTAAATGAATGGAACTGAATTAGGAAATTTTTATGTTACTAGCCATCTCTTGCGGTTTTTTTAAGAGTAAAAAGGATATAGAATTTACTCATCAATATTACATTAAGGAGAACAAAAATATTTTTTTATCATTTATACAAGCCAGTAACGTTGTGGATTTGATTCTCACTCGAGGAAATGAACTATTTTAAAATTTTATCGAGGGATTTTCTTTTCCCTCCTTGTAATACAGTAATATTACAAAATGCAAGATAAATACAACGACGGTAATAGAATGAACGGTAACCGGAGAATGGAGTATCTTAGCACTCCCTCTCCCTATTCTACCTACCTAAGCGGGATATAGAGAAAAACTAAAAAAAAAAATTGTATAATATGGGTAATGTTCTATTACTCTTCACTACGTACATGGAATATGTCAAAATAAATAAATAGAACTATGTTAAATTTAGAATAAAATTAAATTGTGGTTTTTTGGTCCAAATCGGTATTAAAACGGTTATTCATAAATTATATCATTGAATTTGGTTCAATATTTCATATAAGTTATTAACTTCTCATTATTACATTAAATTGGTTTAATTTAATAAAAATAATTATAGCTTTTATTACGAATGAATAATTGTGAGTTACTATTAATTACAATATAATATTAATTAGTATTGTATTGTTTATATTGTTAATCTTTTTAATGGTATTGTCAAGCTATTATTGAAAGTGAATTCGATTCGAGACGAAATTATTTTTTATATTTGAAATATTCGTGCTAAATATTAACTATTTAGTAAAAAAGAAAAAAAAGCCATTCAAAGCGCAGTGTCTCGAATTCGGAATATCTTAACACTAAACTATCTTCAATAGAAACTCAATACAATCAACTATAATATAAAAGGAGATGTTCCCACTGACTAAGGTATAGGTAGCACGCACAGCCGTAACCGCTAATTGTAGAAACGTGAAATTTGGACAGATGTTTATTTCTATAATGTGAACACCCAGTATGAAGGGATTTTGTTATTAAAAAATTATAAAAATTGAAATTCATACTCTTAAAAATATTTCATTGAAATTCATGGTTTATTAGAATTTACTGAGAGTAAATCTACGGGTGCCAATAAGCAAGCAAAGCTGCGCGTGTCCGCTAGTATTATATTATGAGTAGAACAATAGTCCAAAGCTCCAAAACAAAAATAAATTGACACGTGCGTAGACCATCTTGTTTTATTCCGTTGGCAGTAACAAAACGAACTAATGGAACGAGACAATCCTACAATAGTGGAATAACGGAAACGGAATGCATGGATATATGAAAATATCACATTAATCTGTAAAGAACAAAAGCGTTCGGAATAGCGTTATTGTTCACAAAAATTTATGTCCTTTGAAATATTTTTTTCAATTGAGCGAAAAAATGCTTAAACGGCCCACTTTCCATTAACTTCTGCGATGTACAGTGATTTAGGGGTACCGACTTGAAATATTATGATCGTAATTTTTTGCATCGCCACTCGAGTGGAATTTTATTGTTATTTCCTTTCAAAATGTATTAAATGTGTTATATTTAAGTTATGATGTAATTTGGTTGCGATAAAAGTGTATCAAATTATAATGGATTCGAAGTTTATAATAATTTTAACGTTTTATTCTTTTATTGTGGCAATCCAAAGATATCAGTTGAGCACTTATCACTTAGATGATTGATAATACAACCACGAAGGAGGTTGTACAATAATCTCGTTTGAGGTTAATCTCTGTGAAAGGATATTATTATAATATTATTTCCTATTTTCAAATAATTTTATTTTACCAATCAAAATCAAGGTATTTTATGTCATCTGGTGTATTCCTCATATTCCTTTGTTCAGAAAGTTAAAAACAGTGTTGTATTTTACTGATTGTATTCATCATTCAATATGTAATTTGCATATAAATTTAGGAACTTAAACGAAAATTTTGCAGTTTTACCCTATTTTCTATAGGTTGCAGGTAGGTAGATAATGATAATGTCCTAATACCTAAGAGGTAGATAGGTAGTATAAATAAAAATAGATAGGTAGGTAAACTCGTAGAAGCCAAAACAATTTCTCAATTTACCAGTGCAGCAAATACGTTCCCATCTAGCACGTTTTAGTGTTATAACAATACGTGAGGTGACCAATAAAAATGGTGTGGCTTTTTCCTTGACATATTAATGTATTTTTTTCGTATAAAGACATTCTTTTGTTATATATAAAATTCGTTTATTTTAATACGTTTAATGGCGTCTTTTTATAGGTGTAACTGAGTGATAACTTTCGCGCTATTATTTATATATAACATCTTTTTTCACAAGTTTCTAATACAACGTCTCACTTTCACAGACATTGCGTGTTGAGTGTTGATTGATAAAAATCAGCTCTTTTACTTGCTACCAGAGCGAAGAAATTGAAGTTTTTTTCAGCTTCACGCTGACTGTATCTCGTAAATAGCAAGGAAGGCAAGAAGAATCTAGTGTTATGACACTACGTTCCCCACTTACCATCGAATTTTCGAGGCATTGCGTGTTGAGTAGCGGAACTCAACGCCGCATTTTGACTTGCCACTGAAGTAAAAAGATATAAATATTAATATCTGATAATTAATTTCCCCTAGTTCGAATCAAACAACCTGCGCGTTTACAGTCACACGTTTGTTCCACTTCGCCACGACGGCATCTGAAGATAATTCATCTCCCCAGAAAGAAATCGAACCTATTGACGTCATCATATTTATCAGTCATTTGCTTTGCCACTACTCCATGACGGCCACAATAATAAAAAATAATTTGTTTTTAATATTAATAAGATCTAATAAAAAGAATATACCATGTATAATAAAAATACACTCATCTATCAACAAAGACGTCCATCCGTACTCTCGTCACGCGCAAAGCAAGCAATAAAGTGCTTGAGCTGAAAATTGAAAGTGACTCTCGCTGTAAAACGTACGCAAATAAAAGTACGGGAGTTCCCCGCGCCACGGTGCGGCTGGAGAGATTGTCTTTGGAGTAAATTAAACTTGGATATAAATGAAGATGGCACTTGATTATTTAGTTGTTAATTGTATTTTTTAATTATTTACCATTGAATTTAATCATATAGAATCATATGTTATAATATCCTACTAATATTATAGATGTGAAAGTTTGTGAGGATGTTTGTTCCACTTTCACGTTTAAACTACCGAACGGATTAAGATGAAATTTAATAGTAATTCAATCAATCAAGTAAGTTTTTTCCCGTTGCACTGGGATTGCAAAATGTGGGGAAATGACAATAATTCTCCTAGTTCCCAAATAAATTGGTGCTTATCCCATTTTGTCACTTCAAAAGTGAGGAAAGAAATAACTTAATGGTAACGGAGTGTCTTAACACTTGGTTTTCAGGTTCCATATGATTACTCTTCTATTTGTGGAATAAACGTCCTTTCACATTTATCATATCAGTAGGATATCAAGCGTACGCAAATGACGTCTTCAAGTGTGGGCTACACTTAAAAATCTTTTTCTATGGCTGAAGTATCTCAGAGTTAACGTAGTTAAGGCAATTCAACGTTAAAAAATGTAAAAATATATTTTACTGTAATTTTTTATATCGTCTAACTGGTACTCAAGCTGTTCTGCCTGGGAAGATTTGAGTAGTACGAAAAGCTGAATTTTTGGTTGCTGACAAAATGTGATAGCTTAAAGATGAAATCTTTTTAAAATAAAACTAGATGATTTTGCTTTAAGAAGTCTGTAGGGAGATATGTGAAAATAAAATATTTTAGATAAGTTGAGTTTCTTAATAAAAATCTTACGTTTTGTTTAATGGTGAAAAAATAGAAATATACATGTCTTATGCATATTCTATTATTTGTTTTTAATTAGTATTAAAATGTATTTTTTAACATAACGAACGCTAATCGATATTAGTACACAATCATCATACTCTGAGGTAGATAGATTTTTTAAAATCTTAAATTTAAAAAAAAATGCTACTAATTTAAAGATAGGTAATATAAAAAAAAATAATTTGAATAACTTGTGTTGTCTCTCGTACATTTATGTACTGAAGCGAAACTAATGTACGATGACCTAGTTCGAACTCTATTTCTGTGTATCACAAATACAGGGGAACTCTAAGAAACGATGTTTTTACTTCGCCAATAAAGTGTGTTGCAAAGGAAACGAATAACTTTAAGAAATATAGTAGGTTTTGTATCTAAATATCTTTTACAGAAGTGTCGTTTTTGATTGTTTTTTACGTGTCATTGTACGGCGATGAGTATCGCCATATAATGAGCATTGTCTTGAACTAAAACAGAGTTGAGAACGAAATTTCTTGATACGAGGTTTTGCTGTCTACCCTTATATGCTTATTGGCACCGAAGAAATTAGCTTAATTTTAATATAGTTTGAAAATATCTTATTGCATGCTAGATCACAAAGTAGCTACGCAGAATTTGGCGCCGACAATAAATAATTATAAAATAATTGTATTGAAAAAAAAAAGTAGATAACAAAAACGACGACGAAGTACTCAATAAAATATAGTTAAAGCATAAAAAATAATACATACGCGTCCAATGGATGTTTCTCAATACCTTTCTGATATCTGAAATAACGAGAAAATAATAAGAAAATCCACCTATTCTTAAGTGAGGTAAACTTAAAATTTTCAATTTTTCGCTACCGAGGAAAATCGTGAGATTATTGTACTTTTGGAAGCTTGAAAGTTTAAAGTGCGCAACTGGGGCAGTAGAAAAATAGCGTTCCGAAGCTATTTCCATATCGAACTTTGAAAAATATGGTCTTTTTGTTATAATACAAGAACCTGAGCGTAATTTAAACTTTAAGATTGATATGCGCCGTGGTGGCGCAGCGACACAGTGTCTACAAACGCGACGGTTGCGGGTTCGATTCCCATTGGAGATTATTAATTATTTTCATTCCCTCGCTCTGGCACTAAGATTAATTTAAATCTAATGAATAATTTTAAATTCTTCAAAAAAACGAGATTGTGTAAAGTAAAATTTCTTTCGAAAAAAAAATGAAATTAAAAATGCCATAATAGTTTTAAAGATTGAAATAAATAAATAGTAATATTAGATATAAAATTAAACAAAATAGATATAAAATACCCCATCCGCTAGCACTTTTCATTGAAATCTAAATTCTGGCGAACGCTGTGCTATCGCGTATGACAAGAGACTTCGTTGAACCGCGTAATCTAAAATAGCTGTACTAAATATAATTTTGTGTCAGTGTGTCACTACTGAGGTGTCGATTCTGCAAGGTTGAGGTAAGTTTGTTGGTGAATCATCTTATAATAAACCAACCTTATCTAAGCTTTATAGAATCAGTAAAAATAATATTTAATAATCTAGACATTGAAAATTGAAATTCTCATATAGTAACCCCTCAGTAAATCCCCCGAGTGGGAATCGAACTCACAATCGTTGCGTTCTAGTTAAACGCTTGTGCCCAATGACGGCCCTAAATCAGTACTAAAACATATTATATTATTCCGATAGCTTATAACAATATGGATTTAGGTAAGAGAATATCCTAGCATATATAAACAATGTAAATATTACAATAATGTAATGCATCACTTACTTAGTCAGTAATAAATAAGTTTTATTTTATACATTGATATTGTAAATCGCAATATTTATCTCCCAATTTCATAAACCTCTACCTAAAAAAATCTAGAATCAAATTACTCTTTTATTTGTCAATTAAAAAAGAAATAACCACCCGAAACAACAAAAGCCTCCACTAACATAAAACAAACAACAATAAACCCTAACGTCAATGAAAAATAGCTTGTTATAGAAATGTTGCTAAAATCAACAGTTGTTAGTAATTTATTCATAGAAGATTCGCGGCTGAATGAAGCGCTCGACGCCAGAGCGTAGTGGCAGCGGCGACGAATTCTTTTCTTTTCTCTCTTGTATCTGAATCGGGTTCACCGTTTCATATTATATTTTTTTGTTTATTTATTCTTCGTTTCATATGTATTTATAATTGCTGGTGTAATTATTATTTACTTTTTGGAATGAATAACGTTTCAAGTTTGTTTGTGAGCATCGCGTTATTCAAATATGAAGGTAGCAAAGGAAAATTTTTGTGTTATATTTTTTAATACTTTTACTTCTATACTAATATTATAAAGTTGATGAGTTTGTTTGGTTAAACGCACTAATCTTAGGAACTACAGGTTTGAATTAAACATTATTTTAGGGATATACAGTCCATTTATCGAGGAAGGCTATATGCTTAATCTTGGCGCATCATATTATCAAGTAACGGACTTAAGACTTAGAGACTTAAGTTACCTTGGACACTTAGAATCTGTCTTAATATGTCATACACAACTCAACTTCTTCTCTGTTCTTCTCCGATCTTCATTTGACCACGCAAGCCACGGCTAAATGAATGTACTATTGATTTAGTAGTTATACAATGTGATTGGTAAGCCGGATTTTGTGGATTCCATTTCCATCATTGATGGTCATTGCCAGATGCCAGATATTTGTACGTTGAGTATATATTTGACCAGTCGTGAGGCAAGAGTACAAGCGTGCCCGTTGCGGGTTCGATTCCCACTCGAGGAAATGAATTATTTAATATTTTCATTTCCTCGCTGAGAAAATGGGAAACGGAAGTGTCTTAACTCTAGGTTCCCAGGTTTGCTCTGCCTATTCTGTTACGTGGGGATACAGCGTAAAGCTAAAAAAAAAGAGTATCAATTTGTTTTGTGTGTCAGCGTTAAATTGACATTTCGTTGTTAGCTTTGGAACCTTTTGTAATTATACTCCCTTGAATGTAAGAATAAGGCGGTAGAGTATGAGTAGAGTATTTGAGGGCTGCAATGCTTGGCATTTCATTGCCTCTTCTCTGACAATCCTAGCATTCCTAAAGGGATGAGATGTGAAATTATAAAAACTTAAACCTAAATAGTCATATTTATTACTTAATCGGACACATGCGCTCCTTAATTAAGAATAATATATATTAAAGTATTATAAGTAATTTTAATGTTAAAACCTTATAAAAGAATACTTAACATAAAAAATTATATAAATCTTCAGAACTAAAAGATAATCTATCATAATAAATTTATATAGAAAATTCGGAATAAGACCAATCAATAACTACTCAAATCAAGTTCTGGTACACGACAATGCTTTTACCAAATGATAGACGGACGTAAATGACCGGTGATTGTATCTATATTGTTTCCTATCGAGTAAATAAAGATAATGTGTATATAGCTATTAACTTTAATATATAAGAATTATATGAAAAAAAAATCCTTGTATAAGTTAGTTGCCTTAAGTAACTTAGGTGATTTTTTTTTCAATTTGTGACATGGTCTATCAAGGCATATTTGACTAATATTTGTTTATTATTTTGATTATATATATTTAGATATAATCAATAGTTAATAGAGGCAGTCGTGACATAGGAGCACAAGGGTGTGACTGTAACGTGGCAGTTGTAGGTTCGATCCCCACTCGAGTGAATGAATTATTAAGTTTAGTTAAGTTACCAAAAAGTGAAGATTTATTTACCAATAAACATAACAGTTCCTCTAAATATATAAAATGTGATAAAAGTACGAATATAAATAAAATTTGAAAATGTCAATACTAAAAATACTTTTACAGAACAAGTTTAACATTTTTATCACTTACACCCATTGGCAAGGAATCAAAATATTGTCTTTGGAGACCTTTTGTAAGGCGATCCTAAATAAAGATTCCTATCAAACACAATAGAAGCTAAATTGAAATGTAAAATAAATAGCCATCATTTTGTTACCAGTTCCGGTTCTTAATATCTGAACAGCCTATCGATTTCATCAATTACCATTTCAAAGAGACTTGGAAAGGTATAGATAAAACGACTAAATATATAGATTACTTAGAGGTATCATAGATATTATTATAGCTAATATTAGACTAGAAGAAAAGTCGTAGTGGCACGATTAATGTTTATCTAATTAATACGATGATGGTGGGTTCAAATCTTAGTCGGAGATATTTAACAAAGAACTTTGAAAGCAAAGCGATTCATCATAAGATTCTTTCTCCATCTCACAGTATGATAACCTTAGAGCAGCTTCACGCTTTATCGTCAGTGTTTGAGATATTGACGTGTTGAGTGGTGGAATTTAACACCGCGCTTTATCATCTAACCAACAACTACTAAAAAAACAATGAAAATATTTTATTCCCCAACCCACATGCGTTGATCTTAAAAAGTTTTTTTCTAACAAAGCAGGAATATAAAAAAAAAACTTTCCCCAGAGAGCGAATAGAACTCATAATCGTCGCCCTTATAGTGAGGCATGCTCCCACTGTGCCATATCTGTCTTAATCTTAAATTATAATAATTATTAGAATATTAGTTAGCAACTATTCCGCTACCTAATTTCATTAAAACCACGAACCTGGGGAAATACGTGAAGTCATTGCTCACTATGAAACTTTGCTATTCCATTCATAAATATAAGATATTAAGCTACAACTTCCTAACTCCCACTAAGTCTCATAGTTGAAGTATTATGTACCAAGTTAAAATAACTTTAGCCTTCTAATAATATTTCATAATATTAAAGCTGAAATTGAAGTTCTGGTAATGTGAATGAGAAGTGCTTTACTTGCTGATGGTTTTGGGTTCTATTACCGAACCAGATAGGACAAAATATTTAAAAACAAAACAAAATACTTACAAATTTTTTAGAACTAATTTATTATATTAAACTATTTAATCATGAAAGCTATAAATTCGATAAAACTTTTTTGTAAGAGACTATCCATTATCTTGCCTTGTGTTTGGTGAAAAAAGCAAAACATACTCGTTTTATATATAATTTTTGGTACAAAAAATTTGAGTCTGTATTAATTAACCAATATTTAGTTTTATTTAAATGTAAATAATAAACATACCATAGAATATGCGCTTAAAAATATTAACATAATATCCTAGAAAAGTAAAAAATGTTAAATCGAGTGTAAAACAATGGCGAAACCGAACTATCGAGGCATAGACGATGCTCTGTGGAAGCGAACAAAACTTTTTTACAGGGGATTGGGGATTTATACCCTGTAGGATCGGTTTATGAATTTACTTCAAAGACGAAAATTATATTCTGAGCAGCGAAAATATCATAGTAGATTTAAAAATATTACTTTTCGTGAACTAATGTATGTATATATATATATATATATATATATATAGCGATCATTCGTTCTAGAAATTATGTATTTGTAAGTACATAAGTTATCTTCTGAAGTTTCCCAGAAGATGCTATTAACATTTTTGTGAATAGATATTAAACTTAATAATTTAATTTTTTTTTTATCATAAATGCAATTACGTCAGTATTACATCAACTGAACGATGAAGATAACTATAAACTGAACGACTAATCAGTCAATTAAATTAATTTATATATTTTTAATACAAAAAAATATTAAAATGCAATAAAAAGAAAAGCACTAAAAAGCTATGTAAATACCAAAGTCTATAAATCTTAATATAATATTAAAATCTTAAAACACCTAAAATTCAGTACAAAAACTGTAACTCCCTTAAAAAGGCTTACGAATAAGCTTAATATAGATTATGATAAACAAATCAAACTAAACGAGCTCAATATTAGCGTTAGTCCTTTAATATTTCATCAATTTCCACTTAATTATTCGCTAGCCAAATTCAAATGTAGGTCAGGCGAATGCATACGAAATGAAGCGTCACAGCAATGATAATTAGTTTCATAATACTTTGCTGGCGGTAAAAGATAAATGCGACGCGAGTACAGTGAAAACCTTTTAAAATATTTGTTATTCTTAATGTCCACCGAGCTTTAATTACCTTGGGAAGATAATAATGCAAACAAATTGTGACTTTTGGTGTGCTCGGCTTGTTGGGGTACACTTTTATCTGTTTTTTCGCACTGTAGTTTATTTTTTTAAGTTGAAATTTTCATTGAAAATTTTAATTTTTTATGGGAAACAATGATATTATTTAAATTTTCATGATACAGTTAAATTTATTATGATTTAGGTACACAAGTTACGAGTGGCTCACAACTCCAACGTATGGCGTGGAAAAACGTGTAAAATTTTGTTTTTTCCGTTCTCATAGAATATTTATTCTCTCTGCCTATTCCACTTTAAGCGGGACAAAACTTGACGTTATCTCAGTATCAGTTAATAAAGGTAAATTTGTATGTTATGTGTCTATTCTGTTTCTCTCTCAACTCTCTCTTTCATTTATATTTTTGTAGGCAGAGTTGAACACTTCTAAGAACACTTCTCGACAAAGTTTCGAGATATTCTGTGTTGAGTCGAGAACTATTTTTCTATATTTGTTATTTGAAAATAAAGATATATTTATAAGTATCAAATAATAACGATGATAATTCCTCGACTTTTTACTTTTTGACAATAAAAGGCACGTTAAGTGACGGGTGACTGAAACCACTAGCGAAATCTTTGTGTTGTGTTTCATAAAAACATTTTCGTGTGAAAATTCAGTTCAAGCGCAATGAAAAATTCTATTATAGAACTGCTTGCTCATTTATATTTGCTCTTCTGTAGAAATGAGAAAAAACTTTAGATAAGTTGTCTCAGTGGGTTTAAATTTATTTTTTATATATCTATATAAAAAAAATAACGGCCATACTAGAATTGTGTTAATATTTTCTCAAGATAACAACACGGGACAATATAAGAAAAAATCGTAGTTTTATATAGGGAATATAAACATAATATATGTAACTCGCTCTTAACTAGAATCTGTTAAGAGAGAATTACTTCTTTGAACCTCTATATCAGCTATAATTTATAGTAGGGTAAGCGTAGTATCACCAAGACTGAGTATCCCTTAGGTCCAGGAAATTTTATTATAGCCCATATATTATTTAACTTCAGTCAACTTTTACGATGCACGTAAAAACAATATTTACAGTGATTAGGTGGGCACCAAATATATGTAATAGAGCCTCAGAGGTACCTTATGAGAATTTACTGTAATTATTTGTTTATGTATTCGGGAGGGTTTTGGGGGGGTAGGTGGAAGCGTAGGCGTGACTACTTATATCAAATCCTCCGGATCTACTACATGTGTAAGACGAATGTGCCAAGTAACATGCAATTTGGCACGCGTTGACGACGCACTTCAAGCGGCGTTGGCGGGATTCTTCTACTTTCTGCCACAAGTCCCAACAAAGCGGAGAAAATGAAAAAAAAATATTACTTCGAGGGGGATCGAACCTACACTGCGCGATTGCCTCTTCATAATTCTTAAGTACGTATATGATGGTTTAAAAACCTATCTACAGTATACCATAACTATGATTTTAAATTTAAAAACGCAAGTTTCTATATTTTAGTTCCACATTTTTCAAAAAGGGATCGAAAAAGAAAACGTATACAATTGTATATATTGACCCGCGTCAGCTGACATTTTTCCCAATGGGCATTGTGTACGTGCCTCGAATGATATTGTTCCTCATAATAAAAACAATCGAATGATATTTGAAGGTGAAACTAAGTGACAGCTATATCATTAAAGGATGATAAATTCATTTTTTTTTATTTCAACTTTTTATTTTATTGATTTGGGATATTTTCATTCTATATTTTGCTTTCTTTTCAAATAAATAGCTAACCTCGTAGTTAAAAAAACAGTATCTAAGTATTTTGGTGGTTTATTATTTACAGTTTACAAACTTTATTTTTAAAACTAATTTTAAATACAACGAATAAGTTGATGTTCTTATTTAAATTTATTATTAACTTGAAATATGTTTTAAGCTATTTGCTCGAAATAAGCGTTGTTCTACATACTTATAAGCTTAAAGAAGTTTGTTAAACTTAAACACGTGTAGCACAAATGTTGAACAAATTGCTTAACAGAATATTTTGCCTTAATATCATCTTTCAATATTCTATATACAATTATGTATATGACTTATACGAAACATAATGTTTAGTCACTCCGTTCCCATTGTGACACTTCCGTTCGTTACTTTCCGTCAAATTAATAAATAATTTGTCATAACATCTTTACCATTATTAACTTGAAAATATTTTTTCATACTTTTTTATCTGCGGTCAACTCAAAAAGTTAAGGATAATATTCAAATAAACAAAAATTCGTCCATCATCCTTTCAAAGACAGACGTAGGGAACGACGGATAATTTATGATCTACAGTCCCTTAGGGGTCGTTTATACTCAAACAGAAGGGCTACCTACTTAATAATTACCTCAGAAAATGTCTTGATAATTTCGCTATTACAATTGTTGACTTTAATATTGCCTTTTGGAGTCTAATAATATGCAAGCCAGGATTAGAGGCTTACAGGCGTTTGTTTAATAATTAAGAGGTAGAAGAAATTTCAGTGATCATTTGCGGAGAACGTAATTTCTTAACACTAGGGAAAGCTAACTAACTTCCTCCTAAATGCGAGTTACAGCATGTAGTTATAAAAAAGAAAATGAGCATCAAAAGTATTTATAAAATACGAATTTTCTATTTCTTCTTTTTTCTCTACTTAATGACTTTCTATGAAAATCACATTAATTGTTTCAGCTTCACGTAGTATCCCTATATAACAGGGTAGGCAGAGAAAACCTAGTGTTGAGACTCTCCGTTCCCCACTTCCCACCAAATTTTTGGCACCTTTTATATTGTGTGGCGAAACTCAAGGCCGGGCTTAGCCTATTAAATTTTATTACACTATATATATTAAACTAGCGGACGCGCGCGGCTTCGCTTGCGTATTTTGGGGGTGAATTCTAATAAAAACTTCTAATAAATAAAACATGTGTTCAATGAATTGTTTTTAAGAGTCTAAATTTCTAATTATATAAAAATCGGTGGCGATTTAAATTTTTTTCCATACAAACTTTCAACCCTTTATATGCACCCTTAGGGGGACAATTCTAGAAAACGACAAAATATGTGTTCAATTAAATACTTTTAAAAATCTAAATTTAAAATTTTATAAAAATCGATGCCGATTTAAATGTTTTTCCATACAAACTTTCAATCCCTATTTCACCCCTTTAGGGTAAAAATTTTTCAAAATCCCTTCTTAGTGGGTGTCCAGATTACGAAAGTAAACATCTGTCCAAATTTCACGTTTTTACGCACAGCGGTTACGGCTGTGCGTGCGTCTTACCTCAGTCAGTGAGGACAAGTCCTTTTATATATATAGATTATCAAACCAAATGAAAACGCCAATAATAATTAGTTTGTCAAGAAGTCCCACTGAAACGTAAGATGTAATTTACGTTTGACAGAGGATACTCCGCAGATGCGGATGAGTTTCAGCTGACAATGTTGATTCGAACGGTTTGCACCTCAAAGGGACCGAAATAGATTAGAACGTTGACCCTACTACTGTGATATTTGACTAACGAACTCATTCACTGGTCTCGATTATATCTATTTTTATTAGTGGGGGAATGTTTAGTTTCTTTTTATGTGGAAAAATACGTTTATAATATTAGAAATTATATATAATTTAAGATTCCTTTCATTACTGTAAAAATGTTGAATTAGGCATTTTAAATGTAACTATTGCATTTTATATATTATGTTAGAAATTCCATAAATATGTAATGAATTGCTTAAAGTTACGAATAGTTATACTTCCTAGCTCTTTCGTTTCATTGTAAAATTAAAACAATAAATAAAACTATAAAATAAATAATTAGAAACCTTTTTTGTACATAATTGATTATTTCTAAGGGGAATCGAACTCACAAACATATCGTTTACAGAAGCTGCTACTGCTCTTTATCATTACATTAGAGTTATTTTTCTCCGTCAAAATAATTATATGTGGGTGTATAAAAATGTCTTCTTGAAACGAATACAAATGTGTTCCTTATCTCAAGATAAGCAACTCAAAAAGATTTAACTAATTAGTCCAAGCAATTAAAATAACCTATCTCTTGTTACAGATTAAAAATATCAGTATGAAAGCCGGATAGTGAAGTGCAAAGCTTATATCGATAAAATGGCGAGGTTTATACTAATGTTGCTGCCGCTAGCCGCGGCGGCGCTTTCTTCTGACACCGACACCTGCAACCCGGACAAAATGACCGTATACAGAATGGTTTTGCATACCTATTGGACTCGGGAGAAATTTCCTAAGCATTACCCGGATTGGAGGCCGCCGGCGCAGTGGTCGAGGATATATGGTAAGCTTATTTTTATAATGTCATCATAAGTAAGCTCGACGATTGTAGGTTCGGTTCCTATTAGGAGGAATTATTATTTTATTATTGTCTCACTGGTGGTAATAAAAAACTTGCCGTGGGTTCTTCTAAATATTTAATACGTAATGTCTCTAAAATTGGGCGGTGCGTGGGGAACAGTCTGTTAACATGAGGTTCCCTTTCTCTGTATTATTTTTTACATCTGAAAGTTCTAGATTAATAATGTATTCAGTAGTACTTTTTATCATCATGTATGTCTTTTCGTGAATTAGGCAAAGTTTACCTACAAAATTTTAAAAAATAAGACAGTCACTATTTTCCACCAAAATAAAGATATTCGAACGCTAAGTAAACCCATAACATATTGTTTAGTATTATTAAAGGGCTCAAGCGTGTGATAGAAAACGACAAAATATTTGATATTTTCATTTCCTCGCTCTGGCACGAGGCAAAGCGCGGCGTTGAGTTCCACCGCTCACCATGCATGACTAAATTCGTCAGAAAGTAGGAGAGTGCCCTAATGGAATGTCTTAACTAGGTTCCCAGGTTCTCTCTGCTAAATGCGGGCTACAGGGTAAAAATACAAAAAATGTTTCATAAGAAAAAACGTATTTCTCTAAAGTAAAAATAGTGTAAAGTATTAAATGGTATAAAATTAATAACAGCACTCAGTCACGGTGTGAAAACAAGCTGCTTAAAATACTCTTGTACTTCATATTTAATTTTCATTACTACGTTTTATACGCTTTGAAGAGAAGTTACAAATATTAAATTGATCATATTTATGAATCAGTTTCATTTTCTCAGTTTTTATTTATATATTTTTTTTTGAGTACTGGTTGTTGTTTCGATCCCCACTCGATGAAATGAAATATTTATTTAAATTTATATTTCCACTTCTTCGCTCTGGTGTCGAGGCAAAGCGTGGCGTTGAGTTCTGCCACTCAACACGCAATGCCTCCAGAATTCGAAAGGAAGTGGGAAACGGAGTTTTTTAACATTAGGTTCCTTCTGCCTACCCTGCTCTGTACGGGATGCAGCCAGACGAAGAGCCTAATGTAACATACATTTTTTCTTTAATTTTATGTATATTTTTTTATTTGTGAAGGAAAATAGCTTTAGTAAGCTCAAAATACAGTAATGGCCATCGTTGCGCAGTGGGAGCGCTTCTGACTGTAAAAGCATCAGTAAAGGCAATAAATGGTCGTTTCTTATTCCACCCGGGGAAATGTTTTTGTTCAAATTAATTTATTTTCCTTGCAAGACAAGGAATCACGTTGAGTTTAGCTAATCTATGTAACATCAACAAGAGTTTTACTAATATGTAAGTGTAAGATACTTACATATCAGTAAAACTCACATATTAGTATTAAATATTAATAGTAACTACATATAATATTATAAAAACTAAAAATATGTTATAAGATACTTATCGTAGAAAACACGTAGCTCTTAATTAAAGTTGATACTACACATTACGAAGAGCGCTGGCGTGTTGCCAGTATGAGAATAGACTCATCGATATAGACAGGAAACTAAATTCCGCCACAACACTATTGTATTTCAGGAAATATGATTTGGATCTATGAAATTGTATTAAGTTAAAGTAAATTAAAATTTTACTATAAGTGCCTAATTGAAGAATCTCCTACGCCTATATTCGAGACGTAGCGTTTTCAGTTGACAAAATAATGAACAATTGCTATTTAATTATTCTTGATTTTCCTTTCATTTGCAGTGATTGAACCTATAACCATCGCGTTCATAGTCAGATTTATTTTCATATACGTTTTAGGATTATCTACAAAACTTGGAACTTATTCAGATCTATTTTTTTTTGGTCGATAAAAAAATAATTTTGCTTTTAAGCTTATATTTCTGATGGTACAAAAATTAATTAATTACTAGAATTTTTTACTTATAGAATTAATATTGAAACTTTTTTTATATCTTTGAGTACAACAGCAACCAAATTGATTGCTCGAGATCAGCCTTCGCAAACCTTGTTGGTTTCTAATCTCCAAACTCTCTAATAAAATTAGTATCAAAGATGAATAAGCGAAAATATTTCTCGTCGTAAAATGGGATAAAAGCTTTGAAGTTCGGAAATCTCTTTAATTACCGCCAGGAATTTACTCAAAGACCTCTCCAAAATCCAATCTTATTATTTTATTAAAATTGTACATTTCATAAACTGAATATGGGATTTTATATGAAATTGGAATATAGGAAAAACTAGAAACAATTGATAGTAAGACAAAATATTGTTGACGACTAACATAGAAATATGAAAATATTCACTTTCTTTCGAGAATCTTAAGATTTGTTGCCAAATTTCTATCTAAAGTAGAAAAGCACTTAAATAACCTTCAAATATAAGATACATATAACATTACAAATAAAATGGTTATTTCTTATTGTATAACACAAAAACCAATGATTGATTACCAGCTTAACGTATTTTAGATACAAACAAGAGATTATTCTAATATAAACAGCTGATATAAATAAAACTCAAAGATTATTCTGTCAAAACAACGTACTTTGAACGGTTCCATCTCGGTACATTTTATAAATACTTTTTGTTTGTATTGGCAAGGGGTATCGATGACACTTTCGCCGTGGATCGCTTTTGTGAGAACAAATTAAAGACTTAAATTGTTAGTGCCGACTAATTGATGCTGACAGTTGTTTTAAATTAGAACTGTTTTAAATTGGACTCGTTTTTTATATACTTTTATACTAATTAATGGCTTTAACTTATTATTTTTAATATTTCCCAGTTATTTAAGCGATTTCTTTGCATATCTAATATTTGGAATAAAATTATTGAGTAATTACTTTTATTATTCTATAGATCTCTGAGTTCTTTGAGAACCAATGGCAATGCACTCTTTTCCACGCACACTCGATTAATGTGATTTGTGCTGAACTGGCACGCTCGAAACGTCATAACTAAGAAACTGAAGTGAACTTACCCTAATAATTGCCACTGTTATATCATTGGTTTTATTAAAATTTGTATATATCACTTTACTGATATTGACTTTAATAGTAATTAATTATTTTGCACTTATTTTTAGTTACACTTATATGTAAACTAAACGATGAGGCTGTCGTGCAGCGGCGAAAGACGCGGGGTTGAGTTGCGTAAATCGATAAAAAAAATAAAAACTGCGTCCAGGTTTTGCGGGGTCAGATTTTTTTGAATGGAAAGTTCAAGCAAAATGATTCCTCTGCCTACCCTGCTATGTGGGATGAAAGATGAACTATTTTTTATAAATATTCTATTTCAATCAACACTTCTCTCGAACGCCACTACGTCGGATAAAATTAGTAAATTATTTTACTACGAGTTAGTCATATTGTACTTTATAGATTATTCATATTAAAACTTGGCACAGATCCTCAACCTGACTAGTCGAGTGTCGTACTACATTTGTAAAATGTACACATGGCAACCAAATATAATTAATAAATGTGTTATTTAAAATATTTCTGGGTAAAATCCAAAAATATTTTAAATAACATTCTATGTACAATATTTTAACATTGTATTAAGAGTTATGACAATAAGTGAAAGAAGCTTTGGTTGTGGGGTTGGTTTGGTTGATAATCCATTTTAATTTTCTTATCGTAGTAAAAACAATTGAAGTGAAACAGAGTAAGAAATGTGTATGTAAAAAAATATTTCAAATAAAATTATCTTGCTTTATATAAACTAAAACTATGTTCTAAGTGTTAAGAAATATTGATAAAACTTTATCTTAACCAGTATGTTAAAATAAACTGTTATTATATACCTAATAAGATTTTTTTAATTGAGTGGAAAGTGAAGAACGAAGAGTCTTACCATAATTTCTTTTTTTATCCTATAATGCCCCGTATATTATAGAATAGGCAGAGAAACAGGATACAGAATTAAGCTTAAAAAAACAAATATTGTAACAAGTATAACTAGAGTTAAACAAAGATAGACAGTATGCTCGTATCGTGTTAACGATCGCAATTAGGTGCAGGCGTACCTTAGAGTAATGGCGTTATTTGCTTCACTTCCCTTCCTTCAATATCTGTTTTCTAAGAAAAATACTACAATCTAACAAGACCGTTAATCCTATCTTATTGGCATCGCAATAAGTTTTAATAAGACACTTCTGTTGCTCTCTACATGTTATTTGATGTTTATCAAAGTAATGTTTTCTTATGTGGTTGGACAGGATAAATTTTAGGTATATTGCAGCTTTTTAGTTATAAAAATAGAGAAAATCTATATTATACCTTAACAAGTAGTAATTTGGCTAATTTTCATGGTTCATTCCCTTTTACCTCTCTATCGTTTCGATCCATTTTTTTTCTGTTCAAGCTTAGGGCAACATCCATGCACGGTAGGCAGAGAAAATGTGAGAGTTAAGACAATCAGTATAGTTTTTCGTTTTCTTATTATTCTCACGAATATGATTGAAACCAAAACTATCGCGTATTATTATTTCATATTAATTAATTAATTAATCAAAAATATTAGTTTCAAATCGTCCTCTTAAATAATAATATATAAGGAGCTGTCCCTGTAACGTTGTTTACATAACGTGAGGTGACTCACCCAATGCGATACGGGACTGTTGAACTCCAGCTCTGCCAATTGGCCGCGATACAATCTGTACGAGAATAAGTGCAGATAAATTGTTTTACATCATTCATGTTTCAGCTGCTGGGTTTTTAATAAAAGTTATATTTTCTTCTTCTTCAGCTTCACGCTGTATCCTTTGTATAGCAGGGAAGACAGAGGAAACGAGGAAGGAACGAGCACACGACCCTCGCATTTACTTGTTTACGTTGTTCTATTGCACCGAAATGGATTCACTTTTTAATATAATAATGGCGGTATACTATAAGGTTCACATATTGTCTACGTGCACATATAAATCTTACATATCTATTTTAATTATTTAGAAGTAACTTATATATTCTTAGTTTGAAAAATATATTATTTATATAAAATACCAAAAAGATTATTCTAATATAATATACTTTATATTTTAAGACGCCTCGATTTTAAAATTAAACTTTTATAAGTATTCAAATAACGTAAACGATGTTCAAATGATGGATAAAAATAAATCTGAATAATTTCATTTTATTTTCGTATTAAAGGTCAACTTCTGACTAAATTGCAAATTGGATTATTAAGATTTACTTGTCAAATTAGATGTCTATTAGCTTACGACTAGTACCCGAGTTTAGAATTGATTATTTTGAGTATTTATTTTCGTGATATTTTCTTAGCTCCACACCTTAGAGGGGAGGAGAGGGAGAACCTAGAGTCTTTATATTATCTTGTATACGTATTTCCACTATCATCAACTTCTTCATACATGTTCTTATGAGGATGTGAACTTCCTCCATTATAATTGATAATGTGTTCGAAGGTCAACTCCTTTTTCTCTTACTTCTTGGTAAGAGAGACAGGGGCGGAGGCTGTTCATGATATTTTTTTATGTTAATTTATGAACATACAATTATAACAAGTGTGTCAATCCAATTTATTAGATTTTATTACATTGTTACCAAGTTACATAGTTACAAGTCTAGTCTATTCGTGTCGTCTTTATGAAACCTAAAACAGCTCAAACTTTAAATAACAAGTAATAATTTGCCTACAATTTTCGATATTCCCTTTGTACGTCAAATAATTCTAATGATCTTGAAGTTATTTAAGAGCTTCTTTAGATCCTAGATGTTATATCAAAGAGAATGTTAAGCAATAGCTCAATTAATAATTTACATTATAATTTTATTGTTGATCATAATTTTATACAAAATATTATTAAAACTTACTTAGAAATTACTTTTAAAAAAATACTTTCTTTTTAATTGTCTACTGTTGATAGTGGCAAATATTGTTTTAATCGTAAACGAAGATTTTTATATTTACTAAACAAATGTCCACATCTGCCCTCTCTAGCGACTACGCGCGGCTTTGCCCGCTATAGCAGGAATATATCATATATAAGCATAATAACGGCATAAAAACTCTTCCATTACTAAGTGACTGACAAACAACGCAAGGACGAAACTAGTGGACTTATAACGTTAAAATTTGGTACATAGCTAGGTTATGGACATAGTCTACTTTGAACATCACTATCCATTCCTAGTCGCCTGATTATAGAAATAATACAGTACCTCAATTGCGCATCGAACCCGCAACCTCCGCAATCACACGCTGTTTCACCACGTTGTTACTATATTTTATATATTTATATTCGCAATTGTTTTAATGTCATTGGCATGACTTTCCTTGTGAATCAGTCTCCTTGAAACGTTATCAAAGTGCGCGGAAATGGGCCAGCCTTGCTCATTATTAGAATAAAGCTAATGGATACAATTTGTGGTTCTTTTATTGTTCACATTATTTATTCATTTATTTTTAGTTTTACGGCATCTCCCGCCTATAGTATTGTGAGCAGAGGGAACCTAATGTTAAGACACTCTGTTCCCTCTATCCTGTCCAATTACCTCTACTAGAGCAAGGAAATAACAATAATTTGATTATAATCATTCCCCGAGTGGAATCAAACGTGGGAGTTGACAAAGCAGGAGTTGAGTTGCCATTCATCACACAATACCTTCAGAATTCGGCGGAAAATACAAAACGGAGTGTGTTAACACTAGATTCGATCTACATCCCTGGTGTGTGCGGAATACAGCGACACTAAAAAAATGTTATACTTTAAAATTTTTTAGGTATTTCTTTTGTTAGAGAGAAATTATGTTAAAAAAAGTTTATGAAAGTGGTTATTTATATAATGAAATAAGAAAATTATATGAAAATCCCTACAGAAAATTCATAGTAAATGAAACTAGATAGTACTGTAATCAGATTCAGTCTTTCAAATAAGCAAAGCTGAATTAACTTTCCCTTAGCCAAGCTCTCCAAGCAATTTGTGAAATATTTTTTTCTAGGATTTGTTTACAAAGCAATTTGCTACCCTTTTATCGCCTTTTTGTTCATTTAAGATTTTATATAACTTCATTAAAAGAACACCCGCGGAAAATTCATTTTCTTTTGCCATTAATCAGCGGTACTTGCTGATGAATATTTATTTTTTAACTTGTTTACAATGTAATATTTTAATTAACACTTTGTTTTTGTGGCTTACTTCGGGTGTACTAGTATTTGACTATAGTTCCGATGGATGTGGATTCGATTACCGCGCATATTATTAATTAAAGTAACTTTAAACTTTTAGTAACCCGACAAAGGTAAATGTCTTGTTCTTTGTAGGTTCCCTAAGCAAAAAATAAAACTTTCTGGTTAAGTGGGAAATCAGATTTCGCCGTTTTATTATACCCACCCAATTTATAAAGAGAAAAACGGAATGTTATACACTATTTTTCTCGGCTACTACGCTAAAAACAAAAATATTATCAATTGAGTTACAGCACAATATAGTTTAAGTCATTAAAGTTTAATCACTAATAATAAGGAGACTTTTTAAGCTCGATGCTATGTAAGGTTGCGTGATGAATAGCTTAACAACTTTTGTCATTACCCTTTTATAGAGCTTATAATCAAGTCAGTTCTATACATTTTGTAGTATTAATAGAAAAAGCAATGGATGACTTATTCAACGCACAAACTATACTATATACTTATTGGTGGTTGTCGGTTCGATCCCCACTCGATAAAGTGAATTATTTTTATTTTATTTTCCCATTGTTCAAATGATGACATGAACACAAAACCAATATCGCCAATTAGCAACAATAAGTACTTTACTAAAAAAAACATTTAAAAAAGTCTATATTTTAACCCAGAAATTTCTTCTACAGGTGTATCACACAGTCGCTCCTACGTTTTATTCCGATTGGGTCGTCGAGTATCAGCGCCAGTTAGACAATTCACAGAATCTGGTAGATCGGACGCTTTGGGCTCCAGTCCTGGCACAATGGATGTGTTTGGAGCACCAGCTATTGGACAAGGTGCCGGGCGGACGGAGGCTGAATTCTTCGTAGACGGAAATCATTCTAGGGTAAGTAAAGAAAGCTGTGCATGTACACGTATTACAAGCCATTTAAGTAATTATATTACATTATTATTTTCATTAACAATTATTTTAGAAAAAAACGTTAACTTTAAAGTATTATTTTCAAATTAAAAATCTTATTTTATCGCTTTTAAAGGCTTGTCGTCAATTGATCGAAAGATAAATTTTGATATTAAATAAAAAATAGAGAAAATATATTTTTTTATATACATTCATAATAAAATGTCGTTTATTTTTTCTATAATATTGTGCTATATTACAGTATACTCGTATGTACAATATAATAGATAGATACTGGATATTCAAAGACTAACCACATTTTCAAATAAACGGTCAAATAATTAATATTCTGAAATGTAGTTCAGCTTTGTTTAGCTCTGACAACGATAGGTATGTTTAGTGTTTAAAGGATCAGAGAGGATTGCGGGGATTGATCTTTGTTGATGGAAACGCGAATATGCTATAGCTATGTATTATTATCCTAGCAAGCTATAAAATGTTTATTATTTTATATATTTGTTTAATAAATATATATATATATATATTTGTATATTAATAAGAATATAAGGAGGGGTAGTAAAAATAATAAAAAATATATTTATAAATCTATTTCGTTACTGAGTGACTCACAGGCAAATTTACTGGACTTAGAAAGTTGGACTTTAGAGTAGCTGACTTCTGAGAAAGGTTTTTCAATTTCTGCCAGACGCTGGAAATATATTTTCCATTTTACGTCGTACAACCGTACACAAAGCCGTGGGGGGAAACTTGAATATGTCAAATATGAACTATATTTAAAAATAAGGTGCGTTAATTACTCATTAAAAAGAAACATTCAGTATTACAATAATAATTGGCAAAACTTCATATTTAACATTAAAACTCATATACATTTTAGTTTCGAGTAAAATAGTGATGTAACCACGCCCACAGATAAATAATGTTGTACAAACCGCGTACAACGATAGCATGTTCCACGAAACGATTGCAATAAACACAATGACAGTTTACAATAATTTTACAATCCAGCTCGTGAAATATAAAAGGACCTTTTCATTTTATTACTTTCAATCGTGGGCGATGATTTTTAGAGCTAATGGTATGTAAGTCAGCGTCGCATTTTTTTTATTAGCCCAGGAAAATGACCATACCTTTTTTTAAAATGTTATTTCACAATAATGCTAGAAAATTATTTGTTGTAATAATAGGTATAAATAAGCTGGAACAAGTGTTTAAGCAGACGTGCACGAGCGGGGTTTGAAAGCTGCCACGTGATATTTTTTATACATTCTTTAATAATGATATCTATTGTAATTTAAATAATTCCTTTAATTAAAGATTGATTTTAGCTCGTAACCATCGAGTTTAGTAAGACACATCTAAGCTGCCCCTCGATTTCAATAAGGCAAGCAAACAAAAATGAAACCTATTTAAATATATTGCGTTCTGTTTGGCTAAAATGGCACTTCATAGATCCGAAGTGTGGAAACCAACACCTAAACCATCAATCCAGAAGCCTCCCCTTTGTAAAATTTGAACCTACGACCCTTATATCCTGCCTGACTGTCCACTTTCAACAGCGCTACAAGCACCCGTATCGTATTTCAACACTAATTAATGCCCGGGAGAGCAAACAACAATTACGATACGTCAGGAACAAATAAAAACAGTAGACGATTCAAATCGAGTAATAAAAGGGGAATTTATCGTACTACCATCGCGGCCATTTTATTGCCAGTTGAGACTAATTTCGGTTGTTTACCGCTTTACAGAAGTTTTTATGTTGCTTCATTTATCAGCTGACGTGTTGAGGTCAAGAGGTCAGAGGTCGGCGTGGAGGTTTATTATTATTTTTTTTTTTACCACCCTTTATAAAGCCTGTGTTTAGACAAGTGGCCACTCTATTTAGTTACTTCCATTCTGCCAGGATATATTTGGTGATTTATAGCTTACATAAGATAACAAAGATTAATTCAGTAACATAATGTTACATACACAATAACGAGTAAGCTCTGAAAATATATTTAATATATGTTTTAGCTTAAATTAATGGCAAATAAAAAGGATAATTATGTAATTGCCTGTATTCCGCACATAGCAGAGTAATCACAGGAAATTGGGGAACCTACTGTTAAGACGGATTGTCTTATAGTTCCCATTGAGACACTATCGTTTCGTTCCCCACTTTCTGCTGAAAACTCGAGGCAGAAATGAAATCTCACGTTGTCTCGTCAACAAAGCGAGAAAATGGAAATATTAAATATGTCACCCAAGAATAGAACCCATAATCGTCGCGATGTACGACTAGCGACTGTACGCTTATGCCTGTGCTGTGCTATTTATATTGTATTGAGGCTATACTGGCGGCCTGAATACATAAGAATATTAAAAAATAAGCATAAATATATACTAAATTATACGTAGGTAATAAGTAGATTACATTTCACTCGAGGGCATGAATTATTTTTATTTCCTTTTTCTGTAGAAAAAAATAAACGCGGCGTTATGTTCCGTCATAAAAAAGAATAATATTAAAAAAACACGTTTTCGATTTGAATGACCTACTATTTCTTCATCATACAATTTATGATACATTTGATTAAATCCTATTGTCGTTTACTCGATTTTGCGTCTATAGCGGTATTAGTTTCGTGGTTTAATTAGAAAAGTTTACTAGCTATTAGACTCGACTCGAACCGTACCAGGATTATAAATTCTGCAATATTCTAGTCTTTTCGATTTAAGTTTATCTTGTAGCTGCAACATGAAATGTGACATACATTAAATTAAGTTATATTTTTTCATTTTCACTCTCTATCCCGCATAAAGCAGGGAAGACATCAAGGTGTTTTCCACTTTCGCTCAATTTTAGACATTGCGTGTTGAGTGGCAGAACTCGACGCCAGACTTTGTGTAGTTTGCAAAGAGAGGAAAATATAATAATTAACTATTCCGAATTAGAATCGAACCAATAACCATCGGTTTTTGTAGTCAGACGGTATGCCACGACGGCCAATCTTACATAATAATGTCTCAACATCGGGTTTTATCTTAATGGATTTGAAATAAAGTAATTCAAATATGAACATTTTATCAAATGAAAATCGAATTTACGACCTTAGAGACCATAGACCGTTTGTACTCATTGTTGGGACCTGTTAACTGAGTAAGACAACATCGTTGATTTAATATATTTAATGTAATTTGTGATCTCCCAGGTATCTGTGATGGCACGAATGATTCCTTCTCCAGACTGGTTCATCGGAGTGGACAGCTTTGATCTCTGCGTCGACGGCAACTGGCTTGATAGCATTACTATAGAGGTATTATAGATCCTTTGATATTGAATACAATATAGTCTGATAATATTGAATTTATATTCATGTAGGCATTAGTGTCAATACTCTCCATCTTGCATTTTCCATCCAATTTTCATTTTTTTTATGATATTGCGTGATAAATAATTAATTGCACTGATTGGAAATATAATCATGCAAATACTTTTTGCATTTAGAATATTTCGTAAGTATGAAAAGTATGGATACCAAAAAGATAATAATATCTAAATTCAATTTATATTGAAATAAATAAGAATAAAGATAGTCAATCTATTTAATAAAAAAATTAGTTCCACACTGTGGTATAAAACGATTTTGTTATAGAATCAAATTTGAAACAAAATTAAATTGATGAGTCGACGTTTGAGCGTTTAAAAAAATAATGTCACAATATATCCGACATGAAACTTCTAATATATATATTTTTACTTCATGCGTTATTTCGCACATAACAGGGTAGGCAGAGGGAACCTGGGAACCTAGTGTTAAGACATTTCTTTCCTATTAAGACACTTTATTAAGCACTTTTACTAGCAACTTTATTTATGCTAGGTGGACCCATTAGACGCGGGCACGGACAACGGTTTCACGTTCACAGCGCCCAACTGGCCGACGGCCCCACAGGGGGTCGCATATCGCATCACGTCTAAGTACCCATCACATCCAGCTGGCTCCTTCTTCTATCCACATTTGAGGAGACTACCACCGATAGCCACTTTCCAGTTTATTAAAGTGAGTGTTAATGGTTTATTGTAACTACACATTATGTTAGGTTTTTTATGTGTGTTACAATAAAAATGTAATTTTTTCTCAGCTCAATAATCAGTATGTAATACAAAAACATATTTTGAACGAATTAATTTGGCGAATCTATGTTTGATTATGAATAATTGGTAAAAAGTAGCTAAAATTTATGCTAAAATTTAAATTGAAATATCAGTTAAGCTACCAAAAATTTAAAATTATATATCACTTTCGGATGCAGTAAATCAAAACACGCTTTATCACTTTCATCCCTTAGCTCCGCGAATACGAGCTCTCGGAGGTATTCCACCGCGACAGCGACGACCGACGATACGACGTATTGCAACTCGACAAGCTAAACAATAACAAAATAGACGTTCTAGACGGAAACAGAGCATTATCCATAGCTGAGGAAGTAGAACGAGCTGAAGCACCGAGGATTTACTCTGAAGGATCCTTGACTACACCTGATAGCGCCTATTCTTATTATTCTATGTAAGTATTTAGGGCGGAAAATTTTAATGATGTTCAGTTGAATGGTATTCAGTACTAACTTTGATTTCTGTTTAAATTGAGTTGTGTTTTGTATTTAAATTGAATTATATAATCGATATATAGACCTAAACCTAGTAAATGCTAATAGATCCTGTATATCCTATCCTATCCTATATCTTATAAAACAAAGTCGCTTTTCGTGTCTGTCTGAACTTTCTAACTCTTCTTCTTCTAAACCACCGAACGGATTTTTATGTGGTTTTTACCATTAGGTCGAGTATTTCTCAGGGAAGGTTTATATATAGTTTATTATTTGCACATTCTTATGTAAATTAACATAAATACGATAAATGTGTATAAAGTCCTACCCGTTGAGACACTTTCGCGCATGCGCTGCTTTAATGGTAAGTACTACATGAAAATAATGTACTGGAGTATTGTTCCTCTTAATAAGATCTACAAAAAAGTTCGCGAGAGCATATTTTTATCTTTTAAGGATAACGTGTAGTGATCATATTTCTGTCTAAAAATAGTAATTTCAATATATTTTTTATTGTGAGGGATATTTTTCCATAATGGTATTAATCCTTATCCTTTAAAATACTTTAATAACTTTCTACGTTAAACGAAGATAAAATTTGCTGTTTACACTATTTCGAAATTGCGAATAGTTTTAGAGAAAAACGCATTTAATTGTTGACACATCACGCCGTTGACTCATCAGCTGTGCCCACTCAAGTTTTACTTATCCCTTACTCTCAGCATATAAATAAGTATATTAGTTACGCTGGCCATTTAATGTAGATCAAAACTGTCTTTTACTGTTTTTCATTTTAATAATTACTTTAGAAGTTGTTACAATATCAAAACATCCTTGCTGCGAAACGCGCCCCGCGACGTTTTGCTTATACAAGCGCGTCATGAGCAGTCATCGGTGGTTCAGTGGTAGAATGCTCGCCTGCCACGCGGGCGGCCCGGGTTCGATTCCCGGCCAATGCATTCTATTTAATTTTCCTCACAGGCAGCCACGTAGTGCTTGCTTTTCACCAGGGACAGAATACCCTCTTAAGCATTAACCACAAGCTCGAAAAAAAAAAACCCGCCTGCCTCTATAGCAACGAAGATTTAGATGCGTTTGCACATATTGGATAATTCGAGTTGAATGTATTATTTAATGTCATTTAACTATCTAAAAATAGTAATTTAAATATATTTTAATAAGTACTTGAAAAGATTAGTAGCACAGATTTAAAATTACGGTACCTACTAAAAATTCCTTGCTGTGTAAAACAATTGGAAAATCCTTATTGAAACTACAAAAATGCGAGTTGCATTAGGGTTTAATTAATTTTCACATTATCTTAAGTGCTTTGCAAACATACATTACATGAATAATCCAGTAGTTAAAGCGGGCGAAGCCGCAAGAGGGTCGCTAGTTTTTTATATAAATGTGAATAATTAAAGTACATTAACAGAATAAAATATCATATTTACTAAATTTTACCATATTTTCTTTAAATCGATTTCAAAAATTCCACATATCATGCAGTTCAAACAACACAACAACAGAGGAGCCGCGGTCAGCCAACGAGGTGCCGACATCGGGCCCGACGGCGAGCGAGCGCTCGGCGCTCCGGAGTCTAGCGCGGCGGTACCGCGCGAGGAGGCGCCGTAAGCTACGCGCGGATAATGCTGATCCAGCTGAGCGGAGGAAGCGGAAAAGAGCGAGTAAGTGCTAATTAATCATTAAAATTTAAAAAGGCGTGAAACGGAATGTCTTAACACTAATTTCCGTGTGCGTATCCTCCTGTACGTGGGATACGGCGTAGGGATAAAAAAACACTAGAAAGTACACTAAAAAAACACTAGGTAAAAGGAATAATTTTGTCGGATTTCCAAAAATGTATTAAACTAAATATATCGATTCGGCTTAAGAGTTTAATTTAAAATAGATTTTAGTATTAAAATTTAAGATATGTAAAGTGAAAAAATACATTATATGACGTCCACAAAGCTAAACCAGATAAAGTAAACTTGAAATTTCATTGAATAATTAATTCAAATCAAATTGGACTTTTGTGGCCATTATTCACGGCTTTATGAGACTAAAATTCACATATTCAAGTATTCCCTAAGGAAATATTAGTTTCATGCGCTATACTTGTACGTATATACGTATTGTGAGTGCTGCCAGTATGTAATTTCATTTGCTGTATAAATTATTACAGCCATAGACTCCTTAAACGTTCGTGTAATGGATGATACTTATAACATTATATTTACACTCGTATAGTGTTTCAGCGTAGGTGATGAAAAATAAAATATTATATTTTGTTTTGAATTAAAGTTAATAAATGTTAATTTGTGGTGGGGAAAAATTCTTAAAATATTTGTATGTTTCATTAATCTCAGAAACGGCTTAACCAATTTAAATGCAGTTTCCAATATAATTTTTTGATAAATGTTTTGTGCTTTTTTTATTTCAATCGATTCGAGAATTTAAATTATTTTGTTCGGCAAAATGTATATATTATATAACTATTTATAAATATTATATAACTGTTTATTGAATTGACTGAAGCTTATTTTTTAATGTATACATATTATCTGTAAAAGGATAACTTTTATGAGCATAAATTAAAAAAGTATATATTTGAAGTCATCACCTTTCCTTATTACCAGCTGTGTTATCTAACCACTGTACTAAGTAGGCCAAGAGTCGATGCTAATAAATCATACTAACAACAATTAGTATTTGGACCGTCCGAGCCAGTCATTCCTTCATTAATCACAAACGTCTTTATATAACGAGCGAACGGAATTGATTACAGCCGAATTGCATTTACGACAGCTGAAGCTTCGATTCGGAACTTGCTTCTGCTAACAGTAAATTCTCGTTCGTTCGATTATTAGTCCTATATTGGTAAAAGTTCAGTTAAATTTATTTATTATTTATTATTATTAAGTAGGCGACAAAATTTAGTGTTAAGACACTCCGTATTCTACTTCCCATTCAATTTTTGAGACGTTTGTTTCGGAACTATATGCAGCGCTTTTTTCCAGATCGCTTGTAACAACCGTTAAATTTATGCTTTATAAATATTTACGAAGCATTGTTTAAAGCTAAATATTTTATTAGTTCATTAAGTAATGTTAAATAAATCAATCAACCAGTTTGACAAAATTTTAAAGATTTTATTGATCTTCCTTGTATGGATAATCATGAGGATATTTCATTATATTCAACTAATTAGGCCATAATGAGATAGTTGAAAAATGTATATATTATTATATATTTTTTTTATGATATTGATAACGAATCGAATTTATCATTACTAGCGCACAAACATTAAAAATATATATTAGGCAAACTAAAAACATATTTTGTTCCCAATAGAGCTTCTTGACTGCCGTGTATCCGATTGGGGAGAGTGGAGTCCATGCAGGAACGACGGAGGCTGTGTCGGATCAGCTCTACGAACGAGAAGAATCATACGTCGACAAAGGCCCGGTGGTAACCCTTGCCCACCCACAGCGCAATCCCGATGGTGCGCCTTGAACTGCTCCACACCTATACTGAAAGACGATTGGAGAAATAACCTCACGTAATGTGATCCAAAGTATTCCAAATTCTTATATTTTTCTTAAACTTCTATTTGTTTCTTCATTCTTATTGCCCTTGTTTATTTTGTCACATAAATAAATAGAACAAATAAAAAGACAAATTATTGAGAAATTCGATAAAGCGTTGTAACAGAATAAAGCCAATTTCTTTCGAAAACGTTAATACACTTTCCTTATAAAATAATAGACCTATTCGAAAGAAACTAGATGGTTTTATCGAATAGCTACGGATATTGATAGCACATCATATTATGTATAAATTATAAATTAATTTCTGATACAAACATTTTCCCTAATCTCGCCGCATTTCAATAGACTACCTATTTTTTTGATTTCCCTTTGGCGTCTGTCCGTCCGTCCAGTAAAATTTTATTTGATTCCAATCGTATCTTACTAACTGATATTTGAATGTAAATTCGTGGTGTATAAAAATGTTTCATAAAGAAATTCTGTATAAAATAATTTATTAAGACTGTCAGTGAGTAGACTTCTGTTGTTTCCTGCTGTACCTAAGAACTGCTTCTTCTGTATCATTTTCATTTTATTTGTCAATTATCACTAGAATACTAACTTGACTATACTGAGATGTGAAATGGACGCATTAATGTTATAATTTCAACTTCCTTTTTGTTACCTACGGAGTTATTTCTACAAACTCATATTTATTAGAGATAGAGAAGAGATTTTTCCTTTTTTACACAACTTGATAATTTACGTAATAAGGACAACTTTGCACTTTGCTGACTGCACACGGTTGTCGAGACTTAAATAAACACATTTACTTAGACAAGTATAATATTACAAATTATAAATGTTCAATATCGTTGCCTTGATATTCGCCTAATTAATTATCATTGAAATAGTGAAGTTGGAGTTAAAATCAATAGTCCGCGTGTGGTTAGTCAATTAGTAGTGTATTCGTCTCCTAACGCTGGCTCTGTACTTTGGGTCAATTAACATCAAAATTTCATTAAAAAAAAAATTAAAATCATATCATCTCATCAATTCCAAATTTGTTTACTTGTGTGGCGTTAAGTTCCATAACACAATATCTCAATTCTAGTGGAAAGTGGAATACATAGTGTTTTGACACTAGTTGCTACCTGAGAGAAAAGTTGATCCAAAGCCGGAGTAAGCAGTAAATACATATCGCTTAAGTATTCAGAATTGTGACAGTTACTCAATAAAATGTAGTTGTTTAGGGCGTAATGACTCCAAAGATGCAGCTTTTATTTTTAATAAGTGAGTGTAAAAACATAGTTAAGTCTGTACGTAGAGTAAGATTTACGGTAAAAGTGTGAGATAGCATTTTGCATTCTATTTCAGTACATTAATTATAATATAATTTAAATGTTATAGGAATATATTTAATATAAGTGATTCTCTAAGTACGTATCCTTTAATTTACCTATTGTGTATCAGAAAAATCGCTGTTTTTGAGTTTATATGCTTATTTATGCCAAAGAACTAAGCTTAATTTTGATATTACTACAAAAAGTTCTTCCCAAATATATTTTTTAAGTGGACATCTATTTCAAATTAAAAATAGAATGAAACCTTAATTATTCCTATAAAATATAGTAAAAATAATGTTTTTTTATTCACAATTATTATAATCAATGTGTTTCAATTAAATAAAAAATATTTGCTCTACTTAAAAAAAAACGTATTTGTGATTGCGACCTAAAAGTAAATGTCAGTATTGATAAGGCTGAAATAACAAAGAAGGTCTTCATTTGAAATTTGTAAATTATTTCTCGGAATAAAAAGTATAAAATAAAATTGTTACATAGATCCAAACTTGTTAACCCTAGTGTACTGAGTATGGGTATTTTTTACAATGTAAATTATTCTGATTTCAATAATAAAACGTAATAACACAATTTGTCTTTTATTTACAACAATATAATATAAGTGCAATGGAATTAATGTTTATATTTCGACTTTATTGAATAGAACTTTATAACTTCACACATATATGTAAGGTGTCATTGTAGAAAGATTTTATTATCGTAAATAAAAAATATATATTATTTAATGATTCTTGGGACACAGTAAACAATGACATAAGACATTTGCCCTATTGACCAAGATAATTATAATGATTCTAAACTTGTCAGAAGGTACATAATTGAAATAATATAGGACTACGAAAGCTTGAATAGAGAATTGATATCTATACTAATATAATAAATCGGAAGAGTTTGTTTGTTTGTTTGTTTGAACGCTAAGATCTCTGGATCTACTGGATCGATTTACTTTGTTTTTGTTTTGTATAACTTCACACATATATGTAAGGTGTCATTGTAGAAAGATTTTATTATCGTAAATAAAAAATATATATTATTTAATGATTCTTGGGACACAGTAAACAATGACATAAGACATTTGCCCTATTGACCAAGATAATTATAATGATTCTAAACTTGTCAGAAGGTACATAATTAAAATAATATAGGACTACGAAAGCTTGAATAGAGAATTGATATCTATACTAATATAATAAATCGGAAGAGTTTGTTTGTTTGTTTGTTTGAACGCTAAGATCTCTGGATCTACTGGATCGATTTACTTTGTTTTTGTTTTGTATGAAAGCTGCATTCTTCAGAAGTGCTATAGGCTATATAATATTACATTACACATATATACTAATAAATTAAAATATTTTCTAATTTGACATGCAATTTATTCTGCCATGTTAATAACAACCGTCGTCGCTACGCGACCGCGTTCGTTACCGCGTCATTTTGATATTCATCCTTATGAAAATAAATATAATAGGCATTTCTCTAGATTGAAATTATATTTCTATAGAAATTATATTCTTATATTTCAAGCAGGCGTAGCCGCGTCCGGGTCCGCTAGTGTTATATAAAGCCATAAAGTTTCATAAAATACGTATATACTTGTATGTATAAATATATATAATAGTAGTTAATTTATAACAATTCTCACATAAACACAAAAATAACAATACCAATCAACATCTATGTTATATCTATGGAAACAATCAATACTGAAGTCACAATATATCTAGCAGCCTCATTAACCGCTTTCATTAGCAGCACGAACTAACATTGCCTCTAAATCCACCCAGAGTTCTTAATTCTCCATTCACAGAGTAACACAATTACATACAACGCTACAATTGGAAAGTGGGACTATTCCTTATTTAACACGACCTATTTGGAATTGGGTCGGGCAATAACGTCTCTATGACGAGTTTTTGTAAGCCTTGTTATACGGATATGCTAGACTTAGTTTAAAGAGTCAGATACGTAAATAAAAGGGTGAGAAGTAGAGCACGAGGTAAGTACTGTTGTGTTTGTTTAAAACTGAACTTTGTTTAAATATTCTAACATTGTAAAGTTGAATTTAAATATAATTTTAGTATAATGAATAAAAGATAGACAAGAGGTTAGCCTCCGAGCTACGAAACCAAGTGGTTATATATATTACAATATGTGTTTATGTAAGTTTTTTTTATTATATTATACTTGTTAAAATTTAGAGTATTTTCTTTGTTATCATCAAAACAAAACTCACAAAAGTAGTGTCATTTTATCCACATAATATATAAGTACAGTTTGTGTAATTAAACTTCAATTTTTAAACAATATAAAGGATGGTTTAGTAGACTCAGTGACATATCACTACGTAGATGTAAAAGATGTAAGAAGAAAAAAGTGCAACTTGAAAAAAAGGGTAATCAGTAAACTTAATATTAATGGCGAGTTACATGGTATTTAAAGTTTTATTTTACTAAACGTTACACAACAACACTTGGGGTTCGAAATGTCGTCGCGCGTTATGTTTTTGTGCATCTTTACGTCAATCAAAATCAGCTATACTTATTATTACTTAAAAGATGCTGACTATTGATCTTTAATCGATAATAAATATAAAAACCATAGAGCTTTTTTAATCAAAAAAACGAAATATTGTTTATTCATTATAGAGTATTAATTAAGTATTTTTCCCGTAAAACGATAATTTATTGGTATTCGTAATGAAAACAACGATTGGACCGCTTTGCCGTTGTTCAATTAAAATTAATAAGGGCTAATTAATTTTCGAATTTCCCTTTTGTCTCATATAATGACATCGCTACATGACACTCGTTTAATGAAAACATTTAGAGTAATTTGTCGTTCACTTGTTCAATTTTCACGTTTGTATTGTGTGGCTAAAATTTTATAATGATCTATAATTTAACAGAATAATGTTAGTGATTAAGGCAATATGTATTAATGTGTGAAATAATTTTTCAATTAGTAACGTATTCTATCATTTTCCACATTTTACTAAATACGCAGAAATATATATATGTCAGTAGAAAGCCATATAATCGTTTGTAATTTTACACTCATCTATAGAAATTAATTTATAAACTTTCTTATTACAAATATAAAAAGCTTTAATATAATATCAGAAACCTACAAATAACCAATTATGCACCTTCTTCTATTTTTATCCATATTTATTAGATTACGATTGCCAGTGAAACCACAAGCCATCTGGTCTTACTTTGCGGTTTTAATTGATCTTGGAAATATTAAAACATTTTAAATATAAAGTCTTGGGTGGCAGTTCAACGTAAAATAATTGTGAATACTTATGACAATAATAAAAGGCTCCTGTTTATTTTAAAATTAGGATTATTTAAAATATATATAATTAATTTTGTATTTTTTTATATCTTTTAGCTAAATTAATCTAACTCTCCTTTCGTCTCTACGCACGATATGTTGCACTTATGATATAATTCAATTATTTCTTAGTGGGATTGAAATTAAACGACATGAGACAGTAATTGGACTGTATGATCACGGCAACATCTAAATTCAAGACGCTCGAGTGCTAATTAACTATGAATATTTAATACGTCATCCTATATGTGTTGCATTAATATTAATGGGGTTATTACTCTTTAATATTTTTTGGTAAAATATCTAATATACTGTGAATTTCTCCTAATATACTGTGAAATAAAACCTAAGGTTTTATTATACACTAATATACAGATCAAGTAGAATAATTATTTTCTTTATACAAAGTGTAACGGGACAGCAGTTATGGGTTAAAATTCAGTCAAAATCCTTAATATATAATTAAGTTTTAAGTTTTTATACATAATACAAAATTTTAAATGGTAGTACCTAATATCGCAGTTTTCTAATATAAAGAAACCGACAAACCTGTATTTTAAATAGAATTATATATAGAAAAACACTCTATGTATCTTTACACTAGGTGCCTACCGAGTATCAACCAAAACAACACCTTTCAGTATATTCTCAAATGAATGACTAATTAATTTCTTTGTACAGTGTCAAATGACCTCTTCCCTAAGGCCACGCCTAGCCCACACGCCACTAATTAGTCCTTCTATCTTGCAATGTTTGCTGCTAATTGCTTTTATTGAGCTACGACTTCAAGTTCATTCACACACATAATATACATGTATATACAAGCTATTTTTACTGGTTCTTGTTACAAAAAAATCGGACAAGCGTGAGTCGGGCTCGCCCACCGAGGGTTCACCGAGTGTCCTATAACACTAGGTTCCCAGGTTCCTCTGCCTATCCTGCTATGTACGGAATCAGCATAAGGCTAAGAAAAAACAAGATTTTGTATTTTAATTTTTAATGATCGACTGATTAACTAGAAAAACACCTCTTGGTAAGTAATTAACTTTTCGTCGCAATGTCACTATTTAATATTTCTTCATCGATTTATTTAAATAATAAAACATACGTAATTATAATACATTCAAAATTATTTGATTTTAGAAAAAAAAAAGTTTTTTTTTTCTATTCATTTTCGTTTAAAATTGTACAAATTAGGTACTTTACATATGAAAAGTCACACTTTATGCCTGGCTGTACAACGAAGCGCCCTACTTGTCAGTGCGGCGTTAAGAATGTTCTAATTAATGAGATAACAGTGCCAGCCTTTTTAAAATCCACACTGAAACACATTTAAAATGTATATTTTCTGTTTTTTTTTTTGTTTAAGAAAATATCTATTATTATATTAGTATCTCTAATTTTTGCATAATGTTATAAACAGGAAGGTTACAAACATATTTGTTGTTTTGAAGCTATAGTGGCGCAATGAATCAGTTTAAGATTGTAAATGCGGTTGTTATTGGTTGAATCCCCACTAGTTGAAATAAAATATTTAATATTTTGATTTCTTTGCTCTAGTAAGGAGACAAAGCGCGTTGATGAGTTCCGTCACTGGGCACACAATGTATCGAAAAACGGGAAGAAAAGTGGGCAACAAAGTATCTTGACACTAGGTCTCTAACGCCCAATGTTAATAACCAATCCTAATCCAAAAATTGCTACCATAGATTGAAATAGACAGAGATGGAGGTAGGCATGCAGGTTAGTGATTGGATAGATATGTCGGACAGTACGAGATAGACGTTAACTGGAGATAGGAGATACATTATTAATATTGGGCGTTAGCTTACCTTGCGCTACGCGTGAAAAGCTTGAATCTATAAGGGGAAATAATATAAGTGTTGCGAATGTGAATTCACATACTTAGTGTATTATTTGAAATGTTTTAAAGCTTACTTAGGTTTCTTTATAAATTTATACCATAAAAACTTTTAGTAACTTGCTATAAACAACAACCAACGCACACGTTCGTTATCCACAAAATATAAGCTGATTAAAGGATAAACAAGGGACGATTGCAGCATTGGATTACGAATAAAAAGAATGAAAAATATTATAAAGTTGATTCTGTATTAACTACTACAACTATATTTCAGCCAGCCACGCTCAGTTTAAATGACAACTAACTTAACTTACTAATTTAGCTTTACACTGTATCCCTAACGCTACTTAGCTCTTTTGCCTTGTCCACTGTCATCAACCTCATCATGCATGCTCTCCGGGGGGTTCGCATGCTTTTTACGTGATCTTCCTCCAGCTTCTTTGCCACGTTCTGCATCGAACCCGCAACTATCGCGTTCATAGCGCTGTCCCATTACCCTTCGATATAATATAAATTAAACTCTAATTGACATCTCTGAGTGCGGATATCATAAAAAAACTCAACAAACAAGTCATTAAGGTTGAAAAAAACATGGCATCATATAGTAAAGTCAAAAGATCCTGCCATAAAGCCCCATAACAATCGTTTCGTAAGCGATAGTTATTGGCAATTACCGTGGAGTGGGCGGTTAAGTGACGTATTTATTTACGCTTTGTGCGGCTTAACTGTAACGCGTGGGATGACATTCGAGACTCTTTGTGATTGGGATGTTATAAAGTATGAACGGAATCGATTCAATTTTATTAGTTACTTTTGTTAATGTTTTTAGTTACTTTATCGCTGTAAATAGTTAAGGAAGGAAGGAAAAAGGAAAAAGGAAAAAGGGTAAAGTAACGGATGCGAACGGATGCACGGAGCATCTTGCTGTAAAAGAAAGTGCAAGCATACTAAAATCTATTCGTCTGATATGTTATTAAGACAGTATGCCTACTCACTAACTTAAAAGTGGGGCCCTTTTAGAGATAGTACCAAATAACGGTATATCTCTATCTGGGAAGATGATTGAGCCATTGCAGCCGGATTGGTCTGAGGCTTATGAGGAGTCTTGAAATAAATAATATATTTAAAATTAAAGCTTGCTAGTTTAACGTCATTTGCCCTAATTTTATACAACCTTAAGGACGTCTGGCAGGAGTAAAGGCCCACGTAAAGGGGCTGATAATAATAAATATACATTTTTACATCGAACGCTATGCGCTACGACGGCCTCGATTATACAGGTATTCTACATCATATATAGTATAAAAGTATATAATTATATATAAATATTAGCTTAATATTTGAGGGCACACCTCCGTACAAAATGACTTGGACTGGGTTATAAACCGGACATCGTAAACCAATTTTGTAACCACAAATCAACAGTAGCAGTGTGTATACAATTTTATACTTTAAGTAAATGCAATAAAGCTTATTTTCATCATGAAAAACCATGTTTCATTAACAATGAACTCCACTAGTATAATTGCAAGGTATAAATTCCTTAATCACGAATAAACATCATTAAATATTTTCCTTTGACACAATTTAGTTTATAGATCATTGTTTCCTTTAAATATTAATATTTGATGACCACTATGGTTTATTTAGTAAAAAGTCCTAACCTAAAGTTCGAATGCTAATAAAGACTCTTTTTCTTTTGTGGAACTTTCCAACCGATCAATTATAGTACTTTAATGAAGTATTAACGTATGCATATGCGTAATTTTGCGATGCAAATATCCGATGTGCGAGTGCTTAAGCATAATTAGAAAATACTAAATAGATACCTATTTTCGAAATTTCTTTCAAAAATACTTTTAAAAATAATAGGTACATGTATTGTACTATTCCTTTTTTGGGTGTACAATAAAGAGTTTTATTATTATTATTATTACATGTATTTAATGATTTAACACGCGACTACTGTGAATTCGAATCCCACGTTGAGACAAGTTTGGTTCAGGTAACAAGACAACGCACGGCGTTAAATTCGGCGATACAACACACAATGTCTAGAAAATAAAAACTAAATTATAGAAGTCACGACTACATTTAAGTATTACATTTTTTGTCATCCTATTGTAGATATTCACCATAAAACCCTACAGCAATAAAGAGTGCACAATCATTAATCATCATTACAATTTATCATTCATTCTAAGCCGATGTCATTTATCATTAAATAATAATGATTTAGGGGAAGTGTTATGTGCTGATTTACTTTATAACAGATCAACCCAGTTGGGTTTCCAAATAGCTTTTGTCAAGATAATTCGCAATTATCAGACTCGAGCTGAGTTGATTGTAATAAGTTTATTTTTGGCACGACTGACTGTTTAATACTTGTAATATTATGGCGCAGTGGTATATATACCACTACCAAAGCTACTATAGCTTTTGAGTGTAAGCGCGATGAATGTGGGCTCAATTTCCACTCAGGGTAATGCTTGTATTTGAAATGGTTGGCATTTCCTCGCTTTCGGAAGATAGAATGCGGCGTTGAGTTTTGCAGATTTGAAACGAAATATACAGAAGAAGCAAGAAGAAGAAGAAGCAGAAGACGGAGAACGTAGCTTATAGTGAAAAAAGGCAGTAGGTAAATATAAGTATTTGTATTATAATAAGCATTATTTTGAACATGATATAAAGTTTTGCCTTTTTTTCGTATGCCTTATTTATATGCATTTAAGTATACAAACACATGCTTTATTGAGAGATTATATACAAACAATTAAAATGATAATATATTTATTTTAAAAGACTCCAACAAACAAAATAAACAACCGGACATTTAAAGTAATATCCATAGGGATATCTTCACCCTACCTGCTTCATTCTAAAACGTTTGATCGCATTCAAGGGGTTCTTTAACAATACGAAGAATTATAGCGGCATACAAAATTTTACTTTTGTAAGTATTATTTTACAGTACGGTCGAAGAGCCGTGGCCGCCCCGAAGTTAGTTTATATTTTCTTCCTAAGTGAATTATGCGCAAAATGTCGATAACTTAACTTCACGGCGGCCATAACTCTTCAACCGTACTGTACTTTGGGTTTCTTTAGACTGTCAGATGTACTGAAGGATAATGAACTCGCTTCTTTCAGCTTTGTAAAGGTGACATGTCTTTGAGGCTGAATGCGTTGAACTAGTGTGCCCCATATTAAGTATATGGCTTTGACAGACTTCTGTTTGGATTTCAAAGTGTTTTTGAGTGATCGGGTTTCTAAGTTTTCGTGCTGTTACTTGTTTTTTTAAAGCTGTATGCGGGTCACTGTATTGTAAGTTAAAAATGTTCTTGAAAAATACAAAAATAAATAGGATTTTTTTTAATACGGTTAATAAAATTCTAATCCAATCAAAAAAGATCAATTTTCCGTAATGCACAGACACGGAGATTATGATTTTTAATAGAAGATATTTTGCATAAACAAGAAAATTTAAATTATTTTGTTTAGGTTACTAAACTGTATACTAAGTGCCCTAAATATTTTCATCGGTCTTAAAAATGTTCATGGAAAGGAAGTAAAATCTGTGTAATTCTAATAATAATTACGTAAAAATAAGATACTAAATACAATTTATTTACAAAAGTATATTTTTATTGAAATCAATAACCTATTTGTAGATAAACTTAACTAAGCTTAAGCTTCACATATCTATGTACATTGTACATAGCAAAAGTATATTGAGCGTTGACACATTGTATGGACGCAGCTAACAATGATCATGATTGCACGATACAGTACTATTCAGGTTACTATGACCAGTGTCATAGTATTGGATAACGTTGTATTTGACATTAAAAATTATAGATTAAAAAAAATATCGAATAGAAACATGCATTTTTCCAGTCATCAACTTAATTTATGTGTTGTAACATAAATTAACAAAAAACAAACTTAACATATTTTTTAGGTTCTCGCTGTATCTCGTAGCAACGTAGACAGAGAACCTAGAGTTAACTCCGATCCCATTAAGAGATTTCCGTTCCCCATTTTCCGCTGAATACTACAGGCATAAATATTTCATTTCCGCAAGTCAGAAACGAACCCAGAACTTGTGATAGCTTACAGTTCTTACAGTCGCACGTCTGTGCCCCTCCATTTAGACTGGCCTAAATAATAAATACTACTAAATTGTTATAAAACGATTACCGTGTTATTCAATGACAATACGAATACTCTGATTAGTGTACCTAAACACATGAGTACATACGAGTATATCTAGACACTTGCCTATTCATGTCCAAATCTGTTGCTTCGAACAATGAACTGATTCAATGGATATTAATGTATAGAAAATTATCCGTATAAAAAATATATTCTTATATCATAAATGTATTCTATGGGTCTAGTTTTTTTTGACCTCACGCTATATCTCACTTAGCAAAATATTCAGACAGAACCCAGTGACAAAACATCCATTCACTACTTTCCACTTGAAGATGTTGCATGAGTGAAAGAATTATTATATATTTAATATCATAATATATTATATATATCCACATTAATATACCCATATATCCATAGCCTTCCTAAAAGTGATAAATACTTTCTTTGAATTAAGGATCTCCCCTAGGGGGCCGACGGGTATGGATAATGAATATATGATGAGCAAATCTTTACAAAGTTCAGTTAAATGTAATGTGTATTCATCCACGAAAGATTGCTGTTTTGAAATGAGAAAAGTTGTTTGATAAATTTGCGAAACATTGTCGAGCGATCGTGTTATAAACAAAATACAATTTGGGAAATAGCTACAAAACAACGTCGTTTGATGGAATGTGTATTTTAATTATTTCAAGTTATTTCAAATTAATTCAAGTAGGCCCTTATGGCTCAGTGGAACTCGGAACTAAGCGATACAGTTGTGGGCTCGATTCCCACTCGAGGATGTTAATTATTTTCATTTTCCAAACTTAACAAGACAAAGCGTAGGCATAGAGTTTACCAAGACGCAAGGTCTCGAAAATTAATGAAAATTTAGTTTAGCATTAACATACGAAAGACCTAAGTGGAAGAAAACGTTGTCAGATACCAACAATATGAAAATTGGTTTTCATTTCATTATTCATTCATATTCCAATGTTTTATTATTATAATATACAAATATACACCTTAATGGATCCCCTAGGATATGACAATGGCCACCGCTACAGGCTTGGGTCGTTTTGTGTGGTTGGAACAAGGTCTATTCATAGTATTCCTATGTTTATTCAGTGTCTCGTTTACCTGGGGTAAGATTGTATATTATATACCTTTAAAATGCACTTTAAAAAGGAAAAAAATCCATACCTATATTATAAATTCGAAAGTAACTCTGTCTGTCTGTCTGTCTGTCTGTCTGTCACATACGCAATCAGGGCCAAACCGCTAATTTAATTGTGATAAAATACTCATATAGAGATACTTGAGGGTCCCGGGATGAACATAGGATACTTTTTTTTTCTCATATTTGTAATATTTTCGTTATATACCAATATATTTAAATAATTAATTTGACAAGGAATTTATTCCGCCATGTTAATAACAATCGTCGCTACGCGTTGCTAAGCAACAGCTTGCAAAGTTTGCTGTTTTAAGAAAACGTCACCCACAGTGAGTTTGCTTAATGCATACATGGTGCGCGCCGATATAGATTTATACAAATCTCTTTATACAAATCATTAACAAAAATTAGATGATTTCTATAATTTGATATTCATCCTTATGAAAATAAATATAAGAGTCACTTTTAGCATTTCATCTAGATGGAAATTATAATTTACTGTATCTCATCCCTG
>HE672070.1:248000-269173 GCA_000313835.2 Heliconius melpomene melpomene
CGGGCGGCATAATATGAGTATGACCGACGCGAACGGGCGGATGACTTTGATGATTTTGTAAATTTTTATAGATTTTCGAATTACTATTATTTTTTATGTAATTATTTGCTGCTTATAATTAATTTATCTCAGTTCGGTTATCTATACCGATGTTATACACTTAAAATATCGTAATTTTAATCATTTGAGATTTTATTTAATATTGTTCGCAAAAATTAATAATTATTTAATATAGAAAAATGTTTAGTACGCGCGCACAGCAAACTTTAGGTTTTTTTTTCTAATATTAAGAATTTCCTTTAGTTACTTTTACTTCTTTGATTTGTTCATTTCGGTTACTCAGATATTTTTTCTAATAATAAATCTCCACTTATTATTATTTTTTAACTTATTTTAATGATTTAGGCTTATATTTTCGCGGGCGTAGCCGCGTCCGGGCCCACTAGTATAATAATAAATATAACTTGTAGTAGCTTTTTTTGGTTTTTGTTGGTATACAAAGAAAACCTAATAAAAATAACTATATTTTCGATTTCTACAGAGATATTGCGCTTTCGAAGTTTATACAAAAATAACTATACTAATTTTATAAAGACAGTAAAGTCGTTTTGACTGAACGCGCTAATCTCAGGAACTACTGGATCGAAGCTATTCGAGCTGATTTACTGGTTCGAATTCGAAAAATTTTTCGTATTGGATCTTTATTTATCAAGGGAGGCTGTTGTAAATATTGCATCTCATCAATTGTTTCAATGTCGACTGTACCCGCGGTCAGTGTTGCCTCCGATTGTGTTGATTTGGCGACGGAGGCAAAACTCACATATAAACTTTGACTGTATAGATGGAAGGCAATAAATATTATAAGAACAGTAAAAAAATAGAAGATATATGATTATTTTAATTCATTTTATAATAATAAAATAAAACAAAACGAAAAGTGTCTGTGTAGACACTTTTTTTACACTCTAATGTCGATTTCGCAGATATTTCAGATTCATTCAGTTTAGTTATTTATAAGCTGTTATCAGCTCGATAAAGCGAAAGAGAATTTATTTGTAAAATCAGAATTTAATTGCCTTTTCGGACATAAAAGCTGGCGTCTGTCGAAATTGTGAATCTCTCCACGATCTGTTTAATTTAGAAATATACAAATATTTCGGGATTACGGAGAATCAATATTTGCGTTTATCTTTAGCTCACCCAGATTTCTTAACATTTACAATATATACATAAATCAAAATCAATTTCACGCTGTATCCATGGCACAGCAGACACCTAAGTGGAAAGACAGACAGAGGGAACCTAGTGTTGAGACACTACGTTACTCACTTTCCGCCGTATTCTGGAGGCTTTGCATGTTGAGTGACGGAACTCAACGCCGCGCTTTGCCTTGACACCAGAGCGAAGAAATGAAAATATAAATTTCAATAAATATTTCATTTCCTCGAGTGGAGATTGAACCCACAGCCAGTCGCGCAGTCACACACTTGTGCCTCTGTGCCATGCGTTATATATATGTAATTTGCAAAATATATAAATATTTTTTCATTATATTTTTCATTGTTTCTGCTGCAATAAATTCTAGTTTATTTAGATGTTTTCAATTTTAAATTTCTAATTTTCTACTTATTAAAAATCTTAGACAATCAAATAATAAACATAACTTGCATCCATGATCTACCTGTATCTGACCTTATATAATTTTCTATAGTACTAAAGATAAGAAAAATGCTGCTTAAACCTAGGTTCCATATTAGATGTTAGCTGGGTTCCTAATAGGTACATTAACGGTAAACTTGAATTGGGTACTAATTTGTCAGTACGCAGTCCAATGCTAATAGGATGGCCAGTAATCGATGAATTTAACGATCATAGCCACCTTTGAATTGCGGGGTGCTATTCACAACGACTATTATTAAGCAACTGTGTATTGGTAGTGATGGGAAATAATATCGATTAGAGAGATATACTTTTTATAATAAATTTAGCTTCGCGTTAATTTCTATGCAACTGACCGAACGATGGAATGAACTCCTAGTTTTAAAATTCTGATTTGGACATACACAAGCCTACGCTACGTTGTCATTTGCGGCACTTTTAAATTAAATAAAAAAATTGTACCATTCAATTTCATTGTATATATTTTTGTAGCTTTACGCCATACACATAGCAAGGTAGATAGAGGACATGCTTTACAAAAGCTATAAGATAATGCACAAAGAACTAAAAATGTTTATAATTTTTAGTGTTTGATAAAAGTTTACATTTATCAAACACTTTGATTTGATTGAAGTAATTTCTTGAGAAGTAAAAGAAAATAAATATTGTTTACTTTATCGATATTAAAAGATAACACAGTCCATCACTACAGTAAAGCATCGTCGTTCAGTTACAACTGCACTCATTAAAGGCGCTAGTTGCACTGCGACATGAACATTCCTGCCCGCTGGCAAACGTTGCGGCCATTACGCCAGGACAACTGGATACTAATCTTTTATTATATAAGCTTTTTTTATTTTTGAGCTAGTTGTGTAGTGTAGTTGTGAGTTTGATTCCCAGTCGAGGCAATAATTTTATTTTCATTCAACAAGCAATGTTTCGTAATTTCAACTAACAGCTGGGTCCCCTTTGCCTACCCAGCTATATATGGGATACAGTGTGAATCTATTATTATAATCCATGTTTATTTTTTTCAGTTTCCCGCTTCATCCTGCTTATAGTATGGTTGGCGGAGAGAACCTAGTGTCCTGACACTTAGTTTTTCGATTTAACTCAACATCGATAGAAAACTTATAAATCAAATTGTTAATTTTATAATTTAAAGAAATATGTAACAGTTACTAAAAAATCAATAGATCTCTATAATAAAATAACATTATAAATTCCATTATTCCTCAAACACAAAATTTCGAAAGTTAATAATAATATAATGATTTCAATAAATTTCATTTACAAAACATTGCTTCCCAACGTGGTGAAAATTAAAATCAGTGCGATTTAATTAAGCCCTTTGTTCCCGTTATAATATTCGGGCTCATTGGACCCCCTGGACTCGGGCCCCTTAAATTAATTATTCGTTATCAAATCGACAAGTCTCGACAGGTTTTGTTTATTATTAATTGGTTCTATGCTCTCGAATTTACTTGTGCATATTATATCATCTTTAGATTTATGTAAAAGGAAATATATATTCAGGCTGTCGTAGCGCAAGGTTGTCGTTGATTCAATTCTCACTCGAGGGAAAGAAATATTTGGTATTTTTATTTCCTCGTTCTATTTACGAGTATATAAGTACCTAAAAAAATAAGATCCTTTCCATTTCACCCAAAAAAGAAAACGCTTTTTCTTATAAAAATCTCCAAGAAAAAGGTAAAATAGAAACATGGTAAACGTCAAGGCATTCACTATCATGCGTGGAGTGTACCCTCGTACCTCGTTAGACTTGCATTCAAATGGAACAAATATGTAAGTCTAATTGGTCCCATTGAGGCGGTAGGCTGCGACGTGAACCGAATGTATGTAGGACTTTAAATTTAGATTACAGTTTAAATATGTTAGCGAGATAGCGACCTGGTCTCTTTTTTTTGGAAAAACTAGGTGATGACATAAGGAACGTTTTTTTATCTGATTGCGACATGCGAAGGAGAGTAATGTGTTTAGGTAATAGAATACTCTTAAAGGAAGTTAAGAAAAAATATAAATATACATCAATATAAATATGAATACTTGAAAAGTGTTAGAAATTTAATTTATTGAGGTTTTTCGTGGTGCAGGGGTATAAGCGTATGACTAGATAGGTGATTGGCGGAACTTAACGCCGTGTTTTGCTTCGACACTAGAAGGATGAAATACGAGTGTTAAATATTTCATCATTATTTCCTCGAGTGGTGATCGAACGGACAACCAGTCGATTTTGCTCCCCTGCGCCACGACTGACGAAAAGTAAATGAATTATCAAAATATAATACATAAAATCACACAAAAACAGTGATCTTTCTCCAAACATTTCATTTGCAAAAATACCACATGAAACAGTCTTTTTAAGTAACACACAAAAACTTCACAGAACTTTCACACAAAGGCAGGCCTTTGTCACTTCGTTCTGGAACCTATACTTTGATTCATAAACGAATGTGTTTATAATGAAACTCGACAAAAGGTGACTTCAATTCTGGAAGATGGCATAAAACTTGGGTAAATTATAAATATTATTATACTAACTCCCCCTTTTCCAATAAATAAAATAATTTATAATATAAAGAATTATTACTACAAAAATTATATTAATAACAGTGAAGTATATATTGGAATCAGTTTCAAACTTTTCTTTTTTTTAGTCGAAGAGAACCAAATTATTTTAGTTTTTTTATCATTTATCTGTTAGATTGTTAAAATCTAACACATCGTAAAAGCGGGGAATAAGTCAGCCTTCCTCTGTAAATGAACTATCCAAAACAAAAACATTAACTGATATGTTCCCGAGATTAAAGATACTTCATATAGATACGCAGCTACTATTATGTATATATATATATATATATATATATATATATATACATATATATATATATATATATATGCAAAATCCCTCTATCTTTCTGTCAGAGAAAATTTAGTTCGTAAGTAAAATAAGTTATAACAAGGTAAGTTATATCTTAAACGAATGAAGGCGTATAGAAAGAAAAAAGTTGTTTATCACGCTTGTACACTTCGACTACAGTCCGTTAGTTATGAATGGGAACAATATGTTCTTGTCGACAGCTTTATATATCTAAATATAAACTTATTTGTGATTTATGCTGACGTACCTACGTATTTACTACTGGTTTTGTTTTTAACTGACTTCAAATAAAGGAAGTTATCAGTTTTACGTGTATATGTGGAATATTATTGGAACTTGGTAATATTTGAGCGTGATGATCTATTAATCCAAACATGTTATAAACTTATTTATTCACACACATCTCGAAAATTTAAAATAATATCCAGTCGCAGTTAATGGTCAAAACTAATGAAAAACAATCTCTCGGCCTTACACATCCCCCAAGACACCTAATATTTATGATAAAAAAAATCTTTTATAAAAGAGGAATATTTCAAAAAACAACGAGATAAATACATAATATAGGTGAAAAATAAACTGAAATATATTCCCAGTGTTACTTATACCATATCTATCTCCAGTACGTCTAAAACACGGCCCATAAACAGCATTACCGATGCACCCTCCACAAGTAGGCTTTTATGGAATTAGCTCAAGTTTGCCGGAAAAACGTAACTCGTGAATTTTACACCAGAGACCGCAATAAGCTAAGTGCAACGAAAAGTGAACGAACTAGGTTCGAGAAAGTTTTGACATCATTATATTAGTTTACTATGGAATTATAGGAAATATTAATTAATAAATTAAATATATATTTAAGAATGTATGTTCTTCTTTTTAGAGTATTTTATTATACAAATTCCCGATTCTCACTTCAGGGAATGAACGGGATGCGAACAATACAGAGAAAAGCTAAAAAAATGGATGTACCTACCTCTTAAAATAACTTCTTTACTTACTTATTTCTTACTTACTTCTTTACTTTTATATGTTGAACCACAAAATCCCTTATTAGAAAAGTCAATTTTAAGTTATGTGGGCAATCGGTTTTCTCCTTAATTCATTATTTCCACTCGTAGTATTATTTCCGCACTTAGCAGGACGGCAGAGGCAATTTGTTATCCATACACTTCGCTCTCCATTTTTCCACTTGCGTGAATGAATTATTTTTATTTTCCATAGACACGCAATGTTTTGAAATCTAAAGAGTGAATCAAACTTTTTTTTTGCCGCATTAGTAGGATAGGCAGAGGAAACCTGGGAACCTAGTGTTAAGACACTTCCCCACTTTCCGGGCATTGCGTTTTGAGTGGTGAAACTCACTTTGGCACTTTATCAGAGCGAGGAAATTAATATATCCATTATTTAATTCCGTCGAGTAGAAATTGAACCCACGACCAACGCGATTACAGTGTCACGCTTGTGCCTCCGCACTACTGCGACCCCAAATCTATATATATAAAAGGACTTGTCCTCACTGACTGAGGTAAGACGCACGCACACCCGTAACCGCTGTGCGTAGAAACGTTAAATTTGGACAAAAGTTTACTTTCGTAATCTGGACATCCACTAAGAAGGTATTTTGAAAAATTTTAACCCTAAAGTGGTGTGATAGGGGTTGAAAGTTTGTATGGAAAAAAATTTAAATCGGCACCGATTTTTATAAAATTTGAAATTTAGATTTTTAAAAGTATTTAATTGAACACGTATTTCATCGTTTTCTAGAAGTCTCCCCCTAAGGGTGCAAATAAGGGGTTGAAAGTTTGGAATGGAAAAATCTTTAAAACGCCACCGATTATTATAAAATTTGAAATTTAGACTCTTAAAAATATTTCATTGAACACATGTTTCATGTGTTATTAGAATTCACTCCTAAATACGCAAGCGAAGCTGCGCGCGTCCGCTAGTTAACTTATAAAAATCCTTAATACATTCTAAATCCAAAACCGCCTATTCAAATTTTCAGCTTACGTATTTCGCCGTTATCACATAAATTCATAAAGCTTGAAAATGATAACGACGCGAAACGAAAATTAGTTTACTGCTGAGCTTTCGTTCGTCTCCGTATGTGAATAAGTATACTGGTGATAAGTCAAGCTTGAAGTAATTTGTTTGCTAAGACTTTTGCCGCTCGTTTAGATTTCCACTTGAAGTTTAAATATTTGTATGAGTAGGTAACTGTAGGTATATTATGTTTTAGGAATATGATAAATAAATGTGTATAATCTATTAAATTGTGAATTAAGTTATTTTTTTATTTATTTTTCATTTTTCTCCGCTTTAAACGGCGTAAACAAAAAAAAATATTTTCTCCGTTTTCCGCTTTATATCTGCATTTTAGACATTATGTATCCAGTGGACAAACTTAACATCACGTGGTCTTGATACCAAAGCGAGGAAATAAAAATCTTTCATTTTCTTGGGTAGGAATCGCACCCGATATCGTAGCACTTAAAGTCCGACACTGTTCCGTTACTCCAAGACGGCCTCTAACGGAAGTAAATGAATACTTAAAATTTACTTGTACATCAACCTTCTTAAATGACATTTTTTTCCTTTTTAGATGTCCTTGTCACTTAAATCTCACACAGTACGCCAAATATATAAATGATTTAATCAAGTCTCATCAAGGGCTCCATACGTTCTAAGTAATTACATTTAACTACGTATTAAAGCATATTTCGCGAAAATGCAGACACCGCGTCTAATTCCCCACCTTCTCTGTGAACGGGAATGAATTAGAACTTGTATAAGAAAATTATCTTTCATTTGACTTATGTATTTATTTTTCTGCATATACAAGTAGCAATGTAGGCAGAGGCTAGTGTTTCACTACGTTCCAACTATTCACTCAATGTTCGAGATATCGCGTGTTAATTGGCGAAACTTAACGCTGCACTTTGTCTACCATAGTGAGGAAATTAACATAATTTTAAATTATTCATTCCCTTGAGTGCGCATCGACCACACAGCCGTAGAGTTCGACACTGTCCCATTGAACCATGTTTTTAAAAAAAACGTCAATAAATACATTGTTTTGATAAATTAACATAACTCTTTAATACAAAATTGAACAAAGCAAATTGAATTTTGTTACCAAATTCAACAGAACAATTTTATACTACGAGAGTAAGAAAGACCGGTCTTATAGAACTTAATCTATAAAAAACTTCAGTATTTTCTCTTCAATCTTCCTTCGTACTACCTCATATTTGAGTCAACTAATATTTCTCCGAGGGAATACACAAAGAAGTCCCCAAGACGGGATGAAGTGAACCGTCTAATGAACAAATGTTTTGGTACACAATCAATGTTTTGGTAGGCCGGTCATTTTTCACCAAAAATTGGGGCTTGGGGATCTTTTATTGTAAGAGGGAGATGAGAAAAGTTGGTTGTATTTCTGAAGCCTTTCTTTCACTTCTATTCATTGAAGATTTGTAAATATCATACGAGTATATATTTCAGTTTTTTATTTCAATATTTTACTACATGTAATATTAAAATCAGCTTCACATTGTATCCCGCTGTCAGCAGGGTAGGCAGAAGAAACCTAATTTTAAGAAACTCTGTTCCACTTCCACTTTCTGCTGAATTCTGGAGGCATTGCGTGTTGAGTGGTGGAACTAAACGCGGAACTTTTATCTCGACACCAGCGCGAAGATAAGAAAATATAGCTTTGAATATATATTTCATTTCCTCAAATGGTGATCGAACCCACAACCAGTCGCGTTGACAGTCACACTCCTGTGCTCCTGTAATGTTAGAAAATACCACCTCTTTATTGATAATTAATAAATTATAGAAGCTTTATTATAATTATGAAAAAAATGTGAATCTTTAAAATATAACTAAGAATACCAGCTCCATTTTAATGAGTCACCAATTTTTACTGTTCATCATGCAAAATTGGAATTAAAGCATTCGTATATCAATTAACCTACCTCCAAAACTGCATGCTTTCCAATACAAATACATGTATTCAGCATCAGACCGATGCTCCATACTAAAAATTGCGTAGTCACGAATAAAGATTTACTTGAAAGGTTTATTGATGTTCGTGACCGCATCTCCCCCAGCCGCGGATTTAAGCCTTCTGTTTACAATTCGTTCGGAAACTTTACATTTTATGTAATTGCTGTGACATAAAACATTTTACAGTAAATAATTTTATATTTTTTATACTCAGCTTAATGAGGTTTCTGTTGTTTTTTCATCGTTAAATTATTTTTTTCTTTGTTTCATATTCTCAGCATAATTTTTTATTCGATACAATATTTTGGAAAATCTAACGCTTTAAATATTATACAGTATACTATACGAGGCCTCCAGATGACTCCAGAATTCAGCGGAAAATAAGCCGCGGAGTGTCTTAACACTAAGCTCTCTCTACCTACTGTGAACTTAATAGTTTTATTTAAAATGTGTGAAAATGGGAAAACGAAAAATTTTATTACGTTCTAAAGATGTAGCATGTTGAGTGGCGGCACTGATCACCGCGTGTTTCCCTTAAAATAACTTAGGAAGTCAATATATACAAATATCACGTTCCCCTTTATCCACCCCACGTTGTGCTAATTACATATAACAGATAAATATCTAACAAAGCTATAAACGGAAGTGTTTCGATAAAACTGGTGTTAAAGCGCTCTACGTTATCGTGAGTAGGGGAAATAAGACTGAACATAAAAAAAACAGTACAAGTATTTAAGTAAATTAAATTTACATACATGATAATATTATTTATGTAAATAAGATGGTTTTGGATTTGATTCCCACTCGAAAAATAAATTATTTTCATCTCTTCGCATTGTCCAGACGAAGCGCGGCGTTGTGTTCCGCAAAAAATAATAGAGAACGATTGCGTTCACTACATTAGTAGTACATACAGTGGAAAATTCAATAAATAATCTGACATCAAGGTGCAGAAGAAGAACCTTTAGGAAGATAGTACTCAAAAACTGTGGAGAGAATTCATTCATGAAATAAAATTTTGGATTCGTTTTTAATTCCTCAGGTCCTGAATTTCCAAAAACTTCCATCTGAATACCAAATTTCAGATTGATCCGTCAAGTCCTTTCAGCTTTGCGTTGAAAAATCATTCAGGTCTTGTAACTAAACGTCTCGTTCCTTTTACATATTGAATTTAAGATTTTAAAGCAAACTTCAAAATATTTGAATTTTTTTATGGCCTCTAGGGGTAATAACTTTTTTAATTTCCTCGTTCTGGGTAATAAAAAGTAGCGTTAAGTTTTGCCACTCAATGAAAGACACGCAATGTCTCGAATTTGAATAAAATATTGATTTCATTGCAATAGTAGTAAATGAAGGCCTGGTAAATACAACAAACATTTACAAACAAATAAAGCCCATTAAGACAAAGAGGCCAGTCGACAAGCGAGTAACTGTATACGAGATATGTTATGAGTTCGATTCTCACTCGAGGAAATAAAATATTAAATATTTTCATTTTCTACGCACTGGTGTCTTAGCACTCCCTCTGCCGTGAAGCTGAAAAAAAGAGAAAGGTCCGTACGTAACACATAAATCATTGGTTTTAAAGTTTTCATATATTCCGATGACATACAGAAACGCTCAGAAACTAACAATTAACTATTATTGATCATTATATCCATACTACGAGTATAGACAAACTATAGTTCATTATGTATTTACTACTGGGAAATACCACGAACAGACATCAATTCTAATAAACGTATTTATTAACAAAGTTTATACCATAATAATTACGAAACTTTATTACGAATTAGTATACTAATATCTTTTTTACTTATTTAGCACAATTTTGTTGGCTATTACCGTGATAAATGAACCAAATAATTCAAGTTTTCTTTTATTTATGAATATATTTGCTGAAACTCTGACGCAATATGTCTGGTATTGGGTGGAAAGTGGAAAACGAAGTGTCATGACACTAAGTTTCTTCAGCTTACCATAATGATAAATAGGCAAAACTTTTAAGAGACTCGTTTACGTACTAAAACTACCTTTTCGGTTTGCGTGCTATGGCTATATTATTTTAGATACGTATATAAATTGTCGTCTTAACTAATATGTGTCAGTTGCATAATTAGATTTTTTTCATTTGAGAGTGATTTATTAATAGGTACTGGTCTATGGTCTATGACTTTGACCGCAAATATAATCAACCACTACGTAACAACACGAACATGTATAATAGATTTCATAAATAAGATATTTTTTACAATACTAAAATAATTTTTCGATTTATGCCAATAATAATAATTACTGAGATTAGCACGTTCACCCAAACAAACACTTCGACTTTATAATATTAAAATATATTTGCATAGGTATATAAATTATAACATTTTAAATGTCTGTCTGTGAGATTATACCCTCTCTTTCAACTCGAGATGAGTGTAATTGTGACTTTTTGCTCAAAAATGCTATTTACTTCCCAAGTGCTCTCAGTCAAAGAGCCATTCGAAAGCCTTTTATAGGGTTAAGCAGTGCTAATGACTGAAACAGATAAGTTACATAAATTACCATAATAAGAGGACTTTTAACTTAAAGTTATTTTATATTTAAAGGGAAATTAGTGGCTACTTATCTTGTTTTAACTATTAATATATATTTTTTTTTCACTTCACTCACACACACATTTTGGTTTCACGTCGTATCCCGCATATAGCGGTGTAAGCAGAGCACTTTCCGCCGAATGGGGGGGGCGTTGCGTGTTGAGAGGCGGTATTCAACACCGCGCTTTGCCTCGATACCAGAACGAAGAAATGAAAATATTTAATATTTATTTCCTTGAATGGGAACCGAATCCATAACCTGTCGCGTTCACATTCACACGCTTGTGCCTCTGGCTACCTCATATTTTTTTATAATAAAAATGTGTACATTTATTAGCCTACCCCGCTCATGGCAAGAAATAAACTTAGAAAAAGTATATACAGCAGAATTCAAATTTACTAGTTAAGTACAATATTCTAAATCTACAATTACCATCCAATAAATTCCATAATAAGAAAAAAAGAGAAAATAATGACGGGTCATTATCATCGTCCTCAACATTACCAAAGGGCACGCACCTCATTAAAACGCATTTAATCTAATCGCCGTACAACGACGACTTGCACAAAACTTCTCTTAGACTTTCATGCAAAATTACGTTTGGTTCCCCTCTTTTAGGGCGCGTTCATACGGTACTAATATTTCGTAGATCAAAGGTTTTGAACGTTTCATGTTTTTTTTATAACATATTCTTAAATACATAAATATGTGTATATTGTTGTATACATTTTCAGGAAAATGTTTATGTGATCGTTTCTAATTTATTTTAAAGCTTGTTTTAATAAGCTTAGTATATTATGTGTATATTCTGTCAATTTGCGAGCACTTAACACTTTGTTTCCAGGTTCCCTCTGCCTTCCCTGTTATGTGCCGGATACAGCGTATAACTTTAATATCTTATTGTTAATGGAAGATTCGTGAAGTCAAGTATTGTGCAGCGGGGTCAATGCTACACTTTGTTTTACAGTATAGCAGTGAAAATAATTCATCCCCTCAGTGGAGATTGCACAAAAGCCTCAAGATTACAGGCAGAGACTAACCCATGGTTTCTATTTACATGATAAAACGTATAAGCTTAAAAATATTAAAAATATTGTAAAATTAACAGAGGCGGATAATAAATCTTTACAATATAGTAGAGAAATATAAAATTTGCTGTAAAGTGCACGACAAAAAAATCAAATTTCATTTTGTGTTTTTTCGTAAAAACTAATTTCACCTAACAAATTATTATTTGATAATGAAATAACTTTAGTACAATCTTGTAAACGTCTCCTTTTGTGAATAAAATTTCGGCAGACCGGATTACACGGTCGGTCAGAATATTAAAAAACTTTGCCCTACCAACTTGAATTGTCTTTCAGGGAGACTGTTTACCGCGCTAGCTCTTGTTTTTTGCTCGAAAGTTCAAAAAGTTCTCTATTTTTTTTCCGGAGGTTTCTTACTTTAATAATCAAGTTTATTATAAATATTTTCAGCTGCAGTACGCCGTTTCGTTGGCTCTACTTTTGCTCGGTGAAATTCCGTGGTTCTTTGGGATTAATGTTTACTGACAATTTGTTATTTATTTAAATATATAAATATTTACTTCTATACTATTATATACAACGGTTGTGAATGAAACTTTTGGACTGCTTAAGCGAGAAGACTCAGAATTCTAGAGTGTGAAGGAAATTTTAGTAAGAGGGACGTGAAATAAAATTTCGTTATCGGCACTTAGTTTAGAAGATAAATAAAAATAAAAATATCGCATATTTAAAAACATTCATAGAAATATCAATATACACAAAAATACATTATATTGCATATTATATTACAATATATCATGTTTAAATAAAAAAAATAAGCTAATTGTTTGCCAAATTGGTTCCACAAGTAAAAAATGGCGATCGTAAAAAAATTTCATTAAAAAAATACCCCACATAACATCCATTATATTGGACGATATTAAAACACAGTTTGATATAGATCAATCAATTACGAAAATACCACAGCGTAGTGGCAGTGCGGAATATTGTCATCCAGTTTTTATACGTCTATAAAACACGCATCAATCATTGGACATTTGAAGGGGGGAAATTGAATCCACTACCTACGAGTATGTAGGTCAAACTAATAAAAACGTTAAAAACAATAGCTTGTTAAACAATACATGTATGGTAATTCTTCCCTATATGAGCATCACGGCAAGTAGGCGCAGTAATGAGGGAATAACAAAGCTAAGCCAATCTCGAATAAACTTTGAAAAAGATTTTTAAGTGCTCTTGAATTGTTAATATGAAAAGTGGGAATTATTTCTGTGTCACGTTATTGGAGTATAAATTGTTTTAATTGTGTTTTTTTTTCGAGTACGTTTTTGATTGTCTTGGTGTTTTTTATAATTTATGATGAATGAAAATTTATTTGATATTTTTCAATTATATCATTCAATAATAAAAAATATAATAGACACGTATATATATAAATTACATTTGAAAATTGAATTTTCATTTTATATTTTAATAACTGATCTATTTACTGTTCATTTTTGTGAGTTAACTTTTTTTTTTAGTTTCACACTTTATTTTGCACCTAGTAGGATAGACAGAGGGATGTAGGGATCTAGTGTTAAGACATTCCGTTCCCCGTTAAGACATTTCCGTTCAAAGTTGGGACCTTCTACCGATTTCTTGGGGCATTGCGTGTTGAGTGAAGGTAGGTAGTCATCACCGCGCTTTGCCACGTTACCATTTACGCATTGCCCTCCGAGTGGGAATGAAACCCACACCCGACGTGTTTATAGCCACACGCTAGTTTCACTGTGTCACAACGGTCTTAACTCTATATACATTTAGATCGATATACATACTTATTCTAAATATTGCTTTATTATATTTATTAACTGGCTGCAAACACAACCAATCTATATTATTTAGTAAATGAAATCACTAACAAGACGAAATTGCGGTACGTCCGCTTTACATTTCGAACAAATATGGTACCTGTTCCATGTGCATCACACCATGAGCGACGGTTATTTAACGTTTTACTGTGATTTTTGATGAATTGCATAAAATTCGCTTCTTTCTTTATTTGAATGTATGTAAATGTACATAATATTCATGATATTACATCCCCAGCATGGAAAGCAAAAAAGGAAAGTAAATGTGAGGAGAAGAAGTAAACGAAAACAGTGTCATAAAATTAATTTCAATATACAAACGATTTAGATTTTGTATATAACATTCATTAAAAGAAATAAATCCCAAACGCATTTATATATTTACATTGATTTGTAAAACATCATGGAGGAAGGCAAGCCTGGCAAATAGTTCGTTTTGCTTTAAGCGTGCCGTTTATTCGCGCCCGCCAGACCATGTGTGATTAGAAAGGGCGCCCTTGATTCAGTGTTCTGTTTGTATTACAATTTACTCGTTTTGGAGAGTTTCGCCAAAGATATATGTATTTTTGTTTAAAATTTTATTCTAGGGTTTAAAAAAGGGGGTTCTAGGGTTTTTTAAAGGAATATTTTATGAATGAAATAGTTTGCCATCTTGGCGCAGGGGCACTAGCTTGCAACTGTAAATACGACATTTGTGGGTTCGATTTCCACTCGGGGAAATGAACGGAAAGTGGGGAGCGGAAAAATCTTAATAAAGAACGGGGTGTCTCAGTATTAAGTTCCCAGGTTCCCTCTGGCTAATCACTATATGCGGAATATGTATATCACCTGTTTAACTTCCTTTTTAAAGACATCATGATTTTCTTTCTCATCAAAGTTTAGAACTGAAACTGTATAATTTTAACCTTTTTTGAAATATTATATTCAACTCTTCAAGTAAAACAACGAAAAGAATAACAAAAGTAGAAAACAACTTACAGCATAAGCTTATTAAGTCTATAAAGCTTATTTGTAACAAATAGAAAAAACTCACACAGCGTATTACGAAAGTATCGAGTTACGCGTTAGTTCGCAAGCCTTTAAGAAACTTATGTTCAGAATGTACCTACTTACTTTATTTTCCGCGTATATTATTGCTGGTGTAAACAAAGAGAATTTATATTTCCACATTCAATACATCTTATAGATATTGTTGGAAAGCGAAACTTAACGCCGTCGATTGTCTAGAGAAAGAGAGAGAGAGAGAGAGAGAGCTAAGAAATTAATGAAAGGATGAAATATAAAAATAACTGTTCATAAGCATTATTCCCAAACTAGGATCGAACCCACAAACACCGCGTGAGCTGTCTACCATGGAATTGTATCACTAGTGTCTTACAATGTACGAGTATCTAATATTTTCCTAAAACTAAAACACCCTTCGCTCAAATAGTCCAAGTTGCAAAATCGTCTGAAAGAATTTAAGAACAGAATAAATCAATAGAGTGCAGTCATAAACTTTGTTGAACTGCCTCGAACTCGCAAGAATGCCAAAAGCATTGGGATAGTTGAGTTACTTTGCTTTTAAAATACATTTGAAAATTGTCTTAACGTTAAATGTTTATTCTTATAAAGAACTTAGTCGCTTGTTCTTAAAGCGAAGTTGGGGTCCAGATTGGAGCACTTACTTACATTGTTGTAATAATATAAAATGAATAGATATAATATTGTGAACTTTCGAAAATAAATATTAAATTAAGCTTTAAAAGTACGAATTAATATTTATTATAGTTGAGAAAAAGAAATCTCGACCAAATTTGTTTGTTTTTATATTGATATGAGTTTTCATGACCGACCGGCACCGACTCCAAAAATAACGGATGCTACATAATAAATAAATCTATAAGTATCAATAATTTCTAATTATTTCATTTTTTTATTTTGAAACAAAATAAATATTTATATTAAGTATTCTAATTTTGGAAATGGGCCATTGAAAGAGCCGTGACCAAACGGAACGCTAGCGGGGAAAACATTGAAAACAACCGAGCCCTAGGCAATCCATTTACGAGGTAACTTTTGTTTACGTTGGAACATTCGTCTAATTTCGTTATAGTGGACTTTCTACGTTGTTTATTGAAAGTTGAATGATACTTATCTCATATTCAATTAATACGAGTTAAAAATATACTTCAACTTTAAATTTATATATTTCTTTCATTTTTTTTTTGTAATATTTGTTAAGGCACCTTATTCTTACTCAAATATTATTAATTTTGACGACTGTACTTATTGAATAGCAGAACCAAACGCCGTATAATCCTGTATTACCTCCTCTTAAAAGAGTCGATTAAACCACCAACATTCCCACCCAGAAACCCACATTCAGTCCATTTCAATAGAACCACTTAACCACCACCACGTAAAATAATCGATGTGAATATATACAAAGTAAAATGAAACATCTAACTAATATAAGGAGAGTATTTTGATCCTTACCATACCTGTTTATATAAAGATAGGTACGGGAGCCGGTAGCTTCGATGCACGGCACCGTCACAAATGTATGCCATTTCATCAGTCAGTGTCACGTGTAAATAAGCAGTGTGGCGGAGCGTGGTGAACGCTTTTGCTATGATGAAGCAAATTACTTTTGTATTCTTTATTGAATATTGTTTTTTTTTTATTATTTTCTTTCGTTCTTTTGTTTTAGCATTTGCTATTTTTTTAGCTGGATAGGGTAGGAAAAGAGTTAGTTAAGACTCTTCTGGTTGTACGGTAAAAAAGCCTAATATTATTTATATTACACGATAGGAGAAGACATGTCGAAAAGAGATCCAGTTAAAGTACTGCTTTCATCTATAAAATAAAAAAAACACTCCTAGTATCTAATTTTTGCCTATTTTGTTTTTTAAACTATTTTGTTCTCATTTCTTTTGTTTCTCACATTGCTATGCTAGAACCAGTTCATATTATAATGGGAATGTAACACGAGTGCCTTTGTCAATGTACGAGTAACTGGATCGTCTATTTTAACGAACTTTAGCTAAATAAAGAAGTTTTACTTGTACGAATATTTCCTAATATTGTGTCAGGAACTCACGACATAGTCCTAATAAAGAAAAGAACGACTAAATAAAACAATATAAGAGATAAGTCATTCCATAATTTCACAAAATAGTCTATCTTGGACGATTGCTATCAAGCGGAACTTAGGGAGTAATTAATATTTAAACATTAAAAAATGTTAAACTTCTAACTTTTTTTATATAAGGCATTGGACGTTATGACGATTTTTACGAATTAATAAGAGAGAATCAAATTATGTCGAAAATCAAAGACCTTATTAGTAAGAGAGAACTGAGTAAAATGCCAATCAGGTATATATTTCACACACGTTTGAAAGCATTGCGTGCTGATGTACTTGACGGATGGTTCGATTTCTAAAGAAAATGAAAAGAATTAATTATTTTCATTGCTTCGCTCTGGGTAACAACATAAAGTGCTGAATTCTTCTAAAGTCTTGAAGAAAAAGTGTGAAGAGAACGTAGTTTTTTAGCACTACAATCTCTCTACCTACCCTCCTATACCTACGCGGGATATTACTGCAAAATAATTTTGCCTAATAACCATCTCTACACTATTTGTATAACACAAAAACACTATAAAGCTAACTTATTTACACAAAATAAAGGGAAATAAGAAACGATTGCGTAAATTTTCACACAGCCATCACTGTCATGTAAAGGTCGCCGTTTCATCAGTCAGCGTCGTGCGTAAACAGAAGACCGGACACGGGTCAAACTTTGGGCATCGCTCACTCGACCATATATATCCATGTTTGATAAATTATGTTATAAGAGTATAAAGCGATTCCAAACTAAGAAGCACGTAAGCCTTGTAAGGAAAGGTATATGTAAAATAGGGTATAAATATCCTTATAGAGAGTAAGAATTAGGATTAATAAAAAAGATTAGGATCTTGTTTTTGGTGTAATGATTCAAATGTTAGAATGTCGATGAGTGATATGGTTACATGTTCAATTCCGCATGCATTCTCTAGAAACTTATGTTTAATTTAAATATTTTCAAAGACTAATCTAAAGCTGAAGTTTGCTTAATTGTAGGCGCTAATCTCAGAAACTACTGGTACAAATAGATTTTTTTTTCGTTGCATTAGATAAAACATTTAATAAGAAAAGCTACTTTATAAAATATAAATCATTTCAATGTATATTGAAGTGAATCAATCAATGAATCAGAGTTAGCTACACACATTACTTTTAGTTATTTCCATTTGACTACGTGAATCCATTAGTAAAAAGTAGTTCTCTATAAAAACTGAAATTTAAACTTAAACTCGTGAACAAATTAAAAACGTTCTTCTTAAAGAGATAGCAAATTCTGAATAACTTTAAGCAATAAACTAGAATATTGTTGACAAGAAGAATGTGAGCGAAGCTGGTGGTAGTTAAGCGTAGCCGCTTAATGCAGGACGGCCGCAGCTATTTCTTGTGGTTCTTATATTGTAGTACTTAAGTCATTAGCTTACGTGAAACCTTAAATAATAGTAGAATTTTAATTTTTGTATGTAATCTTGCTCGTTTTATGATAGTATTGGTTTTGGAAAAGATTTTCCGAAACTTAAATATACAATAAAATTGTTAATGTTTATTAACACTATAAACTTACACACTATAACTAAATAAAACCTTTTCTCAAATGGTTTTATTTATTTTTCTCTTATGTTACTTTATGTGTGTTTTTATTCAATAAAATATTTCATACTTGTTACAAAAATATATTAACAAAAACGTTTACAAATATTTACAAATATTTTCAAAGCAAACTCTCCATTTTCCCGTTTCCCTCCGAATACGAGACATTGTGTATAGAGTAGCGGAACTTAATGCCACACTATGTATAATCTATATATATAAAAAAGGACTTGTCCTCACTGACTGAGGTAAGACGCACGCACAGCCGTAACCGCTGTGCGTAGAAACATGAAATTTGGACATATATTTACTTTCGTAATCTGGACATCCACTAAGAAGGGATTTTGGAAAATGTTAACCCTAAAGGGGTGAAATAGGGGTTCAAAGTTTGTATGGAAAAAAAATTAAATCGGCACCGATTTTTATAAAATTTGAAATTCAGATTTTTAAAAGTATTTAATTGAACACGTGTTTCATCGTTTTCTAGAATTCACCCCGTAAGGGTGCAAATAAGGGGTTGAAAGTTTGTATGGAAAAATCTTTAAATCGCCACCGATTTTTATAAAATTTGAAATTTAGACTCTTAAAAATATTTCATTGAACACATGTTTCATGAGTTATTAGAATTCACCCTTAAATACGCAAGCGAAGTAGCGCGCGTCCGCTAGTTATATATAATACTATAAATTATATTACACTTAAAGTTGAAATAGAACAGTAATTAATATATCGTTAAGTTAAAAACGCTGGTAACTAACAACTTGGAACACTGTCTAGGAGAACGTCGGATAGGAAATTGGCCGCATTTGCGAGTAAATCGCTATACTATGAGTTACAATTAGAACAAACGATTTTCGATTAATGTTTACTTTCAGTATCTCTGATTTATTTTATGTACGTAGTGTACCTATATATATATATATGAACGTAACATATATATATATATATATATGTTACGTTCATATCCGTTCGTAACGTTCATTCATATAATAAATCCTTTATGGGTCTGAGTATACGTGTATATAATAAAATTCCGCAGTGTATTCTTAGTTTGCCACTACAAAAATTTAAAATATCTGTAAAAAAAATTCTAACAAGTAAAGCGTATTACACTGTTCAAGAATATCTAGAGGATAAGCATGTATGGAATTAATGTCTATTGAATGTAATGCAGGATAGCTGCCAGCTAATGTAATAGATTGTACCATTGATTTTGAAAAGAGCAACTGTTGAGTTTCTTGCCGGCTCTTCTCAGCAGAACTGCCTTCCGAACCGGTGGTAGCTTTTTGTTCATATGTTCATTCGACGATTCAAAAGTGCTTATAATAATTGCCTATTTGAATAAAGAATATTTTGAATTGAATTGAATTGAATCCAATACTCGCTTTTCATATTTCGTGAAGTATGCGATAGAATCTTGCTATATCAATTCTTAAAATTATTGGTAAATATTGCACTTTGGAAAATATACACCTAAGCAAGCTTAGTCGCTGAGTATAGTAGATAACATTAGAATATTTTGGGTTAGAACAGAGATAAACTAGTGTTATTCGCAGAAATCAAAGCTTCTTGTGTCAAAGAAAGGAAAATAAAAGAATAAAAATACTTCAATCCCCCGAGTAGAAATCGAACCTACAATCGGACACTACGGCTACGTCACAACTGTTTCAGTAGCAATAAGTGCTAGACTTGTACTCGTAAATAGAGTAATTGTGAAATTGAGCTATTCCAAATAACTGGCCATAACTTTTACTGCGTTTTATATTGGTACGCTCTAAAATACCACTGTCCAAAAAATATTACCTTTTATATGCACATACTGTCAATCTTCTTCCTCCTGGCATTAATCCCGGCTAATTGCCAGGGTCTGCCTTCCTACACAACCTACTCCACTTTGCACGATCTTTTGCATCCTCGGTGGTTAGACCATTGGCTCTCATGTCCTGCATCACGACATCCAACCAGCGCTTCCTTGGGCGTCCGGGAGGTCGCACCCCAGGGACTGGTATAGCAAGGCACTTGCGTCCGACATAGTTCTTAGGCCGGCGCGTAACGTGGCCAAACCATCTCAAACGACTCTCTTGGAGCTTATCCGCTACGTCACGGACCCCAAGACTACCTCGAATGAATGTGTTGCGTATGCGGTCAGACCGCGTTACGCCGCACATCCACCTCAGCATCTTCATTTCCGTGACGTGAAGCTCCTGAGTGTGCCGAGATAGTGCTGGCCAACATTCGCTGCCGTATAAAAGAACCGGTCGGACGATGCTCTTGTATATCAGCCCCTTGAGCTTGGGCGGTATTCTGCGGTCGCAGACCACACCAGTGACCTCCCGCCATTTGGCCCAGGCAGCGCTTATCCGGCCATGGACATCGTGATCGATGCCTCCAGACTCGTGCATAACGGATCCAAGGTACCTGAACTTCTCCGA
>HE672070.1:269273-289434 GCA_000313835.2 Heliconius melpomene melpomene
ACCGCGCAAAGTGGAGTAGGTTGAGTAGGAAGGTAGACCCTGGCAATAGCCGGGATTAATGCCAAGAGGATTCTTCCTCCTGGCATTTCAACCTTCAACCTTCTGGTTTCTCACACTAGATGTCATATTATTTTCTAATTATTCTCGGCAAGCTCTTTCGTTTGATACCCGTATTGCAGATGTGCATAAATAATAACTATTCCGCCATCTTAGATGTTCCGCCATATTGGATTTAGTATAACGTCACATTATTTTTAGAGTTACGGTCAACGAGCCATTTCATTTAATATGTATATTGTAGAAGTAGACCAAATAGATACTCGGCTATCTTCAATATCCTCCTTATGGGATTTAGAGTGACATCACATTATTTTTCGAGTTGCTCTCAACGAGCTTTTTCATTTGATACCCATATTGTAGAAGTACATTAAAAATAACAATTCGGCCATCTTGCCTGGTCCGCCATATTACATTTAGAATGACGTCACATATTTTATCGTGCATTGTCATCCAAAGTAAACGTGTATACAAAATTTCAGCTCAATCGGTTGACGATATCTACTTCAAAATTGAGCTCTAAGATTTCACCCGAACCCACATACATACATTGCAAGTTAAATAAAAGCTTTTAAAAATGAGTTTAATTTCTAATCGGGAAAATTAATTATTTTCAATTCAAGCCGTTCGCTACCGTCTGGTAAAAATACAAGCCTTAGTGTGGCCTGGAATCAAATCACTCAACACGCAATGTCTCGAAAAGCGAGAAAATGAGGGTTTCAACATTAGGTTCCCTCTACCAACGCTTTTATGCGAGAAAGAGCGTGAAGCTGTGTTTTTAAGGTAGGTATTGCACTTTACAAACTGCCCACATAATTTAATAGATTAATAATATTGTAAATATAAAATTCACTTGAGGATATATTAGAAAGCATTGTTCTGCAAGTGCATATAAATCAATAATAGACAGAAGAACAGAACAAAGAAACGACAAAGAAGAACATAAGTGATGGTGATTGACGAAAGATAACGGATAACAGATTTAACTTAGTAAATTAGTAATGCATATCATAACTTGTAAAATAGAGCTAACTATTATATTAGCATAGTACACCACTGACCCACTAAGTTACACGAGAGTTACAGCTGTAATAACTATAGTTGTAGCAGTTTTGACCATTTGAAATATTCTCGCTTTGCAAACATTTGTTAAATATTTTAAGATAAATTTTATGGTTTTTTTATTATATTTATTATATTTGTCTGTAGGAAATTTCAAATTAATGAATTGTCAGTTCAGAATATTTATGTAACATGTATAATTTGCTCTTACTCGCTTATAGAAAAAATATAAAATCAACTCGTCCATGTATTTTTTTTTTTCAGTTTCACATTGTATCCAATAGTGTAAAAGGTAGGCAGAGGAAACTTAGTGTCACTCTTAGTAACACCCTGCTCCCCATTTTCTGAAATTCTATTCGGAAAAAAACTAAATTCTGAAGGCATTATATGTATGAATGGCAGAACTCAACTCGATCGTCAATGTTGTCTCGATACCAGAGCGAAAAAATGAAAATATAAAATATTTAATGTCCTCAAGTGGGAATCGAAGCCACACCCTGTTGTATATTATACAGTTGAACGATTAATTTTGAATATTCAAATAATGTATAATATTTCTTATTTTATATTCTAGCAGAAGAAATATGTCATCATAAGGTTTATGTGAGATAAGAACGAAATAATTTATGTTGTCATTTCTTAGACAATGTTTTCGGCAAACTACGAGAATAATGTACTCACTGCATTGTTTTACACTATATCTAGATCTCGTGGTATATATCCTAAGTTTATACTTACGGCTAAATTATTACGCCTCCAGAATTCGACAAATGAGTGTCTTAACACTAATTTCTCAGGTTCCCTCTGTCTACCATGCAATGTGCAGAATAAAGAGAGAAGGTAAAAAGAATATGCTAAACATTTTACACTAACATACCACATTTATAAATATATATATATATAGAAATTGCCTCCACTTTAATCTCCAACAAGGGCCCCCGGCCTGTAGTAATTAGTAATCATACTTACGCGTCGTTTTATAAATTTAATGTCTCCAAGCTCAATTACGCATTCGTCGGCAGTAGTCGCTTTCATTAGAGTCATTAATGGAATGGTTATTGCAAATACTTTTTTATAACCTAAGACTTTTCTAGCGACTTCTTTTGTAATATTATCATGTATTTTTTGTAGAGCATAGATCATTTAGTGATTGGACACACCATTTTCCGATTTCCCACCGAATTCGAGATGTTGTTTTGACTCAAACTTAAAATATCTGTAGACATATGTTAAGTGATTTCGGTGTTATTATTTATTTCTAACAATAGTCACGCATATGTTTCCTCCTAAAATGTGTGTATTTCTGTCTCATGATATTCAGATATATTTTTGAGAAAACGTATAATAAACATTTGAACGTAGCGGGACCTCGCTTCTTGCTCCTGTCCAATGTAGATGTTAGACGGTCCAAGGTGGTGGCGTTTTCTAAAAAGTTCGTCTTTCCTAAATGTGGAATAGCACTTTGAAAAATTATAAAAAAAACTATTCAATTCAATTCAAAAACAATTATTTAAAAACTTACTAAAGATAGCTATATACAATAAGCATCAGTAGAAATTAAGGTTTACACAGATATCAAGAGCTAGAAATACAGCGAACGACTGTTTCATGGTATCTGCTTGCACCCCTAAAATAAATTCGCCTCCTTATCAGCCTCGTGGGGACAAGTAAGGCCGCCCGTAGACTAGCTAGGCTTAAATATACATGCCACTGCCATCTTTATTTTGGCTTATGATTATATCGTTGATGTCAATCAATCAATATATTAACATCAATTGCTTTTATTAAAAAATATTTCATTATAGTCGAATTATTAAGAGACCATTACATGTATTTGTAAATAAATAATATTTCATTTTAAAAATTATATTTTAACCTGTTAGTCTTCTCGATATTTTCAATTCAATGATAACTTTATTATTTATTATCGTTTAATTATATAATCGTTTGTTGTCGGCTTTATAGAGCGTTTTGCGAACAAAATGTAATTATTCAACAGGAATCAAGGCACACATGGTCATAGGTACAGAGGGTTTGTGTGAGTTAGGTATTTTAAAATAAAAATTCTACTGTTTTATTTATTTAGCTTAATTTATTTAGTGTCATAAAATAAGCAACAGAGGATGGAAACTAACTGATCCAGAGGATGTCCTGACTAATATCTGTCCGATATTTGTTTGTGGGCATACGGGTACGCGACCCCGGATCCTCGAGCCGCCACTCTTACATCCTCATCCAGTCCGTAAGAATGGTGTCCTAACCCCCCTCCCCTTCCCCTCCTCCTTTCCCTAGCTCCTATCCTACCCCATCTATTTTCCTCTCCCCCCCGGTTTTTCCCCACAAAGGGGTTTTGGTGGTCAGACGGCAGTCGCACCATGTAAAAAACCGCCATCCGCAGACATAATGAGAAGTCACAGAAAGAAACTGGGTACGGCTAGGGCGTCGCCGCTAAACGACGCGCAGGCACATCGCCCTACACCTGCGATAAGTGGGCAAGGGCTACCGTGTCAAGTACGGGCACGGTTAAAGACGCGAGTACCCAGAAGGAAACTCCGCTTTGCAACGTGGAATATTGGCTCTCTAACCGGACGATGCAGGGAACTCGCAGATGTACTCATGAGACGTCGGGTCCAGTGTGCTTTCCTACAGGAAACTCGCTGGAAGGGCAATAAGTCCCGTAACATCGGACAGGGTTACCGGCTTATATACACTGGGTCACCTTCAGGTAGAAACGGTGTAGCGGTAGTGCTTTCTGAAGAGCTTCAGAATGGGCTCCTTGAAGTTGACCGTCGCTCCGACCGCTTGATGCGAGTGAGGGTACTGATTGAGGGCGTTATCACAAACTTAATCAGTGCCTATGCTCCCCAGGCGGGATGTAGCGCGGCCGAAAAGGAGACATTCTGGGAGCAATATGAAGGGGTGCTACTTGCTGTGCCGTCTACCGAAGTGGTCTTAGTTGGGGGGGACTTGAACGGGCACGTCGGTAAGGCTGCTGAGCCGTATGAACGTGTTCACGGGGGTTTTGGGCACGGTCTTCGCAATGCAGAGGGAGAAAACATTCTGAGAACCTGTATTGCGTCCGATCTGGCCGTCGTGAATACGTTCTTCCAAAAGAATTCTCAGCACCTTATCACGTATAAGTGCGGGTCCCACTCAACTCAAATAGACTACTTATTGACCAGACGGTGTCATATGGGCAGGGTAACTAACTGTAAGGTCATTCCAGGCGAAAGCCTAACGGCCCAACATCGTCTTCTTGTCATGGACTTTAACGTCACTCCGAAGAAGAAAGTAGCCGAGAAACGTAGGCCTCGGATCAAGTGGTGGTTGCTGAATGGACCGATGCAGACCGACTTCCTGGCAGAGGCGAAAAGTCATAATCTTTTGACTGACACCGAGACTGCTCAGGATGCTTGGGATCGGGCTCAGTCGGCAATCATAGCGGCAGGCAGGTGAGTTCTTGGTGTTTCTAGGGGAGGACGTGTCATCGACAAGGAGACATGGTGGTGGAATGACGAGGTCCAGGAGGTGACTCGTGAAAAGAAGGCTGCCTTTAAGAAGTGGCAGGAATCCAACTCTCCTGAAGACAGACTGGAGTACACAGTAGCTAAACGTAGCCAGTAAAAGAGCTGTAGCCAGAGCCCGCAGTGAGAGTTTGTCACCATTGTATGATAAACTTGAAACTGTGGAGGGGCGAGAAGCTCATTTACAAACTGGCACGTTCCCGGGATAAAGTGACGCAAGATATTGCAAAATGTCTTTGCGTCAGAGATTCCCAGGGTACGCTGCTCTGTAATCATGACTCTGTGAAGGAGAGGTGGAGAAGCTACTTCCAGGAGTTGCTGAATACTCAGCACCCATGCAGTCTTCATCACGACCCACCGCCTAACCTCGGACTTATTGCCCCAATAACCCTTGACGAAACACGTAATTGCCTTCGACGCATGAAGAACGGAAAAGCGGTGGGACCTGACGACATTCCGATCGAAGCGTGGAAATCGTTGGGCTCTCTTGGTGTGCTCATGCTTACTGACCTTTTTAACCATATCTTGAACACTGGTAAGATGCCGCATCAGTGGCGGCTTAGCTTCATTACCCCTATTTACAAAGGAAGGGGCAGTGTTCAAGATTGTGGTAGTTATAGGGGCATTAAGCTTATGAGTCATACCATGAAGCTCTTCGAGCGCATGATCGACCTCAGGCTCCGCCGAGAGTGTACTGTCTCTGAGTCTCAATATGGATTTCAGCCAGGATCGGGCACCATGGACGCCATTTTCGCCCTCAGAACTTTGATGGAGGCATACAGGGAAAAAAGGAGAGCTCTGCATGTCGCCTTTTTAGATCTGCAGAAGGCCTTTGACTGTGTGCCTCGTCAGTGTATCTGGTGGGCGATTGCGATCCAAAGGGATCCCTGAGGCCTATATTGAGATTATCAGAGACATGTACCACGATTCCGCTTCTATGGTTAGGACTGCTGTTGGCGACACTAGACCCTTCCCGATTACAGTGGGGGTCCACCAGGGCTCGGCTCTTAGTCCGTTCTTGTTCAATGTAGTGCTCGATACTGTCTCGGCTCACATCCAGGACCAGCCTCCATGGCTGATGATGTATGCCGATGACATAGCACTCATTGCCGAGAACCGACTGACGCTGGAGCGTAAAGTGAACCTCTGGAAGGGTACGCTTGAGAACGGCGGTCTTAAACTAAATGTGTCGAAGACAGAGTACATGGCCTGTGGGAGCCGGGACTCGAGCACAATCCTTATAGGTCCTGAGCCAGCCGTTAAGTCGGAGAAGTTCAGGTACTTTGGATCCGTTATGCACGAGTCTGGAGGCATCGATCACGATGTCCATGGCCGGATAAGCGCTGCCTGGGCCAAATGGCGGGAGGTCACTGGTGTGGTCTGCGACCGCAGAATACCGCCCAAGCTCAAGGGGCTGATATACAAGAGCATCGTCCGACCGGTACGAACGGCAGCGAATGTTGGCCAGCACTATCTCGGCACACTCTGGAGCTTCACGTCACGGAAATGAAGATGCTGAGGTGGATGTGCGGCGTAACGCGGTCTGACCGCATACGCAACACATTAATTCGAGGTAGTCTTGGGGTCCGTGACGTAGCGGATAAGCTCCAAGAGCGTCGCTTGAGATGGTTTGGCCACGTTACGCGCCGGCCTAAGAACTATGTCGGACGCAAGTGCCTTGCTATACTAGTTCCTGGGGCGCGACCTCCCGGACGCCCAAGGAAGCGCTGGTTGGATGTCGTGATGCAGGACATGAGAGCCAATTGTCTAACCACCGAGGACGCAAAAGATCGTGCAAAGTGGAGTAGGTTAAGTAGGAAGGCAGACCCTGGTAATAGCCGGGATTAATGCCAGGAAGAAGAAGATAAAATAAGCAACAGATTGCTTAAAAAATAATATTGAAATTGTCTGTGGTTAAAAAATAAACGAATTGAAATTTAAATGTAGCTTTTTTATAATTTAATTTTAAATTCTATTCGCAAATAATCTTAGACATTGAGAATCCTCCATCTATAATAAGAAATATTCGAAAAGCTTTATTCAAGCCATAAACTCAAGATGGGATAGTTGAAATTAAATTCGCACGAGAACATAAAGACGCCTTTGGATATAAAAATAAAGTGCTTTCCTTTATTTATTTACGTTCCTTTACGTTTGGATTTTATACGTATGTCTTCGCAGTAAGAACAAAGAATAACGAAAATTTTATTATTAATATTTTTGTTGTACAAAAATCTTTTTTTAGCACGGTGTAATTAAATGATTAAACAATATTTTTTTATGTAATTAGTTTTTAATGGTCATTAATGTAATTAACGTTTTTAAGTTCTCTTGATTATTATGTATAGACATTAGAATAAATAAAAAGAGATGCAGTAAAGAACAGTAAGTAAAAATTTTGTAAGTTTAATGTAAATAAAATGCAATTTATTATTATCTGCATACTAATGAAATTCTGCGCCACGAAGCCTCATAAATTTGTAAATTGTGAATGAGTCTACTTCATATATTGTATAATTTAAACACGTAAAAAATATTTCAACTTCATATATATCTAAAGGCAGTAACATTCAAATAAACATTGAAATAATTAAATAAACATAAAAAGCCTTTAAAATGAACTAATCTTTATATATGTACATTGTACACATAGTATACCTATGTATTTTTATAAACTATTGTTGCTAGCGATAATAGTTTATAAAAAGTCCTTTGTTCAATTTCCACTCGAAGAAATTAAATATTGAATATTTACATTCTGTAGCTCTGGTAACGAGGCAAAACGCGACGCTAAGCCCCGCCACTTAACACGCAATGCCTCCAAACTGTAGTAAATATTTAATAAACAATAATAAAAACAACATTTCGTAAAATTACTTAACTTTTGTTTATTTCTTTTTAAAACTGTCAAATGTTGTTTTAAAACAATTCATCTGAATTTTACTGTCAAACTCGTAACTTTGTTATGAGGAAAGTTTGAACAAGAGATTTTTTCGCAACGACCTTTTACAGCGTCTGTTACGATAAATATTTCGTGTACATAATAACTTATTATTTTAAATTTAATATTTCATAATTTTTCTCAACGCGACAGTCGTGGATTCGATTTTAAGTAGGGAAAATATATTTTTTTCTACTCAACAACAACGTAGTAACGGTGGTAACGGAGTGTCATACTATATTTATTATTTACCTATCAGATTAAAAGCCAAAGCTATATTTGTTAGAAGTAACCAAGAAACCGATAAGTTTACGAATATAAATATTATCTTGGGCGGAATTTGAACTCACGACCAACGAATTTCAGGAAATTATTATAAATATAAATGAATATTCATCAAACATAAATACACGGAAATTGCAATTATAAAGCTAGGTCAGGTAGCTTCCAAACACGAAGAAACTAAATGTTCTCGCTGATGAAGTTTAGACGCGACGGTATGCAAATTTTACACAATTTACATTTCACACTTAAAATGTACAACAAGATAAGTTCTGATCGTAAACAGCAGCTGGGACAAGAGATATTTGAGTTGGCGAACAGAAACGACTCGGCTCTCAGTAAATACGTGGAGTTTGGAAAAAACTTAACTTGGCTTGGCTGACGTGACGACTTTGCAAGTCATTTCTTTTTTTTTTCTATTTATCTTTTACAAGGTTTTTGTTAGATCGTCTTTTTAACACTGTCACTTGTAGCTATGCTACTATGTAATATTTTTTTAAGCGGGGACCTGAAAATTTCAATTCCCTGTGGAAGTCTAACAAACAATGGTTATTTTTACAATTATAAGAAAAGGACTAAATGTGATAAAAAATATTTCCATATTTCCTTTATGATTCCATTTCTGGATTCTTAACCAATAATGGATGCTACAACACTTTTGGAATGGTGTCTTCATGTTTCTTTTTATTAGTGAAAAAAAATATTATTTATTTTTATTTTAAGAAATTTTATTTAGATTGGTGAAAGAAAAAAATATTTAAATTTTAAAATACACATTTTGAATTCTCCATGCAAATTAAGTAAGATAATATTTCTTTACGATAAATTCCAAAGATTCGAGTTCCAGATATCAATAACTTAGTGGAACATAAGCCACAATGGAAAATGGTTTATTAAATGAATTTGCTCAGCAACCTTGCCTTTGAGCCTTTGACTCAAAGAAACGAGATAGAAAGTAATACGAACTCGATGTTAAATCTCTTTTGTATGTTATATTAATAGAAATGGTAAATGAATTGTTTAAATAATTAGTTAGAATTGTTTAAAGAATTTTTAATGGCGTCCAATCGTTTCTCTTTATGACATTTTCAAAAATTGTAGCAGTACAATAGAGCGACGTTGCATCGCAGTTCAGGTTAATTGAACGTGAATTTTGTACGACATGTTATTTTATCTTAATCTGTTGATATTACCATTTTTCAGGCCAATTTTTAGGATTAATTTAACACTTTTTACTCAAAAAGTGTTAAATAATATTTTTTGATATTAACTTTTCTTTTACTGGGTAGACTAAGGTACCTACAACTATTAAAGTAAAATAAAGTAAAATTATAAAACACAGCTTTCTTAAATCGATTCTTCAGCGATTATATAATAAAAAATATATAAGGGTACATATTTAAATATTAATATATATCAATAAAATAAAATTATCCTTTAAATATGAAGATTCAAAAGACATTAGATTATTCCTAAGAGATAACTGATTCTAGACAAACACGACAAATCCTCTAATTAGTTCCACATTCAGCTATGCTCTGATTACTTAGATATTGAGTGCATCCCACATCATGCTAGCGACTTGTGCCTTGCTTCCAGTGAATAGTGATCAAATATCAATATAGCTTCTATTTATATATTACTTGCTATACATTAGAATTACTGTATTAAAATAAAGTATTATATAACGCGTGGAAAGCCACGGTTTGCCTCGTTAACAGAACGAGAAAATTAAAATATTTAATTCTTACACTAATTTTTAACTACGGCTTCGGCCCCATGGTCCAATGGAAATAGCTTAGAATTATGTATGACTTATAATACATTTAAAGTGGCCGAGGAAACACCGATCGCAGGTATGTAATGCTTGTTATATAGCCTATACCAAAAAAAATATGTTTTGATTCAAACCAGTTTCTGAGATTAGCATGTTCAACCAAACATTCTCTTTAGTCTTGCAAAATTAAGAAGAATAAAGATTATAAATAATTTAAATACAGCAATTGAACTTAAATTGAAATATGTGAACAACTTTTATTAAGTCTTATTATTTTTTATTCCACTAAGCTTAGGAGAACACTTAACTACAAATTGAATGGACACAGCCACGGTCATGTATCCAATAGTATCAAAGACAATTATAGAGTAAGAAATATCAGACGTTTAAAAATTAAAATTATCTAACATTTATGTTAATAAATCTTCTTTATTTTCATTCCAGAGTGGTTACCATTTGATGGGTATACATTTTATTAAGCTGTATTTTTTAACTTGTCTAAAAGAGTTTGCTACTTGTTGCCGTGACTGTAGAGCTTTTATATAAGCATTATAATTAGATTAAATTTAAGTATATAAAAAATATTATTTTATCATAAAACCTAGTGTTAAGGCACTCAGTTCTTCACCTTCTCTGCACTCGGACATTGCATATAGAGTAGCAGAACCCAACACTGCGCTTGTCTTACAAGATCTTGGAAACGAAACTTATCTACAATCTCAACTATACAAATATCATATAAAATATAAACATCTATAAATATTTACTCTACCGTACGTTTACCGGTACCTGTAGGTGCGATGTAAGTCAATTTGTCCCCCTGGCTAGCATCGCGGTAATCTAGTTCAAGCCGGATCGATCGAGTTAGGTGTTACCTTGTTTACTAGATTAGTGCTGCTTTTAGATGAACACACTTTGGAGTTTGCACTTTGTTTGTACTGGTTATAGGCGATTAACGATCAGTCATCGTATTGTGAATGTTACACATGAAATAAGATACAAAATTAAATTTTTTAGAGAACTTCTATGGGTGTTTGACCAAAACAATTTTATAGTTTTTTTATTTTCATACTGTATCCCGCCCCTAGTAGGGTAGGCAGAAGGAACTTAGTGTGAAGATACTCCTTCTCCATTAAAAAATATCCGTTGCTCACTTTCCGCTTTAGTATTCTCGCTTTGCATATTGCGTAGTGGAACTCGACCCCGCCCTTTGCCTCGTTCCAAATAAAGAAAATGAATATATTTAATATTTCAGTCCTCCAAGTAGGAATCGAACCCACAACTCAGACAGTATAACTAAGCCATGAAAACATTTATTTTATCTGAAAGGAAATTTCAAATACTGGTCAGGTGCCAGCGTTACCTTTCAAACGATACGAATACCCAATTGTATGGTTATTACGTGTAATATAGTGAAAAAGTATTCGAGAAATAGCCTATTATCACTCTTTATCCTGTCTAGTCCATATAATGATGTCTTAAGTAAAATCTTGCATGCAATTCCGACCTTTTCTCCCATACATTATAGGTTAGAACAGCTTGAACAAATATGCTATTTAAGCGTGTGTGTTAGCGAAACGTGGTACCTGACCCATTACTTTTAATAACTAGTATTTCCTCACAGTACATTCACATTTACAGGCATAGTGGGTTCTGTATCGTAAAGTCTAATATCCCGTGGCAACCGACCAACGAACGTCCCTGTAATAACAAAATCCACTTTCAGTTATGCTTTATTCGCATACCTACATACGTTTAGCCACACATTTAGTTTCAGCTTCTGATATGGTATAATGACCTTTATGGGAAGGACAGTAAGTAACGAGATCGTGTGTTCACGAAATTTGTATGATATTTACTAGAACACAAAAATTTCCGTTTTAGAGATTTGGTATTACTTTTGGTAACACATACCTACAGAGGACTTAAAACTATTCGATTGACTTTTGCCAGACATTTGCCTAAAAAGTACTTATATGGATTTCTGTTGCATCTATACATACGTATTAACCGACTTTTGTAAAAAGATGAGGTTCTCATTTTATTTTATTCCTCTCGATAGTTTATATTTTTTTTCATAACTAAGTCTTAAAATCTCTCATTAAACCTATATTTTGTAACTTTTTAAATATTTAAATCAATATACGTTTTAAGCTCATAGCTTTTAAAAACAGTTATGAAATGAATTGATAAATACATACTGTAAAAATTGTTATATAAAAATTACTATCAACGTAAATTCACATAATTTTTAGAAACTACAAATTCATATTTTAAGTAATATAAAATTATATAAGCTAGTCTACCATAACCAGTAACTATCTACAAATACAAAAGTTATATACATAACAGTAACTCATCTAAATCGTTAAAAGTCATGTTAAAATAATAGAAAGTAAAAGCCATTATTCAGCAAACTCGATTACTCCCTCTTCGTGGCACTTCTTTATGACTATCGTAAAATATACCCGATATGACTGTTCGCAAACAATAATCTAGCGAGTATGAAACATTTTTCCGTGTTATTTGGAAATGTAATATGGCAATGGAATAAGTTAAATACTGGTATTTTTAGAGCAAAGCTTATATATTGTATGAGTACCTATACATTTTTTTAGATTGACGCTGTATCCACACAGTATATTCCGTGCCCCATTTTCAGCAGAATTCTCGAGGCATTCTGTCTTGAGTCGTCGCCAGTGCAAGGAATTGAAAATATTAAACATTTCATTCCCCCCAGTGGAATCGAACCCACAACCGTCCCGTACCGTTTACAATGGCATTCTTTTGCCAACGGGCCACTACGGCCTATATATATTACATGATTTGTCTGTTCCGCAAAATTACAAAATGACTGTATAAAGTAAATATTTAAGACTATATTGAATTGTGAAATCCATTCCTACTCGAGAGAGAGAGAGAAATAGAGTAAATTATTTTAATTTTCCGATTTTGTTAAAAAGAGTGCCCTGATTTCCAAAACTCTACATCCAGTGTCTTGAAATCAGGTAGAAAATGGAGAACAAAATGTGTCTCTGGCAAACTAAGGTGAAGCGTGTTATTTTGAAGCCAACAATAGATCCTTTAAAATAAAACTCGATTTTGTAAAAGACGATCATCAACAATATCGACTTATATAATCCAAATCTCATAATAATTAGATTTACCTCCCAGTCTAGGGGAAGTCCCGTACATAAGGGTATATTTTTTAAATCCGCCATCTCGTCCAAACGTAATTTGCAGATCCAATTTCCTCAGCATTGCATCGATTATAACATCTTCAATTTTTTACTGGTTTAAAGTAGAATTAATATAGTATCCATTTACATTACATACATTAATTACATATTTGTGATCTTATCTATAGAAGACTATACGTTGCCTTCAATTTTACTTGCGTAGAATATAAGATGTTAAATGAAAAAAAATATATTTTTCCTTTCCCGTAAAACATTCGACTTTTTTAAAGTAATTATATCTGTTGTTTATTATCTGGTAGGTAGTACAGAAAGAGTTATTGAGTAAAATATAGATACATACATAATTATGCAAGTATACATAAATCTTTTAAATGTTTCTTATTTAGTTATTGAAAATTCCTATATTATGAAATACACATTGAAAATTGTTATTGTATAAATATTTTAAAGTACCAAGATTTTCCTTTATTTAAAATAATATATAACTAAAGTTAAAAAAAATAAAAAATAAAGAAGGGCAGAGGGTGTACGTTGATTTCAAAAGCATTTTTTATTAAATTACAATTTTTTTTCAATGCTCAAACTTGTTCACCCCTCAAACGTTACTGGTAGCAGAAATTACAAAAACTGAATTTGTATATCGGAAATCCCCTTTCGATGTCAGGGGATTACTTAAATAAGAAATATTATTTCCACGCCTTTACCACGAGTTCAAAATTATAGTCAAAGATAAAATCAATACAACATAAAGACATATATTTAAATTCAATACAACAAAAAAAAAATAGTCTGTAGCATCTTACTATTCGCTATCTCATCACGCACTGCCTCGAAATTTGGGCGATGCTCGGGTTCCCTCTGCCTATTCTTCTATAAGTGAGATAGAGGATAAAGCTGAAATAATAGATAAACTCTGAAACCGATTTAGGTGTGAGTTCGATAAACGTCATGGGAGATATTATGGCTATGGAAGCCATAGTCAAATGAAATTTATTAAGAGTTGAGAGAACTCGAGATAACTCGCAGGCCTGTATAACTCACCATGGGTTACATAGAAACGATTCATTTGTTATAATATAGTCTATAACTTTCTATGGATTAATCGATTACCCGACACAAAAAATATTTTTCAATTTACACCAGTAGTTCCCGAGATTAGCGCGTTCAACCAAACAAACTCTTCAGCGTGTTAAGACTAATATCTAGATAGAGTTAACAATTTAGACAAAACAATTAAGTCTAGATATAACGTTCCATCATAAAATAGAAGAAAAATCCTAAAAAAAGTAATATTTTTTCTGTACTTTTTTCTGATCTGTATTAAATATCTGGAATTTAATTATTACGTGTGGGTAGGTTATTATAAAACAGAAAAAAATATATGTTGTCTAGAAATCGTAGTAGGAAGCACTAGTATAGCGCGTAGCGAGTGTACAGAGAGTAAGCAATGAAATGTAAATATTTGCCAAACACTCAACAAATGCTTTTTATACGTATACAGTTATGTAAACGCTTATAAAAATATAGAACTAAATTAAGATTTTAAGTTTTTTACATTATTTATTGACCATTCGATTAATTATAATGAAATATATCTAGAAAAAAAAATCGATTATATATAAAAATTGCTTATATATTTGAGCTAAATTTTGTGATTTACGACGCCACTTTACAAATATTTAATACTCTATAGAAGTTATAATCGTAATCTAATTGTAATTTAGCAAGTAGGTAGTGTATTTTTGCAAATCTTGCTCTTGAATAGTGAAAACCACATTATTAGTGAAAACCACATTAAAATCCACACCAACCTATTAGTGAAAACCACATTAAAATCTGTCGCTGAGAAAATAATTTATGCGTACAACAGTTGGGAGTTACTTCGTTTTACACTAGGTTTCTTCTGCCTACCTTGCTGTGTGCGGGATACAGCGTGAAGCTAAAAAAATCTTTTTCTCTACACAGAGAGACAGTATATTGCATATACCAGGTTATGCAGATAAAGATGACTTAGAATTAACACTTTCCATTCTCCATCTTTCGACCTAATTCGAGACATTATGTGTTGACTACCGTAACTCAACGCGGTACTTTACTTGCTACTACTACTAGTTGCGATGCTTTACTTTCAGGTACAAATGTGGAAACAGCATAACATTTAAATTGACGTAAATTGTCCAAATTAGCCAAATGCTCCTTTTAACAGACTGCCATTACGATACGATCAAAAAAAGTGTCAACCCTAAGCCCTAAGGAAATTAAAGATTCTATCCGCTAGAACTTAATCCCCCAGCAATAGTAAGCCGGAAAATTGCAAATTAAAGTCAACGGTTGTCAATTTAATATAGATTTAAACATAATGCAATAAGGTATATTTTAGAATATCACAACAAGTATAAGGTAACAGATAAAAAAGCTGATTCAAAAGCTAAGATTCTAGACGAGTTCAATTAATTAAGGCTCTACTATATGGACGTTATCGAGAGGTTTTGCTGTGGTTTTCGATAGAAAATAAAGTAGAAAAATGGGGGATGTTTAATATCTTTGAAAGTGTAAACAGAATAAAATATGAGCTTATTTTTTTACCCTTTTGCTGAATTCTTGTAAGGGAAAGGGAGTATGTAATGATTGTCCTATCTATATTAATAAATGTAAATCTGTAAATATTATGTTTGATTCCCAAAAATGTATTAAAACATCTTCATTTTTAGTCACATTGTATTTTTGCTGCACATAGCAGAGTAGGCCAAAGGGACCTGGACTTAGTGTTCAGACACTCAGTTCCCATAAAAACACTCCCATTTGCCACTTTCAGCTAAACTCTGGAGGCATTAAGGGTCACATAAACTTACCACCGGCTCAAAAGACTCTTCTGCTGAGAAGAGTCAGCAATTAACTCACCAGTTATTATTATTTCAATGTGATAGTTTGAAATTTGCAAATATTCTCCTATTTTTCAAACAATACCTTAATATTTTCACATATTTCAAATGCATGCTACATTAAAGTAAATACTTACATCTGGCATTGCTTTGTAACTTCGTCAAAAGCGAGTAGCGTCAGCTTGCCGACGATTTCGTGACAAGAAACAACTTATACGAGGAAGTTTAGTACAAACTATAAGCATCTGTTTTTGGAATTATTTTTTTAATTTTAAATATTCAACTTTTGGAAATTATATGTATTTACATAATTTTATTATTTTTCTTCATATTAAATGATAAGGGTTAAAGTATGTCAATAATATGCTTTTAAATATTTTAAACTAAAGTCTAAACCCGTCTGGCGCATTATATGACTCTAAGCGATATGATAATAGAAGAATGATCTCTGATAAAACGTGGCGTTAAGTCTCGCAACTTAATACTCTATATCTAGAAAATTGAAAAAAAAAACAAGAAACAGAGTGTTGTAACAATATAATTATCTATTATTGCAATATTAATTAGCTTAGATATATAAAATTACAAAACCTAACACAGTAATCCACAGAAGCTAAAAAAAAACCAATAGCTCTTTCAAATATACCCACCCACTTATATCAAAGAAAATACGTAACGCACGTAGGCGATACATCGTAAAAACTAGCGACAGAATTGAACGACTGCTATCTTTTTTAGTGTTGATTGGATCGAATATTTTACTATAGGTCTCCTCTAGATAATCCTGGATGTACATTTATTAGCCTTCACACGTCTACGAACACATTATTCTATAGAGAATACTTTTCTACGATTTTCTTTTATATATTCTAAGAAGTTTTTAAAAGAAAAGGGACATTGACTTCAGTGACTTTGAGTCGCGAAGTCTGAATTCTGAATAGGCCTTTTCTGATGTGATATTGTGATAATAAATTCTAAGCATATTTCGATAAATAATTTCAATTCAATTCAATTCAATTTGTAAAGATTGAATTAGATTTATATTTTGGTTATTTTATTCGTCTCTCAGCTCTTTTGTAGGGATAAATTAACAACTAATATTAGAATAAATTAGTTTTACATCATATTTAATTTATTATTGTATACATAAATAAAAAACTAACAAAAAGTGATAGATAGAGATTTTAGATTTTTTTTTGTTGTCACGGCGCGGCGTGGCGGTGCAGAGTGCATCGTGTGAATTCTTGTAATTAGGATAATTTCTAGTATTAAAAACAAATATTTCGGCCATTTTTGAATATACAGTGAATTTTATAATTTCATATATGTATAGATATTAAATAATCATTGGAATAGTTTGAATTAAGGTGCTACTCAAGGTTCGAAAAAAAGTAGACAACTATCGAGTTTTGCCGAAAATCTTTTTGTGAAATGATATCAAATATTCTCATACTGTATATCTGTGTGAAGCTATTGTCGCGCATGAGGACAGAAGTGTGACTGTAACACGATGGTTGTGAGTTCAATTCGTAGTCGGGGGAATGAATTAATCTTTATTAATATTTTCATTTCTTCGCTTTAGTATTCAACACACAATGCTTCGAAAATTCGGCGGAAAGTAAGGGGCGGAGTGTCTTAACAATAGGTTGCCTCTGCCTCTGGTGCTATATGCCGGGTACAGCTTGAAACTGTAAAAAATATTAACTATTATAGATATAGGTATAACCGTATTAATCTCTCACACTACATTACCAGCACTAAGAGCAGTTAACGTCACACTTAATTGTAGTAAAAGTAAGTTTCTTCGCGATAGCAATGCTAAGAAACTTGTATGCGAATAGAACTTTAAAGTTTACGATTGTTTATAATTAAGATATGAACTAAATGTGAGAGAAATAAAACGTTACATTTGAGTAGGTTTATATATATTTATATATATGTTCAAGGAAATATTTTATATTTTTAGAAGTGGATAAGTAAAATTTTCTTTTTTAGGTTCACACTGTATAGCAAGGTGAGCAAAGGGAACCTAGACCTTGCCGGTTGAGTGGACTCAATGCTTGTTGTCTTGTTAAGTTTCTTTATATCGTGTAACTACTCGTACATACGATTATTTTGAAATCAAATACAGATAGTTTAATTTTATTTATATGAATTAAGGTCTTAATTATAGATTAAATTTGTTCGCTTATTCGAACTTTGATAAGGCGGAATTTATATTTCTTATAATTTAGCAGAGCAATTGTACTCGTAGTTCTTCATCACATATTCCAGATTTTTAATTTGTATATTATAGTGAATAGAAAGCGAAAACATCGTTCACTGATATATTTCATTATTTCTTATAAGAAATGTCTACATAAAAACGAATTATCTAGAATAAAAATTTTTGTTTAGCTGGAGTTTTATTGCTACTCATTAAATGTTTCAGATCTTTAAAATATTTTCGCTCACGGTCAATACTATCAAAGTATTATCATTTTAAAATGTTGTTCTTATAATATAAAAAATATATACTGCAAAAACCTGCAGAAAAATACAAATATTTTACTTAAAATAACTAAGGACTTATTTTCATCTTTTCTCTGAAACAGCGGCTCATAAGATTTAAACACTTCTAATAAGAGTGTCGCCTTTTCACTTGGAAGCTTTTATAATTTCTACAATCATTACACAAAATTGTTAAGAAAATTGCCTCATTTAGTTGCTTTATAATAAGAATATTAAATAAGGGCTGTTGTAAGAGCAATGTTTTTGGGTTCGATAACCGGATAATCGGAAATGCGCGAACATCTCTCTTTTCTCCTTCTCCTTCTCTTCTCTCCTTTTACGTATGTTATAGATATACGGAATACAGGTGAAGCTAAATACATTAGTTCCATTATGTTAAATAAGAAAGTATTATGATTTAAATGTAAGTGATTAGCTATTCTGTTCTTTGCTTTATATGTACCATTATGTATATACAATTGAGGCTGGTGGTGGGCACAAGTCTGCTAATTTAAGCGCGACAGGTTGTGGGTTCGATTACCACTCGAAAGAAAGTATTATTTATTATTTCGCTCTGGCAACGAGGCGCGGCCTTGACTTCCGCCACTTTACACGCAATACCTACAGAATTCGGAGGATAGTGGGAAACGGAGTGTCTTAACACTATGTTCCCGGGTACCCTCTGCCTATCCCGCCGGGATACAGCGTGAAGCTAAAAAATGTATCTATATATAAACTTATATTATTATCATATACTAAGTCGTTTCTTTAAAAATTACTTACACAAGCTTGTAATATAATATCTTGTGTAAAAGTTCTAAACAAAATCCTTTCGTTTAAGAAATTTAGGCGTTCGTGTTACAAACTTTCAAGAATTACTAAGTAATGCTGAGCCGAGTTTTAATTAATTGAGCTCAATTCGTAGAAAGTATAATGAGAGGAAACTTGATAGTTTTTAACTTTACGTTGCCTTTATCGAAATTATAAAATATGTTTTGATTCCTATTGTATTTAAAAGTATAGGTTCCTTATTATTACAGGAAGTGTTTTATTTTTTTTTAGTTTAAATTTATAAAAAAAAGGAAATATACGTTTAATAATAAGTTGACAGGGCGCAGTCTTGTGATATCGAATATAATATGACTTTTGTTCCATTAAACAAAGTAAATGACTAAAGTCTCTCGTAGAGATGTCATCTTAAGTAGGTATCCGCTTCATCATACTTCTACTAAAATGAGTGTTTACAGGTTCACGCTGTATCCCGCACATATCAAAGTGGTAGGTAAAGTGTTAAAACACTCCGTTCCTTATTTTCACCGTATTCTGGAGGCATTGCTTATAGGGTGGCGAAACGCAACTCTGCTATTAAGGCAAAGCTGGTGACCATTATTTTCATTTCTCTGCTCTGGTGTCGAGGCAAAGCGAATATGTCAATTCTTCAATTGGAAATCGAACCGACAACCTGTAGCGTTAACAGTCCTACGCTTGTGCTTCTACGCCATAAAAGGCCTCATAAATTAATTCATGTTAAATTATTAAAATTGAACAAATCGAGTGCAAACCATTTTCATTATATAAAGTAGCTATGTAGCTCGAAACTCGCCCAAGTTAATTAACTAAAATTTTTCCTTGTGGCTTTTGGGCAAGAATTTAATTAGACATTTTACGCCTTGATTAAACACAGCATCTTAATAAATGGGCGCCTCTAAGTGAATAAATAAAGTAAAGTTATTAACAATTTTATGGGAATGTATAAAAAATAATTATGATTTCATTATATTTTTAGATATCGCCCGTAAATTTTAAGTTTTTGCTTGATATCTATGATAGAGAAAGTTAAGGTATATTTTTTAATCGAAAACACAGGGCAGTCGACGTACAGGTCACCTGATGATAGGTGATCACCATTAACGGCACCAGAGGAGCTACAGGTGAGTAGCGGGCTT
>HE672070.1:290734-322891 GCA_000313835.2 Heliconius melpomene melpomene
TTAACTAAAATTTTTCCTTGTGGCTTTTGGGCAAGAATTTAATTAGACATTTTACGCCTTGATTAAACACAGCATCTTAATAAATGGGCGCCTCTAAGTGAATAAATAAAGTAAAGTTATTAACAATTTTATGGGAATGTATAAAAAATAATTATGATTTCATTATATTTTTAGATATCGCCCGTAAATTTTAAGTTTTTGCTTGATATCTATGATAGAGAAAGTTAAGGTATATTTTTTAATCGAAAACACAGGGCAGTCGACGTACAGGTCACCTGATGATAGGTGATCACCATTAACGGCACCAGAGGAGCTACAGGTGAGTAGCGGGCTTTAAGGTGGAGAAAGATACACTTTTTGAAGGTACCCATGATGCTGATAATGTTGAAACTATAGTATTTTTATCAAGTATTGACCCCTTAAAGCTAATAATAACCTTAGCCCTTTGACGACGAAAAAAATTATCACAACAAAAAGGTAAAGTAATCACAAAGGCTTATTATTTAAGCCGGTTACATTAAGGGCAGATCATCGAGGGTCACACGGAATCGGGAAATTAATTATGAGAAATACATTAGCTGGATTATGGGACTTAATGCTAATTTAAATGGGTACGCGTCCTAAAATGTTATTTTGGGGTACAGGCAATTGCTTATCCCCATTTTCCCCTTGTTTCAGGTGAAAATAATTTTTAAATATTTTTTTTCCAATATATATTTTTGTAAAATTGCATGTAAATAAGCTGATATATATAAAAAGGTTTGCTTTAAGCTATGATAACATTTAAGAAAAAAATCTTTTAAAAATTTAAGAAAATAATATTCTGTATTCTAGCCGATTAAGATGTAATCGAGTTACAGTAATATTTTTATATATATTACTTTTAACATAATTAATACATTTTATTATATATATCAGGAAGATACTAAATAAATAATAAATAAAACAACCAACGCAATAAATTAATTCTCTTACCCGATGTTACCATAACGCCAAATACGCCGTAAGTACTTATCTAACATGTCGCTGTCACGTGACATGACATTGTTTACGCTACCGCTAATGGCGTTTGGTCAACCGTCACGTCCAGTTATACTCCGTATCAATATAATATTATATGTTATTTGACAAGCTAGTCCAAATAAATATAGTAGTGTCAACAAGTGTTTATTGAATATGTAACATACAAATATTATGTACTAGTGGGCCCGTGCGGAGCTACGCCCGCTTGAAATAGAAAAATTGAAAACTAAAAATTCAGTCAATTCAGTAAAACAGTTGTATAAAATAACTTTTACGGCAATTAGCAAATTTGTTGAACTAAATACTTTAAATTGTCATAACTTTTTTTTTTATGAAACGATTGTAATAAAATAAACCATATATGTTTTCGGAAGCTAGCCAGAATCCAATAGTGAAAACTGCATCTAAATCAGTTAAGTCGATTCCTAGATTAGCGATAAAAAAACGCACAGACAAACAGACAAAACAATTAAAAATCATTGTTTTAGGTTCTATTAGGTTAATAAAGGTTCCCATTAACATTTTTTTTAAATATCTTCCAAGTACACACTGACCCTCCGACCCTCTTACGATTTTATTATAAGTATAGATCTATAGAATTAAAAAATTCAAATCAGCTTCACGCTGAATCCCGCACGCAGCAGAGTTGGCAGAGGGGACCTAATGATAAGACACTCTGTTCCCCACTTTCAGATACAACGTCATAATAGAAATATTAAATAAATAATTCGAAATTACCATATCAACATTATTCTATTGACATTATAATTTAACACTAGTTATTTGAAAAGAAAACGAGAAAATATCATCCAATTAAGAACAATCGTATTTAATCTGGATCGCAAACCTTCCAAATAGATATCTTTAATTAGAAGCTCAATGCGAAGTAATCGTATTTCCATCGACACCAGATAACTTACTATAAATCTGGATTTTTCAATTAAGATGTACTTATTTAAGGTATTTAAGGTTACGTTTAAAGTATGTTTTAACTAATATTATGGTTACTATTTAAAAATGATGAACTTTTACTAAGGTAAAACAATGAGTTATTATTCTTCGAATGAGCAGTTAATTCTATTAAAAAGGAAATCATACGAAATCTCAAGCTGGCGTCGCTTCTTGATAGAAGGTTATCGGAGGAAAATACCATTTCCATCCTCCTGCGGGAAGAGAACCTACTACTCAATTTAGAAGAATTAAATTTGGGATCTAGGCAGGTTACAATTGCGATTATATAGACAGCAGTAAGACAGGATTTTTCATATATCCTACGGTAACGGATTTTCCAATTTACTTCTTAAAGTCAACGCATACAAAGTTAAAGGTATTTTTTAAAAAAGTCTTTTACTTTTATGTTATTGATCGGTACGGTCCTAATAACATTAATGTAGATAAAATGAATAAAAGATAATAAACTACTTTTCACTATATAGATTTGATTATGATAAGTTTTTCACGACTGAAAATTGAAAGAGCTGAAAGTTTTTATGAAACGAATACAATTTTACTACTAAAAATTGTAGTTAATTCATACAATCCCGTAATGGAAAATCAATTTATGGTGACTTACAACCTATTCGAACCAAGTAGCTTAATAGTAATCGAGAAAAGTAAGTTAGAAAAGGTACAGCAATAGTTTAAAAGAGGACGAAGTTGCAACCTTTTCGAAGTAAGAATGAAACTTATTAATGATCCCACTACAAGTTCTCGGTAACTCGTTACAGGCGCAATAAATAACGAAGAGTATACCTTCCTACATTCTTCCTTTATTTTTATATGCAATCTTCTTATAGTTGATTTATCTTTAACAGTAGTGAAGTGAAAGATCACTTCGTTCTTCGCCCTCCAGTCTAATAATAAAATGGTGAATGTGATATTTGGACGATGTCTTATCAGACCTGAAAAAAAATATGATTCATACTTAGAAAGAAAAAATACTTTACCGCCTATTCAACGGTTTCCAAGAAGAGCGGTTTGAAATCTCACTTTGAGAATTTTTTTATACATTTTAAAGAGTTGATTGTTTCTTTTCAAATTTTATCATCCTCATCATATTGTGCTTCACTGTTTTGTGCAAATATGATAATTTAATTACATACATAGAAATATTAAATGGTGTAATGGATTCTAATTAAGTTAACAAAATGATGAAAATGAAATACGTGGTTTCAAGTAGAATATGTGAAAATTAAATATAAGATAACAATATTTTGTTAAGAGCAGTACTTTTATTTATGAAGTAAGATAATATAACGCTTCTATAATACGTAATTTATAATTTACGAGGAATTAATTATAATGATCTTCCTCGCTCTGGCAACAAGACAATATGCGGCGTTAAGTTCCGATACTCAACACGTAGTATCACCAACATTGAATGAAAAGTAGGAGTGTCTTAATACTAGGTTCCAGCGTAAAGCTAAAAAAATATCCTAAATAAGTACATGTTTAATTTTTTTTTTAGTTTAACAAAAATAAAACAAAATATGTAATTCTTATTTTTATAGAACTTTTATCCTTATTGCTCCTAATAAATCCACAATACTTTTGATGTATACTTTAACAAGCTATTAGAAGCATATAATCCACCTTACGTAATAAAACTTACCCCTTGTTGTCATACAACGCAAACATGGTAAGTGCATTACTTAAATGGATTTTTAATGCACGGATTTACGTCATCCCCTGAGACGGGGGTCTTAGACGAAATAAATGCCAAATTTGGTTATGAATACCATTTGGTGATATAGAGTAAACTTTAGATTACTGATGTTTGTATATAAATCGACTAGTAGTCTACCAGTGTTTTACTTATATATACAAGTAAATAAACGCGGCGTTAGGTTCCACTAACTAGCACTAACCTACTAAACCTTGTTCATTACAAAAAACAAAAAAATCATATTAATGTTTCTTATGATACAAACCTTTTCATTAATTATTTAGATTTTAATAAAGTGCACAAGAGATAGGTATTTTACGTCGTAGATAGGTATTTCTCTAAAAAAGTTCAATTAAAATCGATAGTTGTCACTTAATAATACTATATTTGTAAACATATATTATGTATAATTTTAATAACACGTTTTCCTGTAGGTAGTGCTTCACTATGCAGGTTCTGGCTCCATCATCATACCAGCTCGATAATAGTATATTATTGTATTGTCACTTACGTTTCGTATAATTCCCTAGTTTTAATATTACAAATGGATCAAACACAGTTTCATACAAGCCGGCCTACTTAAAATGTGGTTCAAATGAAATCCTTCCCTGAATTATACACCACATACACGGCAGTATAGTCAACTATCCCAACGGGGACAAAGGAGTCCTTTTAGACATCTTCATATCTTGTATTATGTTAAAAAAAATACAGGCGGTTGCTATTTTTTTTTCATATGGTACTTGAGGCCTCCAAAATATCCTATGTGCGCACTTTGTACATGACTTTGCACTTCAGGGGTCGTAACGCATGTCTTGTTAACAAACAACGCTAACTGAAATGTGAACGTTTTACTATATTAAATTCTATTAAAAACTTAAATATAAAGAGAGAGCCAAGTTAAATGTTGGGTAATGCGTCGTTCTTCACTTCTCCAACAAAAGAATTTGAGATCTATATAGATGCCGGAGTTTTAATGTATAAGATTTATTATATTTGCACATTAGTCTATTTCCAGCTTGTACTGGACTTATATTGACTACCATGATATTTGTTTAAGTGCCTGATGGTAAAGTTGCCAAGTCAAATTTAGAGCTTGAATTTTATCCCGACTGAACACAGCACTAGACTGATATGAAAGAATTGGAGAAATATTTTGCCAGAGAAGCCAAAAACTTTTTTATGTGGAATCGAACCAACAGCCCGTCTCGTTTACAGTCATAAGCCGTACCACTACCGTGCCACTAGGGCCCTCTTTTAATTATTATTTTGTAACAAAATTTTAGTTACAAGTTATACACTCTTACGGTTAGTATATTGATTAAACGTCAACCAAAGCTTCAGTGGAGCATCGTCGATAGAGCTTTGAAGTTGCGATGTAAACACGGTTCATTGCACCGAAGGCGAGCTTTTAGTGTTCAACCGAAATATGATAAACGTTATATTTAACAAACTGAAAGGAATATTATGTGACATGTAATATACGAGTATGTTGTACGTAAAACATAATTCGTTGATATATTTTTTTATTTGCTTATTTGTCATTTTAACCAAGGAGAAGTAAAAATGGTATTAGAAAACTTAATAATCATTAAATTGGTCAAATATCTACGATATTTTATCTTTTGTACCTTCACGCTGTTTTCTCCATACAACAGAGAAGACAGAGAGAACATTGTGTTGAAATACTCGTAATATAGAGCGAGCATACGAATATATTTACTTTCCTGAAGTTTGAATCAAATTCACAACCGTCAAGTTTACAACTCTGTACCACTGCGCTACAATGACCTCCATTTTTTATATGTAAAAGAAGTAAAGAAAGAAAGAAAGTAAAGAATAAACAAAAGTAGATCCGTGAAATGTATAATGCATTATCTTGAGACGTTGAAAGCTTAGTCGAAGGCATATTACGAGATAATTTAGATGGTCGCATCTGTATCAAACATGTATAATTGTATATTCCCCATTGAGTGATGGCACAAGGCTACTTTATATAAGTAACTTTAAGTAATTAAATACAGTTTTTATTTTATTTTAATGCTATTGCAGTAGAGACATTTAGTCCGTAAGTTTTTACGTTATTTCTTTTCTTAGTATCAATATTAATTATATTAATTTTGATGTATACAATTATTATTATTTATCATTATTAATAAGCTAATTTGTAGCTTATTAAAATTTAACTTGCTTTCCTACAAATAACACTTCTTGTTTCACTATGAAGGTTCTAAATTTGAGTGGGAATCGAACCTACTATATAGAAATATAACAGCAACTCGCCTTCCATAACGACGTCAATACTCGATGTAAAAAAATCATATTATAATATAATTTACGGTCCAAAATTCGATACATGTATTAAATCGTAAAACATAATATTCTCTAAGGATTCATATATTTCATACAACTTTCTCTTACGAAATCGATAAGACCGCTGATATCAGGTTTGCACCATAAAAAATGTAAATACTAAAAGCTCTCCCAATAATCTTACCTTGAGCTGCTATCGTTGGTAAAAATAAGGAATTTTCAGGAAGAACCTCTTAGGGGAAGCTTTACTGATCAAATATTCACGCCAAACGAACACACCAAATGCTCGCTGGAAAATTCTAAATAACGACTACTTTTACAACATATTTGATCAAAAATGATTGAATACATTAAATTATAAAATTTTAATATTAGTGTTTTTGGTAAAGCGTCCATTAGGAATATTGTTTGTATTTCATCTTATTACTTAAATGCATTCTAGTAATGGAGCATATACAGGAAGATAAGATAAGGTACTCCTTTCTCCCAAAGAGTAGGTATTGTCTAATTATGGGAGAGCAGAGTCACTTAATGGGTGAAGGTACTAAACATCCTACGTACCTTTTTTATATTTCGCTTCGCTTTTAGAAATTAATGAATAAAATAATATTTCATAATCTCAATACCCAAAACAACATCTTATCACTTATATAATTCTTATATAATCATTATTTCCAAAAAAATCTTCTTAAATCTTAATAAATTACCATTTTACACAAAGCAGTCCTGTCACAATTAAGCTGAGTGGCATTCGAATGACAATGAGATACAAATATTGAGGGCCGTTACGTAATTGTTTGCAATAAACTTGGAAGTTTTTTATTAAAACTGAAGACATTATTTTATTTTCAGTCCTCATTCTTGTAAAACAAAGTGTAGCGTTCAGTTCCGCTACTCAACACACAATGTCTCGAAAATTGAACGGAAAGTGGGGAACGAGGAGTAATAACACTAGGTCGTCCGCCTGCCCTGCTATACGGTGGGCATATATATATGATGCATACTTACCTACATAAATATTTTCCTAAACATTTTCAAAGAAAATTCATTGCGACGACCAACGTTCATACAATTTCAACATCTACCCCATTACGATTGAATACAAAATTGTTTTTCCCATGGTATCGTATTACTGAAATATCAAACGTCAACAATGAAGATTCCTGACATCGGCAGGGTTATAGTATATGTAAAGATATTATAAATGTGACATCGGTTTCTTGTCATATTGTGCAGCGATCGTGTGCTAGGACCTGAATATTATTAAAAATTCTATATGATGGTGTCGTGGTCATAGACCGTCCAAGACCGACGGACTTAATGGATTCCAAAAGGTGCGGATTCAAATCCTGCTACATTCAAAATATGTGTCTTAAATATGTATATTTCTTTCCAAAGTGTAGAATAATACATATTTTTTTAAATTTACACATGAAGGTGGTGGTTCGATGCCACTCGATTATCTTTTTATTATATAACTAGCGGACGCGCGCAGCTCCGCTTGCTTATTTAGGGGTGAATTCTAATAAACCACGAAACATGTGTTCAATGAAATATTTTTAAGAGTCTAAATTTCTAATTTTATAAAAATCGGTGGCGATTTAAGAATTTTCCCATACAAACTTTCAACCCCTTATTTGCACCCTTATGGAAATAGTTCTAGAAAACCATGAAACACGTGTTCAATTAAATACTTTTAAGAGTCTGAATTTCAAATTTTATAAGAATCGGTGCCGATTTAATTTTTTTTCCATACTAACTTTCGACCCCTATTTCACCCCTTTAGGGTTAAAATTTTTCAGAATCCCTTCTTAGTGGATGTCCAGATTACGAAAGTAAACATCTGTCCAAATTCCACGTTTCTACGCACAGCGGTTACGTCTGTGCGTGCGTCTTACCTCAGTCAGTGAGGACAAGTCCTTTTATATTTATATAATAAAGTGCCGCATTGGTTAACTTGGACGGTGGAGAACGTTTAGCCCTAAATCTATTTTCTCTCTGCCTACCCTGCTATACCCTGAAAGCTAAAAAAAGATCACAAAAATTCATAAAACAGGTTATTTAGTTGCTTTTTTGTTCAAAATTTTATTTAAAACTCTATTGGGAACAAAAAAGTAATAAAAAATATGTACATATATAAATATTTATTTTTATATGGGGAATCGAGTTTGTAATATATTAGAATACAAATGTGTTCTGGGAATGGCGCGATGTGTCACTTAATTTCAAAGTTTTGTCTCAGAACGTTTTGTAACAAGTTGTGCTTCTTATTTGCTTTGAAAATGAAATTGTTTCTCATATGTTATAATGTTTATATGAAAGCAATTGTTTAAACAACAATTTATATTAGGTTTTTTTTAATTTCAGGGAAAATTATTAATTTCCTCTTAAAATTTTGTGACTACGGTTTTGTGGGTTCATTCCCCATTGGGAGAAATTATATTGAATATATTTAATTTTTTTCGCGTTGTCAAAGCAAAATCAAGATATTTGGCACTAGATATACACCATGTCTCCGAAAGTAGAGAACAAAGTGCCTTGTACTAGTTTTTCTATTCCTAGACGAGAAATGCAATAGAAGTAAACAAAATAGAAAAATATTAGCAAAACTACTGCATTACAAATAGACTTGATTCACCAGTGAAAAGATAAGACGGGATAAGATTACATCAAACTCAACAGAACATCTCATAAGCGGAAATTTGTAAGCGCCTCTGCCAAAACATCACAAAATTCGCCCCCAGGAAACGTTAGGTAACCCTCACTATCACTTTCGGTCGGGAAATCGTATTCATATTTAATAATAATAATGTTGTATGTATATTATAGTGGATTGAAATGGCTTTTTGTATATGAAATTGTTGTTTATTATAGTATTTTAGTTTCTTTTTTTAGCTTCACGCTGTCCCATCCCTCATATAGCAGGGTAATCCGAGGGAACTTATATATCCATAAAATATAATATATCCATAAAAATATTAATAAATAATAATGAATTTCCCCGAGTGGTAATCGAACCGACAACCGTCGCGTACACGTTGTGCCACTGTGCCAGGACGGCGTATATTTATTGTTTTAATATTTTGAACATAATAACGTAGAATTCAAATAGGTACGAGAATATTATTAATATGTTTAAATATTTTCATAAGTAAACATAGCGGTGCATGTAACGAATAAAGCGTTAAATTATTTGGCATATTTCACAGAAATAACAAAGTTAGCATTTAAAATATTATGGAATGCTTTATCGAAAATCGATAATAAATAATTATTTACATCGTTCAGCGACCACTAATGTTACTGTACCTATATGAACATTTTCATATAGAGGCAGTTGTGGCGTAGCTGCAAAACGTAAGATTGTGAACACGACAGTTGTGGTTTCGATTCCCTTGCGGAATTAATTATCCTTTAGCGTTGAGTTTCGTCACTCAACACGCAATGTTTTGTAAGTTACGCGGAAAATATCCTCATTTTTCTCTTCTACGTATTGTTCTAACGCTAGGTTCCCTCTGCCTACCCTGTATATGCGAGATATAATGTGAAATTCAACTAAAATTGTCCTGTGTTTTTGTACGCTTCTATTACATTAATATAACATATAATATACTGTTCTATCTTATTTTATGATACATAAAGTGGCAGGAGTCTGCACAATTTAACGCAAACAATAGAACCTTTATCTTTGGATATCGGCGCGCCCCATGTACTTGCCACTAAGCTGCCTTAAGCAGATATGAGAGGCCAGCGTAAAATGATCTGTGGTTTTCTTCCTTAATACAAATTGTCATGAAGAAGAATTGAGGAAAGTTCTTATTATATTCTCTTTTAATAAAGGTGTCTTTTAAATATTTTGTTATTTAAATTATTGTACTTGTGTTGAATATAATATAGCAGTAGTATAACAGTAGTAATTACGAAATGACTAAGTATATGTATTTTCGTACATATTTAGAGAATTCAATAACAATACCCAAAATTATTAATAAGACAACCAAATAAATAAAAAATCAATGATACAATTTAGAGAATTTATTAAAAAAGTAAAATTTAGTATATTAATACAAATTTCCTATACCATCAACCACGAAAAAATGATTACTACCAAAGTTACTTAAGAAGGCTTAGATATAAGCATAAGTTCATATAACAATGTCTACGAATATAATATTCATTGGAGGTTTCTTTATTATTTGGTCCGCTCAACCCCAACTTCCTTAACAAACACACATACACACCTACATACACATGTATATATAAAACGCTAATTGTTTGCCCGTCCGTACGTTATATTTGTTTCTACATCAAAGAAACGGCAGGTGGATTAAGGAGGGGTCCGCCTCTTCATTTCCTTTATAAAAATTCTTGTTCTAAAATTTTGTAAGTAGCTTAAAATATTAATGTCATAAAAATGAATGTGGCTTTTAATGCTTAAGTATAGAGGTATATTCCTTTATTAAATTTAAATGAATCAAAAGTTTAAGCTTGAAAGCAATCTGTTGCTAGGTTTAGGATGATTAAAAAATCTTCTCTCGAGTCTCAAGTTTTTTGCGTCGGTTTTTCTTAGGTCTGAGGCACCGACTTTAATCAACCGGTATTAAATTATTTGACATAAAAAAAAATAAGCATGGAACTTCTTATTTTCAATAAAATTATTTGAAAAATCAAAAAAAAAATCAGCTTCACGCTGTATCACGCACACAGCAGGGTAGGCAAAGGGAACCTAGTGTTAAGACACTCCGTTCCCTACTTTCCACCGAATTCTGGAAGGAGGAGATAACAGTAAAGAATATTTTTCCAATATACAATTCAAAAAATAGTAATCCCATGGACCATTCAACAAACTATAGTCTCCATAGAAAAACTCCACATCGAAAGAGACTCTTTAAAAGCACTCCTCAACTAACGGCCCTCTAATGAGATGTGCTTATTTTTTCTTATTCCAATCCGCAGTTTCTTTTAAACGAAATGAGTTGATAAAAAATTCAACCACTCATTTAAAGTAAGAATTGTTGAATCTCTCTCTTTTCTCTTTTGTCGTGGATAATGTACACTCGGGCTGTCATTTATTATGACGACAGTGTCGGCTAATTTGTTTGCGTGAACCGACAAAAACTTGTCCGCTCCTTTTGTGTAACAACCGAGCTTACTTAAATTTCTCTTTTGATGTTTTGTGTTAATGTGACAATTGTATTTTATAAAAAATGTTATAGAAATAATGGATATTGACAAATACATTTATATTACTCTTAATAACTCCAGTGAAGGCGAAAGGGCATTGTACACGTGGCAGGTTGTGGGTTCAATCCCCGTTCGAGCAAGTGAAATACTCGTATTTAATATTTTCAATTCCTCGCTCTGGTAACGACACACAGTGTGGTATTGAGTTCCTATACTCAACACGCAATGCCTCGTTATCAGCTCCAGATTTCAAAAGTAAAGTGGAGAATTGAAGAGTTTTAAGGGGAAAAAATATTAATTTATATACTACATGCCATTGTACCCTATTTACGAAAATTAATAGCTTTATATTATCACCGGTATATCAGGATAAGCAGACAGAACCAACTGTTAAGAAGAATAGGAACGCCTCAATCCTTCCCTCACTTATAGCCTATTTTTTGTATTCAATGGCGGAATTTAACATCGAAAAAAAATTAATAAGACCGAAGCTATATAAAAATTAACAATACCACACATAACTATGTAAAAAAATACTGCAAATTACTTGTAAATGACAGAACATAAAAAATACATAAAAAATATAGTATTTCTAAAGTAACAAAAACACAATTTACCTGAATGCGTTTTATCCGCGCCGTCAGCAGCACCTGCGATAAAATACGATAGATATTAAAAAAATACGTTAGAACAGCAATTTTAATGCGTACGATCGAAGGCAATAAAAGCACTTGTAAAATCGTCCTTTATAAATTGCTGATATATAGCAAGGGCCTACTGTTCAAATTCTAGCTCAGTTTATCTACATTTTTACTGAGTGACTATTATAATCTAAACACTTCGTTCTCCACTTTCCGCCCAAATGTTAGGCATTGCGTAGAACTCATCGCCGTCTTTTCTTTGCTTAGTATTGTCAATCGGGGATCATTCCCATTATTATCATAATAACTAATTTTTTCAAGTGGAAATCGAACCTACAATCATTGCACTTATATTTAAAATCCCAATTTCCGCCGAATTCTAAACAGTGTGTATTAAATGGCGAAACTCAACCCCGCGTTTTGATATTGAAAATTTAATTTCCTCAAGTGGGAATCGAACCCACATCCTGTAGCGTTTACAGTTACACAGAATACAATGCTCAGTTTGAAAATGCATATTAAATTTTTTGAAAAAACGTACTCGCGTCAGTTCAAACATGGTGGAAATTCACGAGAACTCTTATTCAGATTTAAGCCATTTGTTAAATGCGACTAATGAAAAGTTCGTTATTGTTCAGAGCGACAGACGCGCTCCGTTTCACCGCGACGCGCGACGCCCCGAAAAGTACGTGATTTAGTTTATTTTCATATTTCATGACTTTTTACAGCATGTAAAATGGCCAGCTTTTATGTCCAAAATGGAGATTTTAAATTGTATTTTAATTTAAACGTTGGTATGATGTAGGAGTTTTTAGGGTTCCGTATTTCAAGAAACGGAAACTTTATAAGATCAGCTAGTCTTGAAGGCTTAGCAATTTATAAATAGAAATATTTTTTAAAATTTCGTTTCTTTAGTTGTATGCTTTTTCCCTACGGTGTTACCAGAAATAACACAGTGAGTGCTATACGCTGTGATGAAATGACAATCACGTCGGGGTCACCAATGTGGGCTACAGGTATATGGCGATGTTAATAAGACGAGACCTTATATTCAACTCTTTTATTATATATTTAATTTGGTTATTTATACGCTACAAAACAATAGTGCAACATTATTTCACAATTGCATTTGTAGCGAATAAATTCAGGGCGCTGATTTAGCGTGTTTATAAAGAATATAATAAGACTAGTGCAATACCCCTACAGCTGCAATCTTTACATACCCCTTTTGCGCCGTTTAATGTCATGAACCTCTTCATATATGTAATACTAGCGGCCCCCGCGCGGCTTCGCCTGCGTGAACTACGTTATTATTAATTTCTGTCTCCATCAGTATCCTCGTCATCGTCCTTTAAGTAACGTCCATGCAAAATTTGTGACTCCTAGCATTTGTAGTAACGAAGTTTCATACAAACTTTCAACCCCAAAAACAACCCCTTAGAAGTCGAATATTGCAAATTCTTAGCGAGCACCTACGTCCTATAAGTAACTCCTATGCAAAATTTGAGATTCCTAGCACATGTGGTTACTGAGATTTCATGATGAGTTTCACCTTTCGATTTTATATATATAGAAGATATCTGGCTCCTCATTGATTTCACACTATTAGCAGTGGCAAAACTCAACGCCGTACTTTGTCGTGTTATAAGGGCGAGAAAAATATAAATAGAGTGGGGACAATCCCATCGCGTTTACAAGCAGCCTCTGTGCTAAAATAATACACATATATTTAACTAAAAGTAAGAGAACGAAAATCTCTATAAAATGAAGCGCATATGTGAATTTTTATGCATCGTCTAAAATAACAAGTGAATAACAAAACTTATGGACAAACATATCAATCACAAAGTAAGCGGAGTTTCTCAAGTATTGGAAATATAGAGGTATTTTGATATAAGGAACGTAGCATATATCTTAAAAGAAAGAAAGAAGCCTTGTAAAATATGCTTTAAAGTTGTTTATAAGAACAATGCATGTACTATATATTTTGTACAGTTGCTTGCGTTAACGTCAATTGTGGGACGGAGTGTTTTAACACTAGGTCACTCTGTTTGCCTAACCTAAATGCTATCTTAGAAAATGCAAAAGAAAACAAATCAGATATTTATCTAAATATTTGTAGATATTCCTTAACTTTTTCTTATAAATATAATAAAATTATAGATTTAATATAAAGAATAAGTCTCAGTCTAGACCAACGCCCACAATATCCACCACTAATTAGTCCGTCCATCTGTCGCACATCTCCATCGTTACTACTAATGATTGCTCTGATAATTGGTTATCTACGATTGTTTGTTAAGTATGGAAATAATATTTTTAGTATTATCAACGTTTAAATTCTGCATTTAAAAAAGTAATAAAAACCACAGTTAAAGTAAAAAGTGGAAAATGAAAAAAGAAAATGTTTAATGGGAACGGAATATCTTAACACTAGGTTCCCAGGTTAAGCTACTAATTAATATACTTGAGCTCAAAACAATGTCTGTGATTTCAAAGGCCTCTTAATAAGGCATTCACTCGCCACTATTATTTATTAATAATCAAAAGCAAATAGTTTTCCTATAGCAAATTTAAAGAGACTCTTATTATTTTCGGCAAATATAACAAGTGAACACTATTAATAGTCATTTTTTACGGGTAAAAAATAAATCTCAAATTGCCTTCATCAGTGTTTTACGCTTCCCGATCTGACGTCTTTGATAAAGAATAAAGAAAAAATGATTTATAACTAAATAATATTTGCAAATTGCGGTGCATGCCTGAAAAATACATAAAATAAAAGTTAAACGACGTCATTGGCGTTGCGCAGTTATGCAACACTGCCAACTAATTAGTTGACACTTGATAGTTTCTCTACTGCTAAGTAGATAGCTGTGGCTTAAATTTTTAACTTGCAAAACATTCCGCAAAAATACTTAACAAAATTCCAAATTAAACCACAAAACCAAAATTAAAAACGCATTCATTTCTCGCAACTTGAGTCTCAAAGCGCGCACTCATTCAGCATCAACTCACAAAAAGTTGCAATTTTGCCTCTCATTTAAAAAAAAGGAAAAACTATTTCCCGAGTACACTACGATGGCCCGCGACCTACTTCGGAGCTAAGAATCCTCTAATTAATGAGGTGGCCGTGCCAGCCTTTTCACTGCATTCATGTTTAACTGTGTGAAGTCTTTACAATTTTTTTATTAAATAATATTGTGTCTAATAGAGTGTAATATGATATGTATACATACATATGTGTATTATTTATACAGTGTAGATATACTTTTTCATATTAGTGCTTATTTATTTTATTGCAGAGAAATCGGGATATTATTAACTTAATGCTGTAATTCTGCACATAGTAGAAGCAGAGGGAATCTGGAAACCTAGCGTTCCGTACCCACTCCGTTGACACTAAGATATTTCCATTCCCCATTTTACGCAAAATCTTGGAGGTAATGCTTGTTGAATGGCGAAACTCAACGCAGTTACCATTGCAAAGCATTTCCTCGAGTAGAAATCGACAGTGTGCGACTGTCCTTATATTATTTGTTAGCTTCCCGTTATATCTCGCAATTTCAGCTAGAGAGAAAAGAGTGTTAAACGCTAGGGTCTCTACATACCTACCTCTTTTGCCTCATTCATGGTTATCAATCTCTCTAATATGTGCGGAATACAGCGTGAGGCAAAAAAAAAGTTTTTTTCTTCTAAAAAATATAACAATATAAGACTTGATGATAAGTAGAAAAAAAATATTATAATGATAATATTACAAAAGTTAATACCTAAGGTGCTCTACACAAGTAATACATAGATATATTTAGAAATTCTGTTAACAGTGTAGTGTAGGTGAATTGAGTAAATCGAAGGGAAGTAAATAAAATATACACGTTTAGTGTTCAAGAGCCCTTAACAGGGTCAGGTTAGAGTGGTTAGAAGGACTTCGGTAATTAGATTCTATGTTCAAGTGCCTATCCTTAATCAGGTTAACTTCCAGATATATGGGATTTCCAAATGAAATATGACGATGCAAAATTATTTATTATTAAAAGTTTGCACAAATCTAGCATATAGGTATATAGCAAATATTTTATATAATATTAACTAATATTAAACCTATAACGTAACTTCATGCTGTATCTCGAATGAAACTGAAATCCCAGAACCGAAATGAAAACCTAACTCTAGTATGTAAAATGGAGGAAACAATATGTCTATTGCATATTTTATAAAGCAAAAAAACGTTAAAAAACGCATACATATATTTATTCAGTCTTCTCAAAGTTCTATCAGATGCATAAAGCGCTATCAAGAGTAAACTAATTAATAATAAACAAGTAGTTTGCCTCGTTTGTCGTAGATTTGATAACGAATAATTAATTTGAGGGTGACACCGCCCATAAACCCAATGAAGCTGAATTATATAAAGGATAAATAGTAATTGAATAGTACCTTTCTATTTTCCTTAAGGGATGAAATCATCGTCTATTCTAATGGATTAGAGTAGAATAAGTATATAGTTTAAATTTTTAATAATTATTATTTTAAGAATAACTAAGACTCTTTAATCAGACAGGTGGCATTGTGACATTCATAAGGCTAATTTGGACATGTTTTGATATAGGATTTGTGTATTCTTTTCTTTTCTTTTTTATCTGTTCTTCTAACTCTTAGCTTTCATTTTTTCAGCAATGATCTTTGATAAAATTCCAGTCTATGAACTTTTTTTATATATATTATAATATTAATTTCTTAGTCCTTCATAATGTTTGTAACGACGATCTTTTTCAACCATTTGCAAACTCGGTTATTGATTGTTATGATTATTAATATTATAACTAATATAACAAATATATTATTTTGTTTCACGCTATATTCCACATTTAACAGAGTAGGCAGGGGGAATCAATCCAGTATAAAAACGCACCATTCCCCATTTACCGCCCAATTTTCACAACAGTCCACGTTGCTTGGCGGTACTCAACGCCGTGAGATAATATTAAGAAATATCAACATAAAAGATGCCATATTTAATGTATACGTTCATTATACCTCAAATGAAACAAACACAGTCCTCTAATTGGCCTCATTGAGATGAGGGGTCCGAACGTGATCTGTGTACGAAATATTATCTAATGATGTCTATTTAAATATGCAAATGTCTTTCGAAGAGTATCTTTAGTAATTTTTATACAACTTGAGACAATAAAGATTTTTTAATGAAAAAAAAAACTTGAACATTCACACTCACAGATTCAAACTTTAGAACAAAATTTAGAATCTAAAAACTTATAAAGTGGGATTGTTGTCAGTTACATTTTAAAATGTTATGTGGATGCAACTCTTACTTTTCTAAATCAATGTATATAAAAACAAACGCTGAAATTCCTTGTTTAGTAGATAAATAACTCATACAAATATACTTTTTTTAGCCGCACGTAGCAGCAGGGTAAGCTGACGGATCCTGGGAACCTAGTACTACCTAGTACCGACGAATTCTGGAAAGTCGCACTCAACGCCACATACAAATATATACAAAAACTTTTATCTCTTAGAAATCATTTAGCTTCCAACAATGACCAATTATACCCACTCTATAAAGTAAATAAAATTAAAATTTAATATGTTTACATACACACATTTCCCTATAAATTCATAGTTCATAAACATAAAATATACATAAAGTTTAACTAGCTAGCAGTAATAAACCCGAAAACGGTCTTTGAGTGGCTATTTTGCTTCAAATGAAAGTTTTATTTCAACGTACGTACAGCAGATACAAAAGAATAATATTATTATGTAGAATAACATTTTAGGAAAAAAATATTTTGAGCACCCTATATCTTTAAGCATCAGAAAAGCAAGAACTAAATGACTCATCTACGGACCAATAGCCTTTATCGCATGCTAAATGCGAGATATGCATATTTCACAAAGCTACGTACATACGTTTTAGCTTCATGCTCTATCCCTCATGTAGCAAGATAGACAGAGAAAACCTAGTGGTGAGACACTCCGCTTCAATAAAACATGCCTTGTCTTATTCTTAAAAAAATAAGTATAAAAAATATTGAATTAGTAATAGTAAAGTAGTTAATAATCATTTAAAACTAAAAATTATTGCAAGCGAATTAATTTGACTCATTCAAAGATTACAATATTAGATAAGAGCATTTAGTTAGGTATTTGATTAAGTCTGATTTGATTGATTCTGTAGATTTATTCATCGGGGGATGATATCTTACCCCACCTCAGTAATTACATTTGCCTACACATTTAAGTATACTTCACGAAAATGCAAACGCTGCGTCTAATTTCCACCCATTCGTTACCCCTACTATTTGTTTTGAATTGAGAAATCATACTTGAATTAATTTCTTTTAAACTAGCGGCCCGCCTGCGTGAACTACATTATTATTAATTTCTGTCTCCATGACTACCTACGTCCAATAAGTGACGTCGCAAAATTTGAGACTCCTAGCATTTGTAGTAACGAAGTTTCATACAAACTTTCAATCCCAAAAACAACCCCTTAGAAGTCGAATATTACAAATTCCCATCTTAGCGAGCACCTACGTCCTATAAGTAACTCCTATGCAAAATTTGAGATTCCTAGCACATGTAGTTTCTGAGATTTCGTGATGAGTGAGTGTCCTTTCGATTTTATATATATAGATATACTACAATATTTAACTACTTATAAAAAGCTTTTCTATTACGGAGTGACGAAAATGAATTGGACTTTAAATAAATAAATTAAGCCTAAGCTAATCTTAGGGAATTTAGTACTAAAATGGATTTCTCGAAATTCTTACGGGAACAAAAATAAATATGACTAGTTAATAGGTATGTATATCATTTAATTACTTAACTGTATGCATTTTTGTATAAACATATAATTTATATATTTTCTATTTCCTTAATCGGTTTTTATATAAAAAAAAGGATATAATCTTAAAACAATAGAACCCTATGGCATGGACCCCAGGCTAAAATGGTGATGTGCATGAATGAATTTAAAATAGAATCTCAAATTTTACTCCCACAATTCACTGAAAGAATATTAATTTGTTGACACTCCTTCAAAAGTGGGGGTTTTTAAATTGAATAAATAAAGTCGAGGCAATAAATCAGATAAAATTACTTGGTGTCTTTGATAATAGCAATTTTTATGATATAGAATCGTATTCATAATAATAATAACCTACTTTCTGTAAAAATGATTTAATTTAACAAAATTACTTCTATGGAACACACCAAGAAATTTCATATAATTCACGAAAAATCTAATTATAAATAAAGAAAAATCCTTTTAATCTACACAAGGGACACAGAACAGATTACTTCATAACACGACCAAACGCGTCACTAATTAGTCAAAGATTCCATTACCAGCGTAATGTAGCGAAGGTTTAATTTTGCGGTGTTAACGAGGTATTTAAAGCTTAATACTTCATTATGTGCTTTCATATGCTCCGGGCAGTACCGGCATTATGCTGTGATAATGAAACTTTTGTGCTATGCTATACTTGATATGCCTGTATATTAGGTTATTGTTATATGTTGAACATTGCATAATAATATGACTTTGGTAAGAAATTACATACAATTATTAACATACTAGTGGACCCGTACGCGGCTACGCCCGCTTGAACTATACGAGTATTTATTAAATATATTTATGAAATTATTTTCAATTTTCAATAGAGAGATGCGTTAAGCAAGCTCATTTTGGGTGACGTTTTCTAACAACAAACTTTGCAAATCGTTGCTTAGCAACGACGGTTGTTATTAACATGGCGGAATAAATTGCATGTCAAATTAATAAGTATTTTAATATATTGGTATATATCGAAAATAATAGAAATATGAGAAAAAAAAGTATCCTATGTTCATCCCGAGACCCTCAAGTATCTCTGTATGAGTATTTTATCACAATTAAATTAGCGGTTTGGCCCTGATTGCGTAAAAGACAGACAGACAGACAGAGTTACTTTCGAATTTATAATATAGGTATGGATAATTACATTTTTAACTTTTTTTAATACTAAAAACAACCTGTATTTAACTCTATTATCTTTTCCCTAATTGTAAATAAAATTTGTGCTGGTACCTTTACTTAAAGATACAACGTCTTGAATTATAATAATCCAAGTTTTTTTGATAAAGCACTCGTATACTAAATACGTATACTAAAATATATATTAAATTAAAAGGAGACTTAAGAAAAATATTGTAAGAAGACAATTCTAACGCATTCACCCATAAACATTTTACTTGAAAGGTTTATTGATGTTCGTGACCGCATCTCCCCCAGCCGCGGATTTAAACCCTCTGTTTACAATTCGTTTCTAAACTAACTTATTTTATAATCGCCAAAATGGGTAAATTTACTTTCCTCTTCGGTTTGTGAATTCTTAATATCATTAGAAAGAAGTTTGCCAATCAAAAGATTATTGTGGGGAGTTGGTGTAGATTATACATAATTACAAGTTACTTAAAATTAAAAGCTTCTTTTGTTATTTAGAAAAGTTATTTTGTAATAGGCAATAACTTAAAATTATTATCTCACTCTATAAAGCTCTCACCTCGTGATGCAGGCGCATTGCATTTGACTGTGAGCACGTTGTAAGTACAATCCTCATTCTTTGAAAGAAAAATCCTTTGTTAAGTTTAATATACTTAAAGAATGCTTCCGCAAATACAAAGAAAAGAGTATATACGGCTGTGATGATAGTGCACAAGGCAAAAGTCACAATGTATGAGAAAATACTGGTGACTAACATTTCTGTTTGTATTGTATGAAGTTTCATGATCATATTTGAGTACTGTATATAATCTACATACAGTATGTTCATATACATCATATGTGTACACACACAATGCCCCCAGAATTCAACGGAAAGTCAGGAACAATAGTGTTCTAATGGGAAATTGAGTGTCTAGGTTACTAGGTTCCCAAGTTCCTATATGCGGGATTCAGGATTGTAAAAAATGCAGGATACAGCGTACAGGCATAATAAAAATTCTTTTTATTTCCTAGAAGCACCACGATGCATGCAAATTGTGCATTAAACTAAGGAACATTTAACAAAGCGATGAATGGAAATGCCTTCATAATACTGTCGTGAAAATTACTTTGTCTTTTAAATTAACATATTAAATGGCAGGGGAAATGTCAGGGGATTGGTTTTGATATACCTTCAAATAAATTTTGAACCATTCAAATAAATAAAAAAATATTGCTCTTTCAACAAATATTTTCATATAAAATTTTATGTTCCCCACTTTGGGCAGAAAGTGGGGAACAGAAGTACCATAATGGTGAGCGAAGTGTCTTTACATTAGGTTTCCAGGTTCCCTCTGCCAATCCAGTGCGAGATATAACGTGAAGCTAAAAAAATATGAATTCAATCAGTCAAGAGTAGAATTTAGCAAATATAAACTAGTAATATAGTACAGGTATACTAACAAGGTTATTTCACGCAACGCTATAATTTTAGCTCCTTTCATTTTAAAGCTTAAATAATTAAATATTTATATTCATATTTATAATACAAAATGTACATGTTAGAAGCCCCATATAATGTAAACATCTGTTTTCAGCCAAACGAACGTTCGTACTCCCCATCTAGAGCGTCGTTTACAAGAATTGTCACTGAACTTAACATTATTTTATTTAAATTTAAATCTTAAAGTAAAAAAATAAGACTTAAAATTAAATAACCAGTAGCAAGGCTCTATAAACCGTAGTACCTTCTCGCAACAATCCATGGTAATGAGTGGAATTATGAAATTTTTCTGTGAATACCTTACGCTATCCCCTCAAAGGGTCCTTTGGTCTAATCCTCTTTTGAGTCAAACGACTTGAATGGTTGAAATTCTGAAAATATTTGGTAGGTGATATATAAGATGTTTTACTTGCCTTTGTTTGTAATTTAATTAAATGCTGAAATTGCAAGCATTTTACTTTTATTATAGTGTGTTTTTTTATATTTAAGGAGTAAGTATACCTGTAATTATGTATGTATAAGCATATATAAGTCATTAAAAACTGTTGATAACGTAAATGAATAATTATATATTTTTTATTTTATCTCGCACATAGCTATATACGTAACAGGATAGGCAAATGGAACATGCCAACCTAGTGTTAAGACACTTCGTCCCCATTAAGACACTTTCGTTCCGAGCGAAAAAATAAAAGAAAATTATATGTTTCATTTTTATGAGTGGGAATGGAACCCACAATCTGTAGTCTTTATAATCGCACGCTTGTGCATCTGCGCCACGACTAGCCTAATCTATTTATATAAAAGGACTTGTCCTCACTGACTGAGGTAAGACGCACGCACAGCCATAACCGCTGTGCGTAGAAACGTGAAATTTGGACAGATGTTTACTTTTGTAATCTGGACATCCACTAAGAAGGTATTTTGAAAAATTTTTACCCCAAAGGGGTGAAATAGGGGTTCAAAGTTTGTATGGAAAAAAAATTAAATCGGCACCGATTTTTTTAAAATTTGAAATTTAGGTTTTTAAAAGTATTTAATTGAACACGTGTTTCATCGTTTTCCAGAATTCTCCCCCTAAGGGTGCAAATAAGGGGTTGGAAGTTTGTATGGAAAAATCTTTAAAACGCCACCGATTTTTATAAAATTTGAAATTTAGACTCTTAAAAATATTTCATTGAACACATTACGCCCCTAATTACGCAAGCGAGGCTGCGCGCGTCCGCTAGTAATTATATATTTAAATATAAAATAGATCATATTTTATCAAAATTCAAAAGTTTCCACAGTCCAATTTTTTATCATCATTTGGGCGGCCATCAGTCAGTTTGCTACTTTTTACTGCACCATGCCAGCCATGTGGAAACTAAAAACAAGGGAAGTGCTAATGGACAGTTGGTGTGCTCTATTTACTCAGATTACAACACAAATGAAGTGTTTTTACGCGTGCTCTCCGTTATAGGAAGAAAATAAATGATATAGCGATCTGTGTTTCCTTTGTTAATTTCTTATATTTACAGATGAAAATAATAAGTATCTCTATTGTATTAACTTGCTATGGCAAAGCTGTACATTATGTCTAAACTTTGTTTAGCTTTACGATGCATGCGGTAGATAGAAGTTTAAGCAGAGGAAACCTGTGAACCTAGTGTTAAGACACTAAGTTCCCGTTAAGACACTCCCGCTCCCCACTTTCCGCCGAATTCTGGAGGCCAACGCCGTTCTTTGCCTCGATGCCATTCATAAATTCTCCAATTCATAATAATAAAGAACCTAATTACATCAACAGAAGTTTTCTTAACATGTTTTAAATATAGTAAATAATGTTTTCTTTGTTTTCAAACTCGCACTATTCATTCGAATCAAATAAATTAAGCATAATTTTGCCATGACAAATTGCAACCCACAACCATCGTTTGTATGCCAATGTTATATAAGTACTTCATACTTTTTTCCTTTTAAAATCCTCAAAAAGGCCCACTAAGTTCTATCCACTTGAAGTAAAGAGACTTTCTGTCAGATTATGCCCATTCAGACCATCATGATAAGTGTAATTGTGACTTTTACTTCAAATTGTTCAGCATTGCATTACAAGCATTCTTGTTAAGAATTTTTCAAAGAACTAAATATAGCTTAGTTGAATAGTTCTATTTCTTAAAAAACAAAAATAAAATTATATTTATGAAAAAACAAATTTATTTTTTTATAGTTGAGACTGGCGGTCCCCCGCGGCTTCGCCTGCTCTAAATATACGATTTCTAATATAAATTATTTAAATAACCACATAGGAAAAACAACTATATCATATGCCTTATTTGTTTTATTATGACACAGACAATTTTAATAAAAAAAAATAATATAATTAAGTTATTTTATACCGCTAGCGGTGTAAATACATTCCATTAGGCTTTTACTTAATTCAAAAGAGTAATTAGGCTTAACTTGCCACTAATGAAGCTGCCGACCGCAGAAGGGCTCACAACATGAAATAGAATTGCTGCTTTTTAAAGGAGTATTTACACTGTAGTGCCCGTCGGAGATCTTGTATGAGAAATAATTTTATATGCGTGTTTGGACCGGAACTTGACTGGAATGATAGTATGAATGCTTGTTTCTTACATAAGAATATTTTAAACAGACTAATATTGGAGCGAGAAAAAACCGTGATCGCCATTATATTGTAAATCCTTCTTTATATAGTAGTTTTTTAGCAGACGAAACCTAGTGCTAACATATTCCGTTGCCCATTTTTCGCAATAACTCCAGGTATGTATGTTGAGTGGAGGAAGTCAGCGTCGCTAATAAAATATTTATTTATTCTCAAATATAACAATAAATAAAGGCGCAAAAGATAGTTATCTTCTATTTCGATGCGTTTTATATTTAAATACAAATATGCACAATATAAATAAGAATGAAATAACGCTTGTAAATTCGATTCTCACTCGACACAATACAAATATTACCTGTCAATACAGTAAAAAATATTACCTCGAGGCATTAAACAATAATTTACAAAAATTAAAATAACCTATAAAATAATAATTCAAATAGTAGATTTTCTTTGCCTACGATGAAGAATTGAAGAGTGAATATAAAAAAAAGGTAACAAAAAAATAACAAAATACTGTAAAAATAACAAAATTATTCATATCTGAATTAGTGAGTAGTCTATCGGCATAAAGAGTCGATTATTTGAGATCGTTGCTTAAGAAATCTTCTTAGATTTACGTTTTCGATTAGACGTGATTTTATCAGTAATTGAACGATATTTCACGTTTCCTCCTAAGTGATTTTCAAGTACGTCATTTTTCATTAAACGAGATCGGTTTAAGGTGAATTCTTTGTTTAAATATAGTTGAGTATTTACAGTTATATCGGACCAAAATTATGATTTATTATTATTATTCTTATATTATTATACACTTAATGAATTATTTGATTTTTCTCGCAAAAATAGGAGTATTTTTAAAAAAATGTTTAATTATTTCATAAACATCTGGCATACGCGCGTAGGGCAAACTTATTAATTTTTACATAATAATAAACATTATTAATTCATAGTTATAAAATAAACATCAAATTCACAAAGCGAATAAAGCCGTTTGATCAAATATTTTTGAAGAAGATAATAAAATATTCACAAGCAAAACAAATAAAATGAACTCGATGTTATTTCCATCTTTTAATTTCGATATTTTGAATAACAAATGTCGACAGACAGACAAATTATTAAACGCTAGCTTCTGATTAAATTGATATAATTGCTCGGATCCACTCAGACATTTAAATTGTGATCTTTTTACTTTCCCCTCGATATTGTAAGCGATTTTGTAATTTATCGTATGTAAATAAACTTTGGTTGGGTAAAGGAAATTTTATTATAATCAAAGTGTTGAAACATTTATTGTTGAAATTCGTGGACTATTTTTTTATAGGTATTTTCATATTTACAATTTAACCCTCATAGCAGGTTAGGAAAAACGAGAGAAAAGAGTGTAGTAAAACATTACGTTCTCGTCTTTCCGCCTGAATTCAAGAAAGAAGTCGAAAATAATTCAAATTGATAGAGTGGCAATTGAACCCACAACCATAGTGTTCACAGTCAAACGCTATTGTGCCAAATGATTCATTTAACCAGGAAAATAGCGATAACAAAAGAAAATCAGTATAAAGATAAAATAATAAAAATTAATGCTATCAATTTTTATAGTACAAAACAGTCTTTACAATAAGCTATTCGAGTATTTATTAGATTTCTTATTTAAATATGTCTTAAAAAATTCTGCTTGAAGTTAACATTCATTTTTATATTATATTAAAAAAATATACCGTAAAAAATCTCGTTAAAGCTTATTTTCCCATAAAAACAAAACGTTCGAATCGTAGATATTTTATAATCTCTAGTTAGTCAAAACTCATAACTTTCTAACATTTTATATTAAGATGTATACCAGTCGACTGTTGTTGCTTTTGCCTTAATCTTTTAAGGGCAATTTACGTTTACCAATGAATTAATGAATAAATGTTTTTTTCACATTTTTTTTTGTTAAATAATCCACTTAGGGCTATATATCGATTTTTTGTATTATATCTTGATATTATTAGATATATAGTTATTAGAATCTTTGTAATATTTCATTTTTGGTGATTCACATTATACATACCTATCAACTACTTATGTATATTACGGTTAAATTAATAAAATTTCCTCATATTATGTAGATATGAGTATTATTTAATTACCTAAATAAAATAAATATTAAACATATTTAAAAGTTATTCCATAACAAGAATAATACACGCGTCGCCCTCCGTACAATTATTCAGTCATTTTCTTGGCAAAGTTTACGGGGCTGTAAAAGACACTTTAGAAAATTAATTTGAAGCAAGGTAAGTTCAAATAAATCCACATAGAGAATTTTGTGCTTAGATTAAAATCGTAAAAGCGACAGCCATAAAGTCTTTATGTCCTTCATCTTGTAGATTTGTGAAATATATTATAAATACTTGACTAAAATGCGTATCTGTTTTATTAATTTTGGGGATTTGAATTTACTTCTAAATTTGTTAGACTCTTCCATGAATTAGTAACTTGTAAATAACCCTATCGTCTACAACAATGATAAGTATTTTAACATAGAGAAAAAATATTCTTTTGTACTAATAAATATAAAGTATCTGAATATTATAAAAATATAAACTGGTTATTTAAATAATCAAAAGAAAAAAATATCAAACTAGAGACATCTGGACTTGAACCAGGTTCTTCTGGTTTCGGGGCCATGTATCTTTGATACTGTATTTCCGAAGGGCAACCAAGGTCTTCCTCTACCTCTCTTACCGCTTACTTTTCAATCATAAATATTTTTTGCCATTCTTTCTTCACTCATTAGTTCGACGTGCCCAAACCAGCTAAGCACGTTCTCCGTTCTTCTTCATAATTACCGTGACATCCCCGCTAGTACCAGATTATATGTACGAGTATATATTTTATACATACCCAAAAAATATGTGTATATGCATATATTTAGACCTCATCATAATATTGTAATAAAATTTACAAATAGCGTTAAGCTTTCCGGAACAATGAGCCTCGCTACTATATTAAAACCGTATTTGAAGCTCATTTAACACAAAATGTCAATCTATTGCTCTATTAGCTTAATTTGACGTATAGTGAAATTGTGTAACGTAGTGGGACTAACTATAATATTATGTATGAATATTATGAATTTTCACGTAATTTTAATCTGTTTCCAGTAGAGTGGCGTTTCAAATGAGAAGCAAAGCGCGGCGTTAAGTTCCGTCACTCATCACGCAATGGCTCCAGAATTCAGCGGAATATTGCGGAAATTGCGGAATATATTATTCGGCGGAGAATGGAAGTATCTTAATAGGAACGGAGTGTATTGTCACTACGTTCCCAGGTACCCTTAGTATGCGAATCTAAAAAAACTTTAGTAATAGTACTTTTGTGCGACAAAATCTTCTGATTGAATATTAAGCCAATTACCCTTAAATGAAATTGAAAGTTGAGTACAAACAAAATGTTAGGTTTAGTCGACAAAGGACCGTACAGGCCAATTATTGCTGAAACATTCACATGATATGGGTATTTAATAAAAGAGTTTGCTGATTCCAATCAGACGGGTACATACGGATGAATTTAAATTAAATGATTAATGAAAACCATTTGTAAAATAAAGTTTCTGATAGATTGTCTGTATTTCAAACTTATTCCAATCAAAAATTGTACTGTAAATTTAAAAAAAAACAATTTTTTTTTTCAGCTTTTCATATAGCTGGGTAGGCAGAGGAAACTATTAACTAGATTAAGAAAGAATTAAAATATTGATAAATAATAATTCATTCCCCCGAGTAGGAATAGAACCCCAAAACATCGCGTTACAGTTTCACGCTTGTGGCCCTGCGCTACGACGGCCTCAACAAATTGAGATGCGGAATAAGTTGGTAAAGTGCAATGTTGAACTGTTCTTCGTTTTACCAAATAATATTACACCGCAAATTTTATCATATTAATTTTACCAAATACCACAAGAAAAGAAAATAATAAAGATTTACAATTATTCGTCCAAATGAAAATCGAACCAGCTATCATCGCGTGTACAAAAATCCCTTCCACGTCGTAGCAACCATGAAACATGCAAACCGCGGTAAATCTCACACTCACAGGCACTCATTTATTAAGTTGCTTCGTTTAATCAAGGCGCAAATACGTAATTAGATTCCTGCGAAAAAAAGCTTGAAAAAGTTCCCCTTAATTAAGCTCGCGACCGACTTTTGAAACGTAGTGTTTATTTACAACGATATTTCAATTAACGAATTTGAAATTTTGGTGCGGATTATAAAATTTTTACTATGCTCCTATTAAAAAAATTATACTATTCGTTTGGCTTTTTGTTTAACTTTAAGTTGCACTGCACTTATTTTTCCAGTAGTTGTCTAAATATAGTTAAAATAAAGCTGGTAGCGTCACGTTCCAATTAAAATATTGAATTTACTTTATTCTTTCAAAAGTAGAATTTATATTTATCTTTTAGGTTATTTCTAATCAAACTACTCTACAGAGAGAGAGTAAGCGTTAAGACTATCCGTTTCCTTTAATTCACTTCCGTTCTCCACATTCACCAAATTCTCGAGGCATTGCGTGTTGAGTTTGATTATTCCAAATTACATCATCTCGAGTGGGAATCAAACCCACAAACCACTGCATTTACGGCCACACTCCCCCAAAAAATATATATTATAATTACAAACACTAACAACAAGTAATCACAACAGTAATAATATACTATTGTTTGACCACGTTGCCACATATTGACTAAGATTACCCTAATCTATAATGAATTTCAAATGACGTAAATAATTGCGATAGATAATTCACTTGTGGTGCAGTTCATATGATGGATGATTCAAGATTCAAATTAGTTTATTTTATATGAGTTATCAGGATCTATTCGAAGAAGAAAAGTAATAAAATTTCATTGATTCTAGGCTTTTAAATATTTTCGTATATGAAAATGAAAATAATATTATTTTAACATTTCAGAATTACGTTTTAATAGAAAAGACACGAATATTTAAGTTGATCTATTTATCGATAACAACATAAAAAATAAGGAAATGTAGCGTAACCGCTTAAACCTTAAAAATTTTTTGTTTTATAGCTAATTTATACAAAATCTTTAAATTAATGAAAGTGGAAGAAACATGATGACAACGACAACAACAACATAAACACAGCAAGTGCTAGCACTTCCTCCATCAGTTTCCATTCCAAATTTAAATCATACATATAGAATTTTAATTAAAACAATGAACTGATTCTAATTCAAATTTCAGTCACTAGTAAGTGGATCAAATTGAGTTTATAAGATTTCACATACAAGAACACGGCGAAATAAAACCTTATAATGAAAATAACGTTCTGTAAGCATTATAACATTTTAATTTAACGTAAATATACTGAAAACGTATAACATTTAACGTAAATATACCGAAAATGTATAACATTTAACGTAAATAAACCATCCAATATTTGTCATATACACGAAATCTATGATGTGTAGTAAATAAAAGGGTTTTTATAACAATTTTCACGGTGAGATGCTTTTCAGTAGGGTATAAAGGATATTGAACGCTCCGCTTGTCCCGCCCTAATCGCTTACACGGTTAATTATGCACGGATATACGTATATGTATCTATATATAATTTTCTAAGTTACATCATCTAAAGATAGAAAAGATAGAAAAGTTTTGTGCTAATTTTTTTTCAGAAATTACTTTTTTATTAAATAATTATTTTCGGTCTTCTTATAATGAATTAAAATTAAGGTTAAGGCAGCAACTGAATTCCGTGGTCGTAAACGCGACGGTTGTAGGTTCGATTCCCACTCGGGGGAATGAAATATATAATATTTTAATTTATTGGCTCTGGTGACGAGGCCAAGCGCGGCGTTGATTTCCACTACTCAACACGTAACGCCTCCAGAATTCAACGAAAACTTGGGAACGGAAGCGTCTTAACTCTAGGTTGAAGGAAGGAGACAAGAAAAAAGAGTTAAATTAATAAAAACATATTTAAAACCAATTATATAAGACTTATGAAATTAGTAAAATAAAATTAATTGCGTGATAAACATTATCCAGATTACGTGGGACTAATGCCTTTAACACTATTTAATTTAAGTAACTGCTAATCATATCTTTTCTCTTTTTATCATAGATGGTTTCCCATTTACAAGAAAGAGATAAAAACTATAAGTGCGATGCTGTTTAATAATGTTTGAAAATCGTATGTTTAAACGGTTCGTTTGACTAAAATGTTATTTTAGGATTCTTGTTCGGTATCTTTGAAAGATATAGAATAAAATATTTTGATCATATTAGTTTAGTCGTCTCAGCGCTTGAACTGTTTTCAAGAGACGCGAGTTCGAGTCAGGCTACGTCAAATTTTTTATACTTTTATATGTTTCTCTCTCGCCAAATGATGATTCTAAGCAATTATGTTTGGGAAGCGTAATTTTGTAAAAATCTCTCTATAGAGATGCTAGCAACAATAACTTATAATAAGCATATAAGAATTTCTACGTAACCCAACAAGAACGTATGGTTAGCTGGTCAGAGCGTTTGGACAGTTGCCAAGAGGCGCGGGTTCAAATACCGCTACATTCAAATTTTCATATATTTTCTTAAAAAACGTTTTAGATATCATACAGTTATAATAACCAATCAGAAATCAAATAAGAATAAAAAATGTTATTTTTCATATACAATATCGATCGCAAGCCTCCAATCCTACAGAATTATTAATCATTCGTTTAATACATGCCAGACACAAGAAACGGCCTTGCTGTATGCTAGCGTCTATTGTTAGGTATTACAATTGAACTCTGTGCTACGATCAAATATTTATGAAATATCGACCTTTTGCTGTAGAAGGGTAAAAATGTGACGTCGAATTAATTAAACGCCATCGGTTCTTTGATATATTGTGTGTATTTCTTAATTATATTATGGATATTGGATATATACAGAATTTATGAGTAATATTTTGTATTCAGGTGGAAAGTGGAGAGAATACGCGGATAAAACATGAAGCTGTAAGATTTCGCCAACTATCCCAATTTAAGTGGGATATCTCTTTGTTAACCTCATAATATGTCAAAAATTATGTTTTATATTTTTAGGGTTCCGTATCTGAAATAGAAAAAACTCTAAAAAAAAGTGACATCTTATCTATTCTACAAGTATACGTAAACATTTGTACAAGTATACGTAAACCTCCATTAAGCATATTTTTTTAAAAAATATCATCTATATCAACGCAAAATAACTAAATTTAAAAAACTTGAAACCATATATTATAATATCTAAATATTTCTCCACAAATAATTTTCAGCTTTACGTTGCAAAGTAAAACTTTAAAAAATTACACATAAAATCGGCCAGCTAGTTTTAATATGAGAGCTAGATAAAATTGAATACCATATGTGCATTTTTACATTACGTACGTACCGCTCCGTCCGCTTCATTAAATATGCACGTTGTTCATGCTGAATATATAATGTATGCATCTAACTAATTTGCTGGAAATTTCGTAGCTTTTTAGGCGACAAGAGAGGAAATATAACGAAGTTAAGTTATGACTTTTTACCTTAAAAATGTTTAAAATTTTAATTTTGTAATTTTTAGTTTAAATTGTAGGTACTGTACAAAGATAGACTTAAAAGTAAGTAAAAATATTTTATTTTAATTGATTGATCAAGGCTATGGTAAATTAATGGTTTTTTCTCACCAAATGATATCAAAACATTCTTACCTTGTCATAAATATATGTACGAGTATACACTACTAGCGGACGCGCGCAGCTTCGCTTGCGTAATTAGGGGTGAATTCTAATAAACCACGAAACATGTGTTCAATAAAATATTTTTAAGAGTCTAAATTTCAAATTTTATAAAAATCTGTGGCGATTTAAAGATTTTTCCATACAAACTTTCAACCCCTTATTTGCACCCTTACGGGGTGAATTCTAGAAAATCATGAAACACATGTTCAATTAAATATTTTTAAGAGTCTAAATTTCAAATTTTATAAAAATCAGTGGCGATTTGAAGATTTTTCCATACAAACTTTCAACCCCTTATTTGCACCCTTAGGGGGTGAATTCTAGAAAATCATGAAACATGTGTTCAATAAAATATTTTTAAGAGTCTAAATTTCAAATTTTATAAAAATCAGTGGCGATTTAAAGATTTTTCCATACAAACTTTCAACCCCTTATTTGCACCCTTAGGGGTGAATT
>HE672070.1:322991-445156 GCA_000313835.2 Heliconius melpomene melpomene
AGTGGATGTCCAGATTACGAAAGTAAACATCTGTCTAAATTCCATGTTTCTATTATCAGCGGTTACGGCTGTGCGTGCGTCTTACCTCAGTCAGTGAGGACAAGTCCTTTTATATATATAGATTAAGCTATAAATAATTCGTTACAAAAAAAAAAATATAAATTTTCGTATTTTTTTAATTCCTTAGAGAAATTATATTTTAAGGTACAATTAGAATATAAAAAGAACACATGTCTCAAAAATATTAAAGCAAATGTTTTCAATAGTAACATAAAAGTTTGAGAAACGCAGCAGTGAGGTGAGCCATTGTTCATTTCCCATTGTATTGTGTTGTTTGGCCTAGCTTTATGAGAGACGTTGTAAGCGCTATTTCATAAAAGATACGGTTACCTTGTTTGCACCCAATATTACTGAGAATGTACAGAATTGCGTTGATATTTATGCAAAATTACCTAAAAGATAAACAGTTCAGTTCAGTTCTTTACTTATATCTTATCTTTATTATAGCAGGATAGTCAATAGATAGATAGATAGATAGGGAACCTAGTGTTAAGGCACCCCACTTTCCACGGGATTTACGAGAGTGTGAATGTGGCAGAATTCAACGCCGCGTAGTCTTATTACCAGAGCGAAGAAATAAAAATATTATATTATTTATTCCTCTTAGTAGAAATTAAGCCTCAAGTTCTTATAATTTAAGCTAATTTATTTGAGACTAATATTATCCTTCTCAGAGTGACCCAGACCCGGTATAAGAATTAGATAGAATAAACCCAGTGACGTATCACTTACTCACTAGGTTCCCTCTGCCTACACATCAGGGGTGTGCGGAACACAGCGTGAAGCTGTAAGAAAAATACAAGTAAATAACGATTATATTTTTAAACAAAAAAGTTGTCTTCTTTAAAATGTTTCTAAGAAATTCGTAGTTATAATTCTGCATTCTTCTTCTTTTTAAGATGTTGTTTATACCCCTACGAACTTTTACTCCGCAGTATATAATCCAACCTTAATTAATTAAATAATGAGTGTACATAATGAGAAATCATAGTAGTTGCAGTACAGCGGATGACTGTATAACGCTATAAATTGCAACACTTATGCTGATTAAAGTGAGAAGCAGAAGCGATTTATAAAATTATTCACATCTTTTCACATATTTTCCTTTATTTATTAAATGGTACAAGAGGCCATTGGTCATACGAGTATAAGCGAGACGGTTTTTGTTGTAGTTTGTTTAGTTTCGCCTCTCAACACGCATTGTCTAGAAAACTGGGCGGAGAGTGTCTAAACACAAGATTTTCTCTGTCTCCCCTCTCTACTTCTTTCTCTATGCAGGATATAGCGATAAACTTAAAAAAAATGCAAGTTATAAATATATGATTATTTAAAAATTTTAAAATATCAAATCTACGAAGCTATATGCATTAGCAAGTATTAATATACTCCGTTTTCTACTGTGTATCAATTTGACAAACTTTTGACATGTATTAGTAGCTAGTAGGTATGTAATATGTTTAATATTGATATATTCTACTGGACCTGTTAATATTTCGTTATAATATTTTTACATGATTTTTTAAATTATATATTTCAATATAACTTTCCCGTTTCCTATTGTAAAAGCATTAATTCTGAAACCCCTTAAATAGGATCGAACTTGCTACCATCGTGCGATCAACAATCATCAGCATTATAAATGATAATAATTAAATCGCTCGCACTGTTGAGTTACGCCAAACAAATGCAACGGAACACTGTGCAATATATGACATCATAAACCTCCGTCACTTACCCACCTCCATTGTAGCGGGTATTATTACTTGTACTTCCAAAATGTGCTTTAAGTTATAAAGCTACCTTTACAATTTATATGTGCAGTTTCATACTAGAAAATGAAGTAAAAATAATATATATATATATACTCATAGGTGTAGTGAAACAGTAACTGAACGTGGTTGCAAGTTCAATTCGCTCGTTGGGGGCATCAATGATTTATTTTATTCTTAAACTGAAATTATACATGTTTTTATATAATAACCAAACTTTTCGTTTATATTCACATGTTAATTCAATTGTTTTGATTACGGCTTTTAGGCGTAGCTCAAAGTATATAAATATATGAATATATTAGGGTTATCTAATATTACATTTACTGAAAATACAAAGAAAAGTAATAAATCCTTATTTATTACTTTCATACAAAATATTACTTAAAATCATACGAGTTGGAATACTTAAAAGTATTATAAGTAGTTACCTATGTTCATACGATCTGATCCTTAAATGTTCGTCGTAGGGTTTCAGCTGCCAATTCTCTATTTTTAAAAAATATATTAAATAACTTCACACAGCCTCCTGGGAACCTTGTCTTAGGATACATATTGAGTGGCGGAACGCCAATTTCGCCTTGTTACCAGTACAAGGAAATTAATGTTTCCCATTTCCATAAATAGAAATCGAACTCACAACCTCCGAAGTAGGTAAATATCGAATGATCAATGATCAATAATATTTATCTTGAACAAATAATAAAAACTGCTATTAATAAATTACTTGTTATTTAATGTACATATATATGTAATAAAAATAAACGAAGATAAAAATTATGTTCTCCATATTATTGGTACGTGCACATCCACATAAGTTGAAAGTTGTGCGTTATCAGGTTAAAACTTCCCCCACCACAATTAAGTGTGACGGTAACCACCTTTGATGTTAGTATTTTGTTCAGGATTTATATTGTTATAAATTGTTTAACTTATTTTATGTTTGCGTAATTTAATTTAAAACATATTAAACATTGGCAAGTGAGACGTATCTTTACTTGTATGATAGCGACCTCAATCAAACAAATTGTATAATGAATATGTAAGTAGATATTGAAGCCAGTCGTGGCGCAGTGCGTGACTGAGAACGTGACAAGTCGTGGGTTCGATACCCACTCGAGCAAATGAAAAATGTTATATTTTCATTTATTCGCTTTGACAACGAATCAAAGTACGGCGTTAAGAGCAACTCAACACGCTTTTTTTCTGGTACCTATCTGTTTATTTGTCTTTCTTCTTTTTTTCTGAGTACAATAAAGTTGTTTTCTATTCTATTTCTATTTGTATTCTAAGGCCTTCAGAATTCCACGGATAATGGAATGGACCGGGAATGTCTTGAAACTAAGTTTCCTCTGCATATGCATATCACTGAAAATTTACTGTAACCGGTAACACGCTACTATAGGTCTATAACATTATCTAACAATCTCGGGTTTTATGACACTTGTATTACGTTACACTAACATTTCCCTTCACATCACGAAAATAGGATAATTACGCTACGTACATGATAATAACAATTCATTTAATTATGTTATTAAATGTAAATGTAAATGTATTTGTAATTGTCATGATTTTCATGAGGCCGTTGTGACGTTATTGTACAGTAACTTGAGGGAAAAATACATGTATATTCTGCTGATTATGGCAAGATAAAGCACGGCGTTCAGTTCTGCTATTTAACACCAAATATCTCATTTTAACAAAAAATAAAAAAAATGAAATATCGAATTAACAAAAGTCAGGCGATAAAAAAATATACTGATCCATTATATCCGGTCATCCGTTTTGAAAATGTGGAGGATTCATTATTCTCTTACTATTATTTATTTTATAGATTTTATCTTGTCTTCGTCGATATGTTTTCGTGAATTTTAAGTTCGTTGATATTTTCTCACTGGTTATACGAGATTTAGTAATCAACAGTGAAGTTTGATGAGGTCGACATTTTTAACATGCTTTTATTGGATCAGCTAAGTCACTAAGTAGTTAATAAGTATTATAATGAATCTTGGCAACTGCCAAGATTGCAAGCTTTGAACCTAACTAGCTTAAGTTTTTTTAGCTTTCCGCTGTATATTGCACATAACAGGGTAGGTAGAGGGAACCTGGGAACCTAGTGTTAGGACACTCCGTTCTCCATTACGACACTTCCGTTCCCCATTTTTCGCTGGCGGAACTCAACACCACGTTGTAGTTGATAATTCAGTAATAAAGTATCATCGAGATGGTCTGATTATGCAGCCAGGACCTGAGTAGTGAAAATCTTCAGGGGTTACTTGCATTCGCAAAGATCTCAGTACAAAGTGAAATAACTAAAGTTGTTAAAGAAAACATCGACAAAAAGGACATATTAAATATTATTATTTTTGTCATTATTTTGAATGAACTGAACGTACAAATAACACGGGGACCCGGTCGAGAAAATTGGATCACCAAATTAAGTTAAGAAGAGATGGTGGATTTTAAAAATCCTCTGATCCGTCACGATCTCTGGAATGAGGGAAAATTTATTTTTTTCCTGTATGTACGTATATGTATATCAATATAATTGAGGCTAGTTGAGGCAAAAGCTTGCGTAAACGCGACAGGTTATGGGTTCGATCTGATGACAAGGCAAAGCGCGGTATGGAGTTCTGCCACTCAACACACAACGCCTCCAAAATTTGGTGGGTACGGCAATGTCTTAACGGGAGCAGAGTGTCATGATACTAGGTTCCCAGGTTCCATTTACCTAACCTGCTAGGTGCGAAATACAGCTTGAAGCTTTTAAAGTTTTTTTTTTTCATTTTGTTTGACGCTTTTTAAATAACTGCCTTCCACCAATAAAAGACAAAAAAAGTTTTAAAAAATAAGGAACGACCGAATGAAGATACACAGTTTGTATATTATAAAGAATCAAAATGATATTATATACATAACAGTTTAGACGCACGTTTAGAAAACCTTTAAAATATTACTTAACCATAAGACAAACAAAATTATACGTTTCAGAAGATAAAAAAATAATTAAACGACAAAAAGCTAGCGCTTATCAATTTTCATAATAAAAATTCAATATACATACAGGTAGGTAGGTATATTGAAGTTCCTTTTTAAGAAATCCTTCGAACGCTCAGAAAGTGGGTGATTTTGATCGAAGACGTGAGGGGACCGATAACAAATTATTTTTCCACAGTACGAGTACCTACTTTACGTTTAAAATTATTCTTCTTGATTGATTGTATCCGTCGTTCTAATTTTATTTCGGTACGCTGATAACGTTTGACAATGGGGAAAATTTGTTTTAATTTTTTTTTGTAACTTGCGCATCTTCGCATCATTGTCTTTTAGAGTAGATTAAGAAAGAAAAAAATATATATTAACTTAACGTGAAGAATAACTTTACGTTTCTCATTCACTCACAACTCATTTTTCGTTAATAATTTATTTAGTCAGCTTAATGTGAAATTTGTGGAAATATTATCTCGAATATAAATCGAACCCATATACAATGTGCCAGTCATAATTTCCAACTAGGCTACGACAACTATTCTTTTTAACATAAAAGGTCATCGTGGCGTATCGGTACAGCGTCTGACTATAGACGCAATGGTTATATGTTCGATTCCCATCCGGGGGAATGAATTATTATCATTTCCGCAGCTAGGTAACAAAAATGCAGTGCTTAATTCCGCCAGATAACACACAATATCTCTTATATCAAGTGTCTTAACATTAGATAATCTCTGCCTACTTTGCTACATATAGGATAAAGCTGTAATATTAAAATTCAACATCTAATAAGCATTCAGGTTGTTAATTCAAATCTACACGAACACGGTCTATATTCTATACAGAATTCACAAGTAATTAACGTTAATGGTAGTGACATGACACTAATGTGTGGCAACAATAAACGAAAATTGTCATACCACGAAGCGAGTGCGCTATTAAAAATTCCATCATCACGAATTGCTGGCGGGCAACATGTCAATGTGAAAGCTTATATACTGGCGGCATTTTTATATGGAATTCAAAAGCACACTAAGAATATATCTTTAGTATGGTATAAAGTATGTTTATGTGAAAGACTAAGGATTTAAAAAAAATACTTAGATATTAGCAATTCAAACACGGCTTCGCATATGTATATGTAACTAGCGGCCCGCTCGCGGTTTCACCCACGTGAACTATGTTATTATTAATTTCTGTCTCCATGACTACGTCCTAGTGACGTCTATGCAAAATTTGATACTCGTATAATTTGTAGTAACGAAGTTTCATACAAACTTTCAATCCCAAAAACAACCCCTTAGAAGTCGAATATTGCAAATTCCCGTCTTAGCGAGCACCCACGTCCTATAAGTAACTCCTATGCAAAATTTGAGATTCCTAGCACTTGTAGTTTCTGAGATTTCGTGATGAGTGAGTAACCTTTCGATTTTATATATATAGATTACAAGCGGCCCGCCCGCGGCTTCGCCTGCGTAAACTACGTTATTATTAATTTCTGTCTCCATGAGTACCTACGTCCTAAAAGTGACGTCCACGCAAAATTTGAGACTCCTAGCATTTGTAGTAACGAAGTTTCATACAAACTTTCAACCCCAAAAACAACTCCTTAAAAGTCGAATATTGCAAATTCCCATCTTAGCGAGCACCTACGTCTTATAAGTAACTCCTATGCAAAATTTCAAGTTCCTAGCATAGTTTCTGACTGAGATTTCGTGATGAGTGAGTGACCTTTCGATTTTATATATATAGATGACGCACTGTAAATTTTATCTATATCTATCCAGTTTTTGCGTGAAAGTGGAACAAACATCCATCCTCATAAACTTTCATATTTATAATGTTAGTAGGCTAACATTGAAGCCAACGTGGCATAACGTCATCCTATAAGCACGATATCCTGTTCCCGACAGGTGCTGATTTTATTTGTACTGTATATAATCTGCTCAAATTAAACAAAGCACGGTTGTGATTCGCTACTCAACACCCAAAATTTCGAAATTAGGACACTAAGAAACAGAGTCGTAACACTAGGTTCCCTTTGCCTAAGCTGCTACGCGATAAAAAGCGTAAACCTGAAATAAAACATTTCAAAATAAAATTGGGCTGCAGTATTATAAAATAATTTACTTTTTGTAAAAATATTTTTTCTATATTTAATTAGAAAAAGGTATACTCGTATAATTCTTAATTAAATTCACAAATCAAGCAACCCTACTGTTACGTGACACTCTCCTTGATTCCAGGATAATTGCATTTCCGCATATAAAGTTACCTGACATTTGCAATGCGGGGGTGTCTTTCGGGGAAAAGTATACCTACTTACATTTACATCTATTTATATTTATTTACCACACTTACGTCGACTGCCAGACTATAAATAGAAAAAAACTACGCGGCGTAGAACGCTGAAAGGGAGAATTAACCGAAACTCGTACAGGAACGGGAAAAACAGAATGTTATCTTTTGTAGGACATGTAAACGATAAACACTCGTCTAATTTTTATACTAATGAAAAATATTGTATTTATAATAATAGCTATACCTACTTATATAGAGTGGCCTGACACAGTGGTACATTTGTATGACGTTATAGGCAACGGTTGTGGGTTCGATTCGCACTCGGGGGAATGAATTGTTATTTATTAATAGGTTATCTCTGCCGGATTAAAACTTTGATCACTTAACACATGTCTTAAAATTTGCGAAGTCATTACTTAAAAAATACATTTTTTACTCTAAGCTGCCAAATTGCACACTCCTTCCTCCATGCGGACGGAGGAGTATGAGATTTAGTAGTTTTATTTTGTAAAAAGGTGTTCCATTTTTTGTTTCACATATTAATACACTTATAGATGAACCATAAACTAAAAGTTAAAGCAAATTCATTAAACTTTTTACTATCACAAGTGCGCCTATAAGAATAAACTCTAATTTAACGCGAAGGCTCGATTCGGTTATACAAGACGAAGCAGTTATTTAAGCAGCGTCTGTCCCGCCCTAATTGCGGTGTTCCGCAAAGCAGATAAGGTTGCCAGTTTATTTTAGGGGTGTAACCCGATATGCTATAATCAGTGCGCGGACGACGTGTTATTTTGTTATTTAATTATAGAATTTACCTTTTATATAAGGATTTTGCTAAAAATGGGTGTTTTCTTCTTTTCTGTGATGTAAATCTGGATCTATACTTTATAGAAAAGCGGAATTTTAGGCTTACTTATATTCTTTTTATCAATATTAGGAGAAACTACTATTTTAAGAAGAAATATGATTTAGGATTTTCACAAAGTACTCCTATTTGATTGGCTTAATAGAAATAGATTGAATCGAGTGTTTTAACACTTTAAAGACAGCACATCTCTTCTGCTATATGCGGAATACAGAGTGAAGCTAGAGAAAACAAAAAAGCTTATCTAAAGCTTAACAAAAGCACTCTATTATTCTCACGTCCGTTTAATACAATATGAAATATAAATTGCAACGTCTCTCACATTATTTAATGGCATATCGGTCATAAGAAATTTAGATCGCAATTTCTTTTCTTGAAAGTCAATAAATATCGTACACAGAATGTGTGGTTGACTTATAAAATAATGCGGCCGCCGACCGCATCCAGGGGGTGGGAGCCAATATAAATTCCGATCGGTATTAGGTGTCGAATTAAGGCCGTATTCAAGAATTTACAATCTTTATAAAGAATCTTTGAAAAGATTTTGATAGCGCATATTTTATTGGTATATTTTTTATTATTTGTTTATGCTTTAGAATATTTCAATATTAGTCGATATAAGACTCCTTTTTTCGCGTTTTTAAAGACACCAAAAAGCCCCATAGGCTAAAAGTTTCCAACAATCCCCTGGCATCAAGTTTATGATAATTATCAACATGTCCAAACTATGCCATAATTTAGTTAATAACATAAAATTGCTTAATAATTTGTATTCCATCTTAAAAATATATAAACAGTATCTTTATAAGAACCAAATTGAGATATTACACATACCCGTTAAAAAAAAGGAAAACAAAATGCTCCACAAGATTCTTAAAGTAACATTGAACTTAGATTTGTTCAATCAAAACCGGCACGGCCATTGTAACAAGAGAAATGAAAATATGCCCAGTCATAAATAATCTACAATAAACCGGCCTTTTCATTAATATATAGTACGACCAATGTGTCGTGGCCGTCTTGAATTAAAGGTTTCTAGACATTTACACATTGTACACTCAAAAAGAAAATGAACAAAAGTAAGAAAAAATCCCTAAACAGACATGCGTAGCCATCTGCAGCTAATTTCAGAGCGGCCACTACTCATCGGCCTTACTATACGTAATGAAAGCGAATATTGCCGACGAATGCGTAATTAGGCTCGCTCGCAGGGTCTTATTCCGAAGTAAGGAATATTGTGAAGGTTCAATAAATTATTTATAACATGAAATTGAAAAGATGTATTTTTTATTTCGAGTTATTGGTGAGGGATGAAAAGACTCGGTGCTTGGCAAATCAATCAATCGTGTGATGTATCGCAAATCATTTTTGGACTAGACGAGGGCTAAATCTTTCACTGAAAAAAAGACAAACATAAATATTAAATGAAACTATTTTTTTATTATCTGGACTTGCTCCACGAATACTTTGTTTTATTTCATGCATCTGCGGAGCAAACTAAGTATTAGCCATTTAATCTCCTTCTCTATTTTGTAACTATTTTCAAAATATTGCAAGTTGAGTGGCTGAACTCAAAGCCGTTAGCCCAAAGAAGCAGATTCCTTCTGCCTACCTCGCTATATACAAGATATAGACAACTTAAGAATAAATTAATACATTAACATTAGAAAAAAGCTTAAACAAGTATCGTATAATCTTAAAAATATTCCCTCTGCTCAGATATTAAGAAAGTATTTGATGCATTTTACTCGAGTGAGATAAAATGACATCCGCGATTATCACAGGAACCGACCACTTAAGTGTTTATTGCGACGATTACGCGAAAAATGTGCACTCACTTAACTACAGCTATGCGCAAACGTAGTTTATTAAACTATTTTATAATTGAACAATACTTATATTTTATCAGAGTCTACTATAAAGTAAAAAGTATGTACAGCTTTGAACGTTGAAATAATATTTATAATATTCTAAAATTACTCATAAGAGAAATATTTCAATTTAAAAAAAAAAGTTTATTATTATTTAGTGTTAGGACACTCTGTTCTCGATTACGAAACTTTCGTTCCTCATTTTCCGCCTAATTTCTGAGACATTGCACGTTAAGTGGCGAAACTTATCATCACTTTTGTCTTATTAAAAGAGTAGCAATCGAATCCACAACCGTCGCGTTTACGCACAGAAACTGTGCCGCTGCGTCAAAGACCTTCATCGTCGAACCCAAAAATAAAATCATCCTTTACAAACATAAATTAACCACAAAAATAAATAACATAAAATATTAAGAGTTGCCATTTAAAAAAAGAGACACGATGACATTGCTCCAAATGAAAATATAAAGCCATAACGTTCCTTCCTCCTACTTGAGACGCGGTGTGCGTAAAGTCCTGATATGCCGCCTCATTACCCTCGGGACGGGATTGTGTAATTCAGAATGCTCAGGTGAATATATTGGCTTGTGTTCTCATCATTTGGTAGCAGCGTTTCCCAAATGATATGTATGGAGACGTTGATATGAGTGAGGAGATGGCTTCCTGTCGTTAACTGTTGAGATATGGTTTTATAGTGGTAGTAAATTGTTTGGTTTTATATAAATATTGTGTGTGCTTGTTGGTACAGATTAGAAAATTATGTATCATCATCATCATCATCGACAGCCATCTTTTGTCCACTGCTGCACATAGGCTTTCCCCAATTCTCGCCACCACACTCGATCCTCAGCTCTTCAGAGCCATCCGCTTCCCGCCAACCTCTTTAGGCCTTCGGTCCATGTATGGAGGAGGTAAAAAAATTAAACAAAAAAATAATTAACGGAACGCCAAACATTCCTTTGTAGTAAACTTAAACGCTTTCGTTATTGAAATGATTTACCAAAACATATATCTATGAATATTATTTCTATAATAACCGCAAATAAATCTTTCGCTATCAACATAAATTACACATCCTTTATATTAAGACCATAAATGTTATGTAATTAGTACTTTAACCTTTTAAGCTCTTTAACTTTTGTAATCTTGATATCGCGTCTCATTACCCTGGAGAGGAAATTTAGACGTAATTTTGTGCTCAGATTGTTATTGTTGCTAATATAAATGCATGTGTTTATCTAAATAAATTAACTAATTATTATTTTGTATAGAAAGAGCAGATAATTGAGAATTAAATGTTAAAAAATATTCTATTTCTTAATCGAATAGGTCATTAAAGTACAATAGAATTGATGAGCTTATTATAATCTTTATGATATATGTAATATATTGTACAAGATGAAAATAAAGTGATCTAAAATGAGAAAATGTGTACTTATGTCTAACAACTTTATGATGTTTAGTCGTGCATATGCACAAAATTATATTTTTGAAGCCGTTATGGTGCCACAGGTGTATGGTTGTAACGTAACGATTGTTCGACGCTCGATTCCCATTCGTGGGAATTAATGTCTTCGCTCTAATACCAAAGCAAAGAGTGGCGTTCTGTGACGAAAATGATACCATAGGGAGGTACGAATTGAACCCACTACCCTCGCGTTAATAGTCACACGCTGTGCTATTCCCCGACCGCCTTACATAACAATGTATAATTATAGCAGATATCTTACCTTAGTTAATTTACCTCGCTTACCTCATTATATAACAAAGATATCGAGAGAGATATTTACTAAGTTTTACTATATCTATATATATAAAATCGAAAGGTCACTCACTCATCACGAAATCTCAGAAACTATAAGTGCTAGGAATCTCAAATTTTGCATAGGAGTTATTTATAGAACGTAGGTGCTCGCTAAGACGGGAATTTGCAATATTCGACTTCTAAGGGGTTGTTTTTGGGGTTGAACATTTGTATGAAACTTCGTTACTACTAATGCTAGGAGTCATACTTCGCTACGAGTCTAATTTTGCATGGACGTCACTTATAGGACGTAGGTACTCATGGAAACAGAAATTAATTATAACGTAGGTCACGCAGGCGAAGCCGCGGGCGGGCCGCTAGTATGTCATATAAACTGAAGTCGCTAACCTTATGCAGAACTAATAGTTTGGTTTGTTCCATACTATCCCGGCGAAAGTTGAGATTCCAAGTTTGTAATACCTCCAGGATTACCGAACAAAACTAGATTAGACGATGTCTCCGTGAGGAAATCACCCTTTGAATATTACCTTGCTGTCGTGATAAGAAAGTTAACTTTTTATATATTAAGTTATAGCAGCCCCTAAGGTACGAAAGATGATTTGATGTATATTTAGATTTCTAATATAAATTTTTATCGATTTTTCTTAAAGAATATTATTAGTTTGAGCTTTATTTATATAATTGTAGATTTTTGATTATTTTTTTGATGGCGATTTTTTTTCCACGATGGCGCAATTTAGAATCCCACTAAATAAAGAAAGTAATCTTTACAAAATAATTTATCAGCCCTGCCATTGTAAATTTAACTCAACGCCACGTTTTGCCTCGACACCAGAGCGAAGAAATGAAAATATTAAATATTTAATTTCCTCGAGTGGGAATCGAACCCACAACATGTCGCCACCAGTCACACGCATGTGCCACTGCGACCAGGCTGTGTTAAATATTTGAATGGCGCTAATTTAAAAAAAAATATTAAATTACAAACTCAGAGCAATCAAATGTGCAATTGAATGTAATCGGTTAATGAAATGAATTCAACTAATTTATACTAAAATATGAATAGTTGATGCTAATTTGCTGCATTGCTCTAACATGCGTGATTATTATCAAAATTGTATCAAACGGATTTTGCTATATAATTATTAATGAATTCATTCTTTAGTAATTTATGTGGCTTTTTGGAGCCTGCCGTGGTCGTTTCCTCTGTTTAATAGTAGTAGATATACGAATATTTTTATACAGCATTTTTCAAAAGTATTTGTTATATCCTACTTAAATATTTTAATTTTGATTTTTGACATAAGCAGAGAAAAAATATTAAGAGAATGGTCTCTTGATGGTCTTTTCTCCACATGTTGCCCATTAAGAAACGACTCACCTTACCCAAACTCAACTTACTCCTTTTAACTAGCGCCCGTTTGAACTAAAGACATATTAATTTAATATTTAGACAAAAACTTGAACATCTTTTGGTTGCGCTTCATTTTATTATATATTTGTAAATAACTATGTATGCTTGAAAAAAAACTGTTATTTTGAAATCACAGTCACTTCAATTTTATTTATATGTGTAAAGAGATAAATGATTTAATCTTTTGGGATTTTATTCTTAACAGACGCACAAGAAGATAAAAAGATAGACGGACTGACAACGAAGTACACTTGTTTGAAAAGATACAAGGGATCTTTTTTCTCTTCATGTAGAAAACCATAAAAAGACATTCATATTATTAAATAATAATTAAGAGAATATAATTAAATTATAATACATTTATAAACCTGTCAATATATTTGCTTAAACCACAAATTCAATAAGTAGGTTGGGCCATTTTGCTTATGGAAAAGACAAATAAAGCCAGTGACAAATCCTACACGTATGTATGTGTTGACGTCTCAACCTATTTGGCAGTCAATATTTTACGTGATCCTAACGTTTGTTTATTAACGAGATATTCCAGCTACGACAATTGACACAAGAGGGAATATTTATATGAAAATGTATTTCTCCTTTTCAGAATATCGTTATGTATTCTTTTTAATGACTCTTTGTGCGTATAAGTTCGATACTTACTACTATCAATGTCATTTAGGCTTTCCTGGTGCAGTGGGAGTGCGTCTGACTATAGTCGTAATGGTTAATGGGTTCAATAATTAAATAATTTTTAAGCAAGATTAACTTGGGCGAAAGTGGATAATATTTCTCTCTGAATACGTTGTTACGCCATTCTAAAAAGCGTCAAGTTCTAATAAAGTAAGAAGTTGTTATAGTGTCGAAGTAGGTGAAAAGTGGATAACAAAGTTAATTATGCTTGTGTTATTTCTTTTAAATATATAATATTTGACTCCTTTTTTACAGTAATAAATATATATATATTTTTTTATTATCGTTCCAAATTTTTAAAGTTATTTTTTTATTTTTTATATATATATATATGCACAGGAAAAAATCCACAAATCCAAATTCTTTGAAATGAACACTTTGCTAGAAGATACAGCTTACAATTATGTTTTAATTTGTTAACAATAATGTAACATAATATGTGAGTAAAATCTATACAAAATACATATAAAGTACTAAGTACTTATAATAATAACAAAGTCGTCAGTTTAAATGAGATTGCTCTATAAAAGCTTATTTTATTTACACTGTTTTGGTTTCAGCATTATAATTAAACTATTTCCTTTATTAGCGGTTGGTAATATGCACACTACGGTAAAAACTAATGAACGGCGTTGTGGTTTCCATGTTTACCATAATGAAATAATCAAATATTATCGTTTATAGATATTTAAAAACAAAATGGCGCAGGGACACAAAGTGTGACTGTAAAAACCGACTGATCGTGGGTTCGATCCCTACTCGAGGAGATGAAATATTTATTTAAATTTATATTTCCATTTCTTACCTGTGGTGTCGAGGCAAGGCGCGGCGTTGAGTTCTGCCACTCAACACGCAATGCTTTCAGAATTCGGCAGCACAACGCTGAAATTAATATAGATAACTTAAATATAAATGGCATATAATGCTTAACTAGATACCTATTATAAAATATACGTCGCGGATACGGAGGCATTGGTACAATTGTCACCGATTACGGACGCCAGTGTGTAAACATGGTGCAGTCGAGAGGTCACATAGAATTATAGTCAACTGTGTGCCAAATCCTGTGTAAAACGTCATTTCAATCAGTACAAGTACTTTTTAGTCACTATTTCCCGATATTTAAAAGTATGAATTTGATTTTAAAAGTATTAATTTTAAGCTTAAAACGACTAATTTGAATTGAAAAACTAGCTTAAATGGATGAATTCAAATTATAAAAAAGGTGAATTTGATGCGTAAAATATTAATTTGTACTTCAAAACGCTTATATTCATTTCATAAATATATTTTAAATTTAAAGACTAGCCCAGTGAAAATAAAAATACTAAAAGATATAAATTTCATTATATTGGCATGTTCATTTTTTCAAGCTCGACCCCTTCATATTGCTAAAATAATATTTCCGACCGTCTTCACTTTCGGTAAAATGTGAGGAACATATTAAATTCATTGCTAAGGATTCAAGCTTCTTGTTTTACAGAAATGGTTGAAAGAATTTCTAAAATGTTTCTGAAATATTTAACTATAGGTACCTATGTACATTTAAAAATATTTAATTTGACTTCTTTAATGGTAAAAAATTAAAAAAATATATAGTGACACGTAAAAAGAGTATCTTGTAACAAATTATTTTTATATTATGTGCTAATCTTACATCTAAATAAAAATAAATGTTATATTGGTGATCGAAAACACTTACGCCTTTAATCGTACACAAGGCCAATTCCCCTGACCGGCACTTACAACGCTTCTATTATGGAACATGAAACTAGGCTAGCTATTTTGTTTTCAGCTTCACGCCGCATATAGCAAAGTAGGCAAAAAGAACCTAGTGTTACCATTGTGAATCGAATGTTTCCGCCAATTTTACAAGGCATTGCGTGTTGGATTGGGGGAACTAAATGCCGCGCTTTACCTTGTTAGCAGAGCGACGAAATGAAAATATTTATAAATAATAATTCATTCCCCCGAGTGGGGATCGAATCCACAACCGTCGCGCTTACAGTCACACGCTTGTGCCATAAATGAACAATATTTTTTCAGCTTCTACGGAGCTGTAAGTGCGACTTTGCAGAGTTGGGAAATAATAGAGGGGTTAAATGAAAATAATTAATTTGTCCGAGTGTGGAACCCACAATCATTGTTTATATGTTTCAGATGGTTTTTCGGTGCGCCACATTTATATATTTATAATTGAAATGATCCATTTAATATCCTTTTTTAAATGTTCCATTTAATAAAAGCTTGTCATTTGTAACTTAAACCACAGCGGCGTTTCCGGCGTAAGAAATTGGAGCGGTCATCCCGGATTAAGCGGATGCCCTTAACTACTGGGAACTTAACTGGAATTTTCTTATTTATTTCCTCTTGTTTTTATTTAGTGTATGTTTGTATTCTACCATAACAATAAAGAAAAAAATAAGAAATCATTAAAAATTGTATTTAACTATCTCTGTGGCGCAGGGGCATAAGCGTGCGACTGTAAACTTGATAGGTTGGGGGTTCGATTCCCATTCTAGAAAAAATAAAGAATATTGAAATATCCTATATTGAACTTTCCTTTGCCTACCCTGTCCGTGCAAGTTACGGCGTAAAGCCATTATTATTTATTATTTCTATATAGAACTCACGATAACATGACCAATTTAGGTAATTAAGGATATCTTATAAAATTAATTACAATCAAACAAACCAATGCTTTGTTTCTTATACTAACCTTATTTAAACGTCAATATTTGGCTGAAGACAATGGCTGTGGACTCGAATCCCTGTCAGTTATTTATGAATATTCCTTAATATTAGATTACTAGTGGACCCGGACGCGGCTACGCCTGCTTGAACTATAAGAATATTTTCGCGTCGGTCATACTCATACAGTGCCGCCCGTAGGCTAGGTAATTTCGAATCAGTGACATCTCCTTAATTATTTATTAGAATACTATACAGTAAACTATAATTTCAATCTAGATAAAATGCTAAACTATTATATTTATTTTCATAAGGATCGATATCAAAAAGTCGCGGTAACGGTTGCGTAGCGACGCGACGGTTGTTATAAACATGGCAGAATAAATTGCATGTCAAATTAGAAAATACTTTAAAATATATTAGTTTATATGTATAATGTAATGTTATATAGCCTATAGCACTTCGAAGAATACAGCTTTCATACAAAACAAAAACAATGTAAATCGGACCAGTAGATCCAGAGATCTTAGCGTTCAAACAAACAAACAAACAAACTCTTCCGTTTTATTATATTAGTATAGATACATAAAATTTTTGTGGCCAGAAAAAGAAAAAATGTATTATGCTAATTAAGAAAAATTACTTTTCCTATTATATTAAAAAGACAAAAAAAGATGTTTCATTTTCACGATTAATAAAAGAAAATCTTTTAAAAGATTAATCGCGTATTTTATTTATTTATACATTTTAGGAAATCCGACGTTTTAAACACTTTGCAGTAGTCCGTAGTCACGATTAGACATACAAATATTGAAAATAAACACGTAATGTACCATTTACCAGTGTTAAACCACAAACAATGTTCTTATCCTATATACGAGTAAGACACTATAACAAACTAAGTACTGCATGTAATACATTAAAGTTGGCTAAGTTTAAAAGTGCATTGTCCGGTACTGAGAGCTGCGGTGAGAAACTTAAGCGGTACCAACTCCCAGATGAGACATCGGCGCCAGTTTCCAAGTTTCACCGCCTATTCACGCCGAACCTTGCTTAATGAATTGCCGATCTATATATTGTTTGTATAGAATATTGTTATATATCTTATCTATATTTATAATTGTAAGTCCGATATATGTATATATAGGGTACATTAAAGTATATAATTTGTTAAATTAAGTCATATTTTTTTGGGAACCTAGTATTTTAAAACGCACCACTCGCCACCTAGTTTTCGAGATATTATGTATTAAGTAATGGAATTCAACGCCACGCTTTGTCCTGTAACAAAAGCGAGGATATGAAAATAATTCAGTTCTATGAGTGGGAATCGAAACCACAACCGATACATTTATAATCAGACGATGTTCCACGGCGCCACTGCGGTCTCTATCGTAATAATAAATAATAAAATCTTTTTTATATCCTGCTATATGCAGCATACACCGTGAAACTGAAAGAAAAAAGGATGTATTCCTTACAATTTCGTATTTAACTACAAAAAAACGTATACATAATATATCATTGAAAAATTTTGACGTCTTCAATATCAAAATAATTTTAGATAGACTTTTACTTAACACCATTTATCGAGTTTATCCTATATTTAATTTCACTACTACACCAACTAACTTTTTACTCTAACTTTTTACGTCGTGTTACAAGGCAATTTTTTACATCGCATTTCTATAGAAGACGACGCCGTCAAAAGTTTTTGATTCAAAGGCACTAGCTTTCTCTCATCACGTCGAGCGACCGGATGTCACCTGATGAGGCGTCCTTTATGCAACACAATATATATACATACATGAATAATATATATCTAAAGTATGACTTTTTACCAAAAAGTTTGTGTAAATTTAATTTTCGAAGCATAAAATTTGGTATAATAAGTTATTTTTTCAGTTTATGTATAAATCAGGGTAGACTGAGGGAACCCTGCGTTAAGACAGTCCATCCTCCTTCCAAATTTTGGTGACATTGTGTGCTGAGTGGCGAAACTCGTCTACGCTTTATTTCATTACCAGAGTGAAAAAGTCAAAATAATTAATTCCCTCGAGTGAGAATCGAACCGAAAAATGAAGCTGCCATAATTTTACATTCATATATTTTATTTATCCCAACCATTTGTATATTTCACTAAAATGGGGCGGAGGCAGCGTACTTCTGGAAACGATCAAATAAAGTAACATGGATAACATACGCACGTGACGGTATCAACGGTATCGACTGCGCTGCCAATATTTCAACGTGTTTTATGTTTAATTTGTTTTAGGGTCCTACCATTCGCTTGTTCAAAAGGATAAAAAAATATTTTCATTTTGCTGTGCCTTTTCCAAAAAGTCCCTGTTTTTAAGAGATAAGTATTTTATTTTTCATTTCAGTTATATACACTGTGACTAAATACTACGTAATGGATTTTAACATGGTTTTCACTTTTAAGCAGTTCAATTTATATAGAAAGTTTCTATATTATAATACACTAGTAATATTTTTTAATATATTGAAGACGTCATTCTCTTTCGTACCAGACTAAATCTAGATAAGATCTAATATTTTTTAAATAAATTCAAATAAACACACAGAATAAAAGCAAGTTAGTAAAATAAGACAAGCAATTTCTATCCGTGAACACGTCCTTCGATAAATCGCGAGGTGTCACGGTGGTCACGTAGTACCGGCCCTAACGACTAGATCATAGGTCGAGCGTAAACCGAATTTTACAACACGAACTGTTAGTTGCTTTACAATTTGTTTTAATAACATTATTTATAAATAAAATATATATTATTAGAATATATTTTAATTAGGCTCATTTTTTAGTTATACGCTTTCTCCCACTTAGAGAAGGAAGACAGGGAGAGCATAGTGAAAATATTCTCCGGTCTTTTCATCGTATTTTGTAAGCGCGGTGTTCAGTTTGGTAAAATCAGTGGAGTAAAGATGATAATAATAATTCTTTAAAGTAGGGATTCGAATTATTTTTTTAAGTAAACAAGGAAGACTAAGTTATTAATAATTAGCTTCTCCATTTTGTTAAAAAAAAAACGAATACATATGTGTACCATATGTATTTGTCTAGCACAATAATACAAATGCTTCAACGTTTAAATTATAGCGTCTATTACACTACGGTCACGTATTTTTGAAACGATCCAAGTAAATATTATATTATGAGGATAGCATGTTTCATATTTGTAGGACACAAGTTGTCATCATAAATTTGTAATTCTTAATATTTTGTCAAATATTTTTATTATATTTTTTTATATTATAGAGTTCAGTTAGGTAGATAGAGGAACTCCTTAATGCATATTTATTTCACAGGATCACTAAACCTTAGGTCACAAGTCCCAGGCACATAAAATTGCAATTTTTGTCTTTAAAGTGTGAATCACATACTAAATTTTATCCCTTTTGAAGTCTCAAATTAATACTTATAAATAAATATAATTTTGGTTCTCATATTAATTTTATGCATAGTACCCGTACTATTTTTTTTAATTTACGGTCAGAGAATCCTGTACCAGACTAAGAATATCCAGACTGATTAAATACAACTTTTATTGGATATAAGAACCATATCACATCCCTATGAACAATTATGAAAAGTTAAAAAATAAATTTAAGTTCAATGAATACCTGAAATAAGTCGTAATATAAGAAATACCTAGCTAAAGTAATTTACACGTATAGTTATTTGTAAAAGCGGTCGTAGAAGTAGCTTGTAGACTTGAAATAGCCTCATATTCTCGTAGACGACATACTATTGAAAATATTAGAAGGCTACGTGAAAAATGCTGTGTTAGTAGAGAATGAGAGACCATTTCTATTCCAGTCCAATTCACCTAGCTATCTTGGGTATAATGCTGAGAAAGTTGTTGTTAGACTATTTTTATTTCTATACTAACTGCCTCACTCTTCTTTGTCCATCGTAAATGCATTTCTATCATACTGTATTATGATGTATTTTGAATTATCAATAGGAAATGAAAAAACAAAAAAAAAATGTTTACTTTTTATAATACTTTTTTATACTGTATGAAATTGTTTATTTTTTGTGTTTCTTGTTGTATATTCAAAAATTATAAAGAAAATTTAAATAGGTATTGAAAATTAGGCTAATTTTTTTAAACAAAATCTTTTTATAATTGTCAATATTAAAAAAAAAAAAGTTTTAAGATTTATAGTAATTTTCATGAGCTTAACATCTTTATTCATGTTGTGCAGGCCGCACATCACCTTTTTACACACGAGTTTTTGTTACCACCAATTGTTTACTTTGTAATAATATGTGCTTACTGAAAACACGAATAAACCTTGTTATCTTTTATCTAAATTAAGAAAGTATATAATGTTTATTTTGTATAAAAAAACTGGAGAAATTTTTCAACTGGAAAAAATATCACGACCGAATGAGCCACGCAGAAATTCGTTTAAATCGCTCCACTGATTTTCCAGCCAGGAATTCTGGATTTCATCAATTTGCGAGATTTTCTTTAGAAAGGAAATTTCCTTCGCACCGATAAATTACACGCGCTGATTTATTTGGCAAGTTCTTAATCTTACCTCCGCTTCTATGTAAATTTTCATTCTTAATACAGTGCATTATTGGTTATTAATTAATCATGTTTTTACTCTAAAAAGCTCTTAAAGGAAAAATAGGCTACAACTTTTAATTATTAACTGAGGACGTAGTGGCAAAACGCGACGATTGTGGATTCGATTGTAACCCGAAAAGATAAATTATTTTCATTTCCTCGCTCTGGAAATTAGGAATGTTGTCTTAACACAATGTTCCCTCTGCCGACCCTGCTATATGAAGCTATAACATATAATAAATAAACAAAAGCATGTACTTTAATCAAGTAGGTTCAATTCCCACTCGAGTCCTGGGGAGTGAAATATTTAATATTTTCATTTCATTGCTGTGGTAACGAGGCAAAGCGCGGCGTTGAGTTCCACTAATCAATACGCAATCCCTCCAGAATTCGGCGAAACGGAAGTGTCTCAATGGGAACAGAGTGTCTTAAACCAAGGTTCCAAGGTACCCTCTGAACATGAAAAAAATAATAAAATCAAATTACACTAACAGAGTCAACATTCATACAATTTTGTATACAATAATTGGCTTGTCAAAGCCAAATATCAATTAGTGTAATCAAATTGTACGAATTAATATTAATTACTATATTATGATAGTCTATCTGACGCACGACTCCGTTCGAAAGTGTCCTACGTGCACACTTTGAACACGGCTTTCCACTTTGTGGCTCGTAAACGCGTCTTTTGTTAACAAACCTAATGCGTGCTTTTACGAGTGTATATTATATGTGGGTATAGTACGTACAGTCGAATTAAGTACAATAAAATATTCTATTTAGAAAGATTTGTTTTTGATATATATGAACTTCAAATATTTTTTACATTTTTCAAGTGTTATTCTAGAAAGAGAAAAAAGAAAAACACTTTTTTTATTAAACGTATAAAAAAATCACAGGTTCAAATCCCTCTACGTTAAATTTTTTATTCATTTTGTAAAAAAAAATAATTTGACAACAACAACTATCTTTGCCCATTTTTTATAGCCTCGATCAAATCATACAAATTATAAATAATTGAAATTAACAACATAATGGCTTTTCTATACCCATATAATATGTGAAGGTAAACCAATGAAATTTTAATTTTAAAATAACTATCGTCTCTATAAAAACTTTAAATTGCAATTCGTAATTTATTTTCATACTTAAAAGCATTCTAGAATTCAAGATAATAACTCTAACGACTGGTTTCGAACTCGCCTTAAGCCACGTCCCGCTATAAATCGCAAAGTGTCATGACACAGTCACGTACTTTAGTTTCAACGACTAGATCTTAGGTCGTGCGTAAACTAAATCTTTAGGTCACGTGCTTAGCAAATATTTGAGAAATCATTGAAGAATATGTTGGACCAAACTTTTGCTTACGACGTGACCAAATATGAAAAATTATCTAGTTTCTTACTTTTTTAGCTTCTATGTGGTTTTCAATATTTTTTTGTTGAGCTTCACGATGTTTCCTGCATTTATTTTTTTAACATAAATCAGACTAGGGTCTGATTGTAACCGCTACGATTGTGAGTTTGTTTTCCACTCTACGTAGAATGTGAAGAACGGAGTGTTTAAACACTAGGTTCCATCTGCCTTCCCTGCTATATGCGAAATAATGCGTAATATAATAATAATAAAAATATTAGAAGGGGGTTTTTCGTTCCCTCTCATGCTTTTATTACTACCCGAAGCTTTACAAGCCTACGATATTGTCTCCTTTCTTTTTACAGCGCCATCTAAGCTTTCCGTCGTGGACCCCTAACAACAGATTAAGGCATCATGCTAGAAAAAAAATAAAAACAATATCAGACCTAATTGACATATTAGCTAAGACGTATTCGTATAACGAAGTCATTCTTTCTGACATCAAGTGTGTCAAGTTGATTACTTACAGATATATTGTTCAGGCACTCCTCGAATTACAACCCCAACAAGGAACTGCGCCCTATAAATTCACACGTGGCGATAGTAACTCATGTCAGCTACACTGATTTATTTTGTGACACAATTATTTATTGTTAAGAACAAAATGTTTAATTAAACGATATTAAGGAAACTCATTTGAAGCAATAACATTGTATGACATATGACAACACGAAAATGTGTTGTCATAAAAATAATATTTGGGGATATTATTTTTATGTGGCTTAAAACTAAAGAATTAAGACCTTGGCCTTAACATTTTTGAATTAATCTTTTAACAAAAAGTAACATGAAAAAAATTTAAATCATGTAATTACTCATTACCTGTTATTATTTTAAAGTTCTGATTCTAGACTTGGGTCGGTTATAACCTAACTTTACTGGTGCTATATTCCTATAAGAATGTATAATATCTTGAGTTCATTTAAGTGAACTTTCGCCTTACTTTGTCTTTTGAAATATATTTGCTACAAATCATACATATACACCGTACAGTTCCAATAGAAAAGAAAAATACTAAAAGTACGTAATGTATACCCACTAATCTAAAGCTTAACAAGTATTCTATGAAATCTGAGTCGTACCACGCCTCAGTTTCATTTACATACAAAATACGCTTAATTCCTCCAACAATGAAGTAATTGCCACCGCAATCATTATTACAATGAAATATTCAAAACACGTTGCACAAACTTTCAACAATAGCGTAAAATTGTTTCCTCGTAAACATTTTTCCGTTGGTGGAAATATCTTAAGTATTGCTATGTACATCGCATTTGATACTAAAAGCTTACTTAAGATATATAAATTTTAAGTCAACGGATTTTAGATATATAATGTAAAGAAGATACAAGAAGAAAAAACAGGAGTACAATTATTACAATTCCAAACTCTTCTTCTAGAAAAATTCTGGAGAAAGTGTGTGTTAAGGGGTGTGTGAGGATGGACTATCATAATTGCTTTAATAATTATAATAAGCGCTTTAATGTGCTTCCGACAATTTTTGTATCAATACCGAGCAAAGTGTGCCTTACATTATGCTCTATTTAAAAACAAATATGTATCTAAATATTTAATTATGATTGTCTTATAAATAAATATATTTCTTTAACTTTTAAAGTATAATACCGTTAATCTATCTATGTAAAAGACATTACCGTAACTAACCCTTGCAGCAACCGCTAATCTTCTCCATGCCTTTGTCTCCAAAGTAATATTTTAATTAAGGGTCCGTTGCTCGCGGAGGCAATTAAAACTTGCACCCTCTGACGTTTGTTTTTGGCAACTTATGTAATCCACGGATGCGCACTTCGAGCGGGAAAATTGTACAACTTTTTAAAGTTTTCACTTTTTTTTCGTTTAGGTAAATGATTAAATGTTTTAATTAATTTACATTTTCTTAAATAGGTATTGTGTGTTGTTTGAAGTTGAAATTTAGGAATTCATACTATACGTTAATAAGTTAATCGTAAACCAAATTCAGTATTTATAATAAAATGTATTATTTTGATAATATAAAATAACGATATGTCTTAATGGGGAACGGAATTTCGTAATAATAGGTTTTCCATGTTCCCTTTGCTTACCCTGCTATGAGTGGGAAATAGCAAGAAACTAAATAAAAACATCCAAAAAGTCTTTACAAAAAACGACCTAATACAAAACATTAATTTCAATACTGTAAATTCTAAAAACGATTTAGCTATACGTTTTATCCTGCATATAGCAGGGTAATCAAAGGGATCCTAGTGTCAAAACACTGAGCTGTCCCCTTTTCGCGCCAATTCCTTACATTGCCATACATTCTGTCAGGTGATGGAAGTCTCCATGGACGCCATGCAATAGCTGAACAGAGCATGGAAAAAACTCATACCCCCGGAAAAATATCCACAGAATCAACAAATTACACAGAAGCTTACACATGAGCACCTAAATATGTTCCACCTATATAGATACACTATCACATTACACTAGCGTATATTTCTACATTTTAAGGATTTTTTCCAACAGTATTAAAACGGTGCAGACCAAGTTGCTAAAGGCAATTTCTACACATTGCACGTTTAAACATAATATATTAGCTTGCCAATTAAAGTTAGTATAACTTTTCTCTATATCCAGTTGGATTTTCGACTCTGAAAACGTAATTGCTTAATTTCACAGCATTTATCTTTTAGGAATATAAAATACATACTAAAATGTTTGGTTATTTTTTCGTATGTAAATATATTCGTAGATTAATCTATTACCTACTATTTTATACAGTTTTCTTTAATGAAAATAAATGGTGCTTTATAGATATAATAATTATGATCAGATAAAATTTTATTTAATTTATCAGATGTGAAATAATATTATAATGAAAATATAAAAAACGGAGCGGATTTTTCTTACAATTACTTAGTAAGTATTCATCATTCCTAGGTGTAGAATAATGCTTTAAATATGTTAAAAACCTCAAAATTTACTTTTATTTTAAGCTCTAACAATACAGAGTGATAGTTCTAGGTACGAATCCTATTATATTTCTCCGATCTGATAGAAACACGCAATGTGTCCAGATGAAGGTGTAATGAGGATAGGGCGGAAAGCGGAAGACGGCATATCACAAAGTTTTTCCTTTTACTCTGCCATTACCACGATTAAGCGTAAAGCTGAGAAAACTACCATAATATAACGATCAAAATATATAAAATTTTATTATTTCCCATTTTTAACAGCTACAAAAAAAACTTGCTTACAAAAAAAAATATTATTCGCAAACTCCCATATTTGCATATAAAGAGATTCCCAACACAAATAAAACTAACCTATCAATAAACGCAAAATCCCATACAAAAACAGCCCGAAGCAAATCTGGTATTGGTCCAGAGAGGGGATCGAAACTTCCAATATTGTCATGTTTTATGCGTCTGGCAACATCACATAACGCTAATACCATACGATTACTCGCCGGCGGTTCGACAAACACCGCCAATAGAGAGATTATGATAATTTGTATAGCCATAGGGTCGTTTAAGACTGGCTTACAATTGGAAATGACGTCATTATACAGAATAACCTCGTTGTAGGTTCGGTTTCCGCTTGAATTAAAAAATTAATAAAATACATTTTAATTTTCCCCGACTGGTGAAACAAAGCACGACAAAAATCTATATCATCATGTTCTCTTTGCATACTCCACAGAATACGAGAAGGTACAATGAGGATGCGAAAAAGCTGCATTACGGCTTAAGATAATTTCGACCTTTATATACTAAGCTCCTCTGATGTTACGTGGATGGCGGTGATCACTTACCATCTTCGTACTCCGGACGCTCGTAAGCTCGTTTCCCTTTGTTTTTCCACAAAAAAATTAGTTGTAAGGGTTCGTAACTTTATATAATGGGTATCTAAGGTATACCTATATTTACTATATTATAACACTTGTAAAAATTAAAATTAGAATTAAACCCACGACCTATCTAGGTCAGCAATCAAATTTCCACAATCACTGTAGACCCACTGGCAAATCCCAAAACTTTATACAAACATTAATAACACTATCAAGACTTGACTGGTAGCTTTCCTGGCTGACGTCCAGAGGCTTGCAATTCGTTGGAAACGTTGTACTTTATGCGTCTGGTATCACCAAACAGTGGTAATACTTTACAATCACACTCAGGCGGTCAATAAATACTATCAATTGAGGGCTTTTGGAAATATATTTCAGTTTTGAGTTTTGAATTGTGAGGTCAGCTTTGTGAGGTACTTACTAAAATAACTTCAATTTTATAAAGCCTGAAATTGCAATACTGTTTTTACGATTCTTATAAATTTAAATGAAAAAAGAAACCGGTTAAGGGCGATCGAGTTCTACTCGGCCACCCACTAAAATTGACAAACTTAAGTCATCGGTCATATCCATTCAAATTGTTTGAAATTAACAAGATATTTTTCTATGATATATATATAAATTGTCACTTTTCGGATTTATTCCTTTGCTTGGGTTTCCTTTATGTTCTTACTTTGTGCCAATTTTCATAACTGTAGGTCCTAGGGAAGTAACTCATTGGGTAGGCAGAAATACTCATTAATTACCAGCAAATTTCTTTTCTCGTATCTTTCCATGGCAGAATATTTGATATTAATTCAGCTTGTTACAGGCTCCCTTTTTATCTTTTCAAGTACGGAACCTTAAAAAACAAAAAAATGTTTAGCTTGGCTATACCAAAGATACTTAAAAATCTCAAAAACATAAACGTCCATGAATCCACCAATAATTGGCTGTTGCTTTTAATTGACTAAGGCATTCTTTTTGAAATACCAGCGCTCTATCAGTGCAATGTAAAATCGACTGGACCAACGTTCGGCCTGCCAATTTCGACTGCCCGATGTGACTGGAGAGGGAATATCTGAAAATTCAGCAGAACCGCCTACGGGCAGGCGAGTCTGCTAAGTCAGTTTAAAATACTTTCTAGTTGTATTTTGTAAAATAAAGAAAGTTTTAAAATGGATTTTTAATAATAATTTCATTATTATGATAACAAAAACTTTGTTGTAAAATAAAATTAGTTTATAGATTGTTTCTTTTGAAAGATAGTTTTCATGTTTTAATCTATTAAAAGATTTAATGGAAAACATATTTTTTTATAATAATGAGCAAAAATTGTAAGAGAAATTTCATTGTGTAAATTATGTAAATTATATTACAGCTTTTCCTAAATTGCTATATGGGAACACGCGTGAAATAGTTTTTTAAGTAAACAAATATAATTGTCAAATTACACCATTATTATTTTCAATTTAATGTTAACATTACATACCTATTTACGTAAGATAAAAATAAATAAAAATAATTTCTAATTCGTAAGCAATCTTAAACTACTTACAAGAGAAAACAAGCTTGTTTTTTTTAATGTCTTCCGCTCGGGGCGCATCAGCTAGATTTCTCCCTGCGTTGTAAATGCATTTCACATGCCTTCGGGAGATTTTGCATCTGACTTTCTTGTTTTCTGTGCAAATTGACTTATGTCTGAACCAACATTTATAATGTTATTTACTTAAATTATGTTTAAAAGAAAAAGAAAGTATGAGCATGTTCTTACCATTGATAAACACTTTATTTCACTGTTAGTTGTATTACACAACTTCTGTCATTGGTTTTATTATAAGTATTTTCTGATGCTAACTTAATTTTTTATATGTATTTTAATTATAATATTAAAGAAGAAACTACTTAGCATTACGTTGTTGAATGAGCTCAGAGCAGTGCCTGGAACTTGCGATGTAATTGAAGGTATAAGGGGCCTCTTAAATGTGTGTTAACAATTACTTTCATTGTCTAACCTCCTCTCTCTATATTACCTAATTATAACCAATATTTCGTAAGGATTTTGCTGCTTTTACCATAAAATAATTACAAGTAATCAAACATGATAAGCACTCAAATTTATTTAACAATTTTTCCAACAAATTCACCACATTTCCTTTTAAACCTTATAAACTTTGACGTTAAGCGCAATCGTAAAGCCGCTGGCCCCTTGCCAGTGCTGTTCCACGAAATACGATAATTGCATACCATTCATGTGATAGTATTAAAGAACGTTATCAGTCTCTTATCTTTTAGAACTTAACACTTACGTAACTTAGTATTGCGTGACTTGTTTACCTAACGTAAGTTGGCTACATACTCGTATGCTTATAATTTTATACATATTTATTTGCTTCTTTACTTTAACAGTTCACGGTGAGAATAAAGAAGAACATGGTGAGGGGGTTTGGCCACGTCGTGCGGATGAGTGATTTAAGAATGGCAAAAGAGATGTTTAACAGAAAAGCGTAAGAGAGTCAGAGTTGATCTGGAAGAAAGAGATAAACACCGACCGTAGTGTTTGGCGTTCCGTTCTCTCTGGCTGGCCGTCTGGAATATAACGTGATACTATGACAGTATGTTTAATAGTTAAATCTTATGATAGATGCTCGACCATCATAAAATGGAAAATTGACTGAAAGCTTAAAGGCATGAGGCTGCTTAGACTAACAGAGTAAGCAGAGTGTACCTTGTGTTAAAATACTCCGTAGCCCACTTTCCGCACAATTTTGGAAATAATTTTAATTATACCTATGCACCTATAATGGATTTAATTATTTACGGAACAAGATACACTTGCGATAATTAATCCAATTAATTTACTAGTAATTAAACTTCATAATTAATTTTCATTTTAAATAAATTATGCTCACGTATATTGGTAAGATTGGTATTACAATTAAACCGTAATGTGTATGAAAAATATTATAGACATATATATACTTAATGTAAATAAAGCTTTTTACAAGAACAATAAAAAAGTCTACAATTATAATTTTGATTTAAAAATGCCGCATAATAAATAAAAGAAAACATAAAAGCCTTATCACAGTCTAATGTAACGCGTAAAATCACAGAGTGTCTGGACACTTGCCAACGCGACACTTGCACACAACACAACACACCGCTAATTACCGACTGTGATAATATTGAGCAAAATGTTATCAACTCGAACCACCACTCAGGACTTTTATGACACATGGCTGAACGCCAGCGCGCCGTGCATTGGTTTTATGAGAAATTCTTCGTGTTGATAATTTTAAAAATGGTTGTTTTTTAGGGTTCCGTATTTTTTAAGGAAAAAAGGAACCCTTATAAGATCACTCTTTCTGTCTGTCAAGCCCCATTATCTCAGGAACGCTCGATCTACGGCCCCATAATTTTCTGATAAGAACATATTTCTATATTTACTTGGATGTGGCCTTTTATATAAGCATCTACAGCTAGTATGGTTCAGGAACAATCTGAAACGTTAGGTTAGGTTAGCTAGGTTCCTTCTGCCTATTCTGCTGCATGAGGATACTGCTGATACGAGATGAAGCTGATTTTTATGAAGCTTAAAAAGAACCTAGTACTAGGTCATATCGTAAATCTGTTCTCTCGTTAACGCTGCGATGCATCTACTAATTGCCTTTAATGCGGCAATCAAGCTCTCTACACAGACCAATTGCATTCTAATATGGAGCTGTTCAATATGAATTACTTTGTTGAGGACTCTTGTAGTATACTGTATAAGTGTTATATTAATGGATAAAACTTTGTAACAACTTAAAGGCTTTAAGGCTTAAAGGTTTTTCAACCTATTGGTAATAGACAAATATTACTAATTACTATTTCTTATTTTAGTTTAGACAGAAGTCAGCATAGCTCCGCGGCGTAAGGTCGTGACTGTTTTCAGTTAGATTCTGACTCGGAGAAAACAATTACTTGCCTCGTTCTAGTAGCAAGACAAAGCACGAAGATAAGTTCCGCCACCCAACTTGTAACGAGTGAGGAACAGAGTGTTTTAACACTAGGTACTCTAAGCCTTATGCGAGAGTGTGAAGATAAAGAAATATTTCTTGAAGGACAGTGTTATGTATTATTTTTAAATTTGTTATGTAATTTATAAGTGAAAGCATATAGAATATATATTGTTAAAACGAAATATTTTCAATAGAACCACCCCTGACCATCACTCTACAAAAACATGAAAATTTCTTAAACAAACTAACATACTCGCAAAAATTTCAAAAAAAAATTGAAAATAATAAATACTGAACTTAAAACTGAGTGAACATGTAAGCCTATTTCCTATAATACGTAGTTCAACATGGTCGGCAGTAAGAAAACGTAAAATGGACGTTTGCCTCAGACGAAATGGACTGCTGGCTGACGGCCAAATGTTACTAATTGCTTTGTTACGCCCGTTGTAAGTCAAAATGTTTGAAATTTAGTTATTTTATTGTAAACAATAGTTATCTTTACAATTTTATAAAGACGAATAAAATATTTCTGTCTGTCTGCTTATCACGCTTTCACGCTTAATTTTCCACACTTAATAATAATTAAATTTGGTTTATTTTATGGTGAAATACAGGGTTGAAGGGGTTGAAATGGAATGAAAGTTTTTATGGAAATAGCTACTCAGCAAACGCTGGTTTAATTTTTCGATATAAATAAACATAATTTGCAATTAAGATATAATTTTGTTTACTTCTTTTTTAACGGAAGTCAGTGATAAAATAGGAAATTATACATCTTAAAAATATGTAAAAAGTCCGCTACGGTACTTGCCTTTTAACATCTCCAAATTTGACTTTCTCAGGTTGACTGGAATTATATTAAAAATTAGATATTCTAAACTATCCTATTACAAAATCCGATAATGAGTTTACTATTATTATATAAATTTATTATTAGAGACTAGAATACTTATTTTTTATATAAAGTCCTAAAGCAGCCTGAAGAATTTTACATGCTTACACTTTAATAGTCAATATTAGATTGCCTCTCAAACTTTTAAAGCGAATTTTGTAGAAGCTACAGCGTGATAGTGCTTATTCTATTCTATTAGGAACGCGTTAGAACTATATGCAGTTTAAACTTAATGGCGCAACCGAATGTACTATTAAGCAAGTTTATAAAGCTCTGGCATTCGACTCATTGTAAAGTTTTAGATTAAAACTATAAAATACACATTTTATTTAACGTAAAAGTTTCTTAAGGATTTCTTTACAGTATATAAATTTTTGATTAATTTTATTTATTATAATATTTTTATGAATATTTGGAGTTGGGACGGTAAAACGCAATTTCTCAATAAGTGAACGAAATGCGTGAAACGAAGTGTCTTTACACTAAGTTGCCAGCTATAAAATACGAGTATATTACTATTTGCACTTATATATAGCATAACATACATCAAAATAAAAAAAAACCTTTCCATAGTTTAATAGCTCGTTTTCCACAAAATATTGCATTTTTAATATTCAGGTCTGAAAGCTCAGTTAACAATTGATCCGTCCTTTACAAAGTCACACAAGGGGCAGGCAGCAGGCTATATTCTTACAAATTGCGCCGGTACCCTGCTGACGTAAGGCAACCCTCCCATGAGAACGTAAATTGCCCATGAAACATTCACGTCTGTCTGACATCGATCCTATGATACATAGTCATATTTTATTTTTAAACTGAATCTAAAATGTCCTTTTTTGAATACTTTGAAAAATCGTTACGTATATAATATGTATATTCAAGTTTGTAAGGAGGTAAATCAATGAGTCGTTTAGATGAAAGTTTATATGTAGAGTGGAGAATTTCTCTCTTATTGGGAATAAGATGGAGAGTTTAATTTATTTTCAATATTAAAAAATTGTAGCCTAAATAAATATCATTATTATTTTTTCTAATGTACTATGCTATATTACTGCGAAGATTGGTCTGGACAAACTTTCACATTTATAATATTAGTAAGATAGTATAAGAAGTATAGGATTTTTCGCTTTGGTTCAGAACATCGTTAATGGTAAAAATAAAATGAACGTGCGATCTTTATTTTTTGAACATAAGATAGGAGACAGCGTATATCTATTGAGATATGAAAATATATTATATTTCATAATGAGACTTTTCAAGTAAATTGAAACGATAAATTCGACAATATAGACATACAAAATGAAAATATATAGAAGTAAATTTCCCATCGCTTTGCTTCTATGACGGATAACATCATAAAGGGTATATTATTTTGTATATCTTTTGCACCATAACGTTATGGAAATGGCTTTAAAGGGACGTACCTTAAATATCCAATACTCGATGAAGATAAAAGGATAAACCTGTTTTTGTGTTAAGAAAAAATAACCTTTATACTTTTGCTACCTATTTTTTGGTGTTATGATTTTTTTTTATAAAACATTAGTTTTGTCACTTTTGGGAACGTTGGCGGAACTCAACACCGTGCTTTGTCTACCAAAATGAATGTTTAGGTCTCACTACTGTGTCGATTAATGTCAAGACTTATTGAAGAAGAAGAAGAATTTTCTGTTTATAGGTGCCAGTATATAATATTTTAAATAATACAATTATTACCTTTACATATCTTTACAGATATTATCTGTACAGATCGATCAAATATCGTCTTATTAAAAAAAGTAAAAATAAATGGAGGAGATCAATCTTCATACGCGTGTACTTGTGTACATGCTAAAATTACATAAGATAAATACATGTATGTTTTCCTTTAAACTTATTTATGGAATGAGAATTTTACGTAGCATATTTTGGTGTTATTAGTAAGTTAATAGAAATAACTATTATATACACTTAGAATCCACAACTATCAATAAAAATTAAATTTAAATACATTATCTTCTCTGAAAAACAAAACAATACAATAAAAACAATGGCACTCTAAACTAAGAAAAACATATACAGGCACTTCTACCGCCTGTTTTCGACTGCGGAAAAATTCTCTATGATTTACAATCTCCTTCTCTTGTAAGGAGGCTATAAAACAGTCCCCTGTCAAACCCAAGCTGCGGTGAAATCGAGTGGTAATGCTCAACAAATATTTGGAGGGCCGAATGCCTGAATTGTTCTGAATATAGGACATTTATTTATGAAAGTGAATTTCTTGGCGCTGATTGAAGTGTCACCACTGGCAATTGGGTGGAATTGAATAGGCCTCAGGAATTGAGATTGATGCTTTCAAAGGATTCAAATGAAAATCTAAACAAAAGCTTGGGCAATTACAAGTTTGAAGTTATATTGTGGGAAGTATGTGAGATTTAGTCAATTTAAGTTTATTTTATCGTGATTATTAACTCTTGAGTTTATTATGTGGCATGCAATAAAAAACCTACGTTTTACTAATAATCTTAATATCCCGAATATATAAAGGCAGGCAGAGGGAACCTAGTGCTAAAACTCACTGTCCAATCAACCCAACTTCCGCCCAATTTTTGAAACATCTTGGTAAAATAGCGAAGTTTGTCTTGTTACCAAAATGGGGAAATCAAAATTCCTTTCTCTAGGTTGGAATCAAACCCACAACCGTCTTGTTTACAGTAAAACGCTGTACCACTGCTTCATGACGCCTCCTAGTTTCCACTATCAGATCATGTGATATATTAAAAGATAAAGATCAGTGTTTACTTAATTAACATGTAGGTCTAATGATCCATCATCAGGGACCGGATATATTAATCTTATTATACGCAGTTATTTCTGTTTGTGTATTATGTCTAGTAATGTAAGCATTACGTGTCTAATAAAGCTCGAGTTTTATCCCAGTTAGAACTCGGATGGGAGATAAAATACACTGATATAGTGTATTTATTAAAATATCTATATTTATGTAATTATAATATTATTCTCATGAAACTCATATAAGTCTTAAACTTTCATTAAAAATATGTTAAAAAAATCTTTTTTCATTGAAAAGGATACACTTTGGTTAGGTTCTAATTAGGGGATCCTGATGAAATCAGTTATTTTGTTGAAAATTAGTATTATTTCGCTTTAATGCCTACGCTAACAATCGATTTCGCTTCACCCTAAATGTAATTTGAAACAGGTGGCTCTTCAGCGACTACCTTATTTTGTATTTTTTTTATAGTTATGTCATCATCATCATCAGCCTGTCCTCGTCCACTGCTGGGCATAGGCCTCTTCAATGGCACACTACTGAGCTCTTGTATTATGTAGTGTAGCTTAATGGGTTTTTTATTTAATGTTATAAAGTGTAATAATAATGATAAAAAAATAAGTGAAATTAGAAAATTTATACACTTGGACTATCTTTTCCATTTAAAACATACGTCTCATTTAGATCCCCAACTTGACAATGACATATTTATAGTAAACAGATAAATAAAGTACATGTTTATAAATATTAATAGATCCATACATCATGTACGGACTGTCGTCTAAGCTAGTGCCTACAATAGTGTTTGATTATGTCTCTAGAGGCAAGTATATAAGCGGTCGTACAGACAGCGGCGATTAGATCAAGTCGCGGTGCACGTATAATATTGGATAAATGTCAAACTTGATGTATGGGGTGGAATACGACATTGTATTGTGTTTGTGGTACAAGATGTTGCGTTTTAGCGTGTTTCTTATAATATACATAGAATGCAGCTTCACGCTGTATCCCTCATGTAGCAGGTAGAGGGAACCTAGTGTTAAAACACTCCGTTCCTCTCAGACACTTCCTTCATTAACTTTTCGCCGAATTCTAACGAATTAGTAATTTTTTTTATAGAAAAGGGCAAGGCAAACGAGCGTTCGGGTCAGCTGATGGTAAGTAGCACGAGAGGAGCTACAAGTGCGTTGCCGGCTTTGTTGCGCTTTGCCTTGTTGCCAGAGCCAAGAAATGAAAATATTAATAAATAATAATTCATTTCTCCAAATGGGAATCCAGCCTACAACCGTCGCGTACACCCTTGTGCCACTGCGCTATCACGGCCTCCATTAATTTATTTGCTTGATAAGTAAATAGAGACCGGTGATTATAACATTTTTATATTAAATATCGCTTTAAAACTATAATTTATGTAATTGATATTTTTCTATACTTCACATGTAGATATTTGGACATTTAATGCTTTGTTACCCAAACCAACAAAAGCAGTATCCAAACAGTTAAAAAGTTAGGTACGTTTACTCTAAAGTTTTGAACTATTTGGCCAGGACTTGAGACGCCTGACTTAGGTGAAAAGTTTGCTAAATAGAAACTACCGAACCTATACGAGACGTGAATTAGTTATGTCATTATCTATATAAAGAGTTAAAACTACGTTCAAAGCACCAAATGGCTTGAAATAATGTTGGTTGTGCAGAATATAAAGTAAAATGGCGAATATAAATATAATTTTGCCAGTCGATAAGTTGAAAAGAATGTTGCAATAAATATATCGTCACAGTATAAAATCTGCATTTACTCTATTATAATAGTGAATTTATTTGTATGCTTTTCTTTCTTTTAATATTTATCAATTGTAATACTTTCTTTTATTAACCGAAATAATTAGTAACTTCTTTATTTGAAGAACATAGTTTTTTAATTGCTTAATTATTTTTTTTAATAAATAGGTAGTTAGATTTTTATAATTCTCTTTATTTCTTTTTTCATTTGCCTTGAATGGGAATCGAACCCACTTCACTCACTCATTCACAGTCGCACGCGTGCGATTTAAACCGTATATGTTTGAAATTAACACTCATAACAATTAAGTGTCTTATATAATTTACAGCGACAAATTTACGTGAATCTAACACAAAACAAGCGGTCCGTCTAAACTGCGGCCATTCTCACTCATTAACAAAGCACTCAAAGTAATCACAGAAATAAGAAACAAAGGCGACCGTTCGCGATGAAAGTAATTCATTTTAGTGAAAGCATTGTCCGACAAAAATGGGTCACCATATTTTTACCAGTATTTGTTGTATTGTCGGTTAGACATTTTAATTTGGTAGAAATATTTTATGTAAGTCATCTTGATTTAATGTGTAGGTATGACGTCTGTCTTGCTGTCGAAAGTCTTTAATTATTGTTGTATCATTTAAAATGTTATGAATATAATATACTAACGGCCTGCCCGCGGCTTCGCCTGCGTGAACTACGTTATTATTTCTGTCTCCATGAGTACCTACGTCCTATAAGTGACGTCCATGCAAAATTTGAGACTCCTAGCATTTCTAGTAACGAAGTTTCATACAAACTTTCAACCCCAAAAACAACCCCTTAAAAGTCGAATATTGCAAATTTGTAGGTATGTAGCAGCTATCTGTAGTAGCAATATGTAAGCTACATACCTATAAACGTATTTCAACTTTACGAATATTTTTTTTTATTTTTTTTTCTTTACACAAATTTGTGAAATAAAAAATAGAGCTGATCGAACGAAAGAACAATTTAAATAATCATCCCCGAATTGAAATCGAAACCTCGTGGTCCGTGCTTTTGTTACGTAATAAAATTATTTTTACTATAGATAAATTAAAAAGTTGCTATAAACATTACGTTCTTGTGTGATTATATAGATACAGTTTCCATATTTATTTATATTGTTCACATTTAGATGATCTCACTCATAGCTATAAAAAGAAAAGAATGATAAGATAAGATAAGATAAAATGGGAAAAGGATGATCCATATAAAATTCTCTAATTCAGCCAGCACCTCCTTAGACAAGCTGAGAAAACACCAGCTCTCGATTTCATATAACAAAACGATATAAAGGTCCAAATATAAGATAATTTGATACCCCTTGTCATATAACATATGAAACGTCAACAATGGAGAATCCTGACGTCGGTCTATTGTCATATTGTCCGGCGACCGAGTGCTAGGTATTGAATATTATTAAAAATTCCATCAGAACCCCTCGACGCTACGACACTTATTATTAGGTATATGTGTATTTTCAGTATTCTATTGTGAAATATTCAATAGAATTTCAATGAAAAAAGTTTTTATAATTGAGCCCATTTAAGTTTTGTTTTAATTTCACACTTTTATTATTTTTTTTTTATTATTTAAGTTATTTTTCACTTTGTGCCTGTAGTGCCTGTTGTCTAGTGTCTGTTATGTCTGCCTGTATGGCAGGGTAGGTAGAAACTAATGTTTAGACAATCTATTTTCTAATTCTTAAGACATTGTGTGCTGAAAGACGGAATTTAACGTCGCACTTTTTCTACCACTTCGTAATTGAATTTTCTCTAAAATATCAATTATTAAATAACAACCTAAGTATAATACAAAATGAATGAGACATTTTAACTAGAATTAATAAATTGTTAAATTAATAATATTTAACAGTGCTTTGTCCAGCGGCAGAAAAATTCTCACCAGCTTCCTAAGCCTTTTTATTCATGTTCTATTCCTTTATAACAACTGTGAATTAAAATTCTAAATTGCGAACGTATTTATTCTCTTAAACTTTTTTAATACATGTTTTTTCTTGTTTTACGGATTAAAATAATATTATCCTACTATAATATATATATTTTTTTTCCCTAGCCTACACCATCCCATTGTTGGGCAAAGGCCTCTCCCCACTTCTTCCATCCCGGTCTATTTAGGGCTATTGAGCACCAGTCAGGCCTATAATGGTCCAGCTCGTCCCGCCATCTCCGTTTTGGTCTGCCAACTCTCTTTCTATAATATTTTTAATTTATCCTATCTATATATATAAAAGGACTTGTCCTCACTGACTGAGGTAAGACGCACGCACAGCCGTAACTGCTGATGGTAGAAACGTGGAATTTGGACAAAAGTTTACTTTTGTAATCTGGACATCCACTAAGAAGGGATTTTGAAAAATTTTAACCCTAAAGGGGTGAAATAGGGGTTCAAAGTTTGTATGGAAAAAAATTTAAATCGGCACCGATTTTTATAAAATTTGAAATTTAGATTTTTAAAAGTATTTAATTGAACACGTGTTTCATTGTTTTCTAGAATTCTTCCCCTAAGGGTGCAAATAAGGGGTTGAAAGTTTGTATAGGTTAATTCTTAAATCGCCACCGATTTTTATAAAATTTGATATTTAGACTCTTAAAAATATTTAATTAAACATATGTTTCATGGTTTTCTAGAATTCACCCCCTAAGGGTGCAAATAAGGGGTTGAAAGTTTGTATGGAAAAATCTTTTAAATTTAGACTCTTAAAAATATTTCATTGAAAACATGTTTCATGAGTTATTAGAATTCACCCTTAAATACGCAAGCGAAGCTGCGCGCGTCCGCTAGTATCTTATAAAACAAAGTCGCTTTTCGTGTCTGTCTGTTGTTTCTAACTCTTCTTCTTCTAAACCATCCAACGGATTTTGATGCGGTTTTCACCATTGGGTCGAGTATTTTTCGTAGAAGGTTTATATATAGTTTATTATTTGTACATTCTTATGTAAATTAACATAAATACGATAAATGTGTATAAAGTCCTACACGTTGAGACACTTTCGCGCATGTGCTGCTTTAATGGTAAGTACTACATGAAAAAATGTACTGGAGTATTATTAATCTTAACAATATCTACAAAAAAGTCCGCGACGGCATATTCGTATCTTTTAAGAATAACGTGTAGTGATCATTTTTCTGTCTAAAAATAATAATTTCAATATATTTTTTATTGTGAGTCATATTTTTCCATAATGGTATTAATCCTTATCCTTTAAAATACTATATTAATTTTCTACTTTAAACGAAGATAAAATTTGCTTTTTACAATATTTTGAAATTGCGAATAGTTTTACAGAAAAACGCATTTAATTGTTGACACATCCCGCCGTTGACACATCAGCTGTATGTTACTCAAGTTTTACTTATCCCTTACTCTCAACATATAAATAAGTATATTAGTTACGTTGGCCATTTAATGTAGATCAAAACTGTCTTTTACTGTTTTTCATTTTAATAAGTACTTTAGAAGTTGTTACAATATCCGATAAAAATCCTTGCTGCGAAACGGCTCGCCACTCGCCATGCGTCCGCCGCGCCTGCCATACACGCATCGGTGGTTCAGTGGTAGAATGCTCGCCTGCCACGCGGGCGGCCCGGGTTCGATTCCCGGCCCATGCATTCTATTTAATTTTCCTCACAGGCAGCCACGTAGTGCTTGCTTTTCATCAGGGACAGAATACCCTCTTCAGCATTAACCATAAGCTCCAAAAAAAAAACCCGCCTGTCTCTATAGCAACGAAGATTTAGATGCGTTTGCACGTATTGGATAATTGGAGTTGAATGTATTATTTCAGCGCGATATATTTGGTTTCATATTTTTTGTAGTAGTTATTAGTAGGTAGGTTTTTGTTTATAATTTCTTCCGTTTAAAAATAGTCATTTAAATATATTTTAATAAGTACTTGAAAAGATTAGTAGCACAGATTTAAAATTACGGTACCTACTAAAAAATCCTTGCTGTGTAAAACAATTGGAAAATCCTTATTGAAACTACGAAAATGCGGGTTGCATTAAGGTTTAATTAATTTGTACATTATCTTTAGTGCTTTGCAAACATACATTATATGAATAATCCAGTAGTTAAAGCGGGCGAAGCCGCAAGAGGGTCGCTAGTAATATTATAAATTGTATAGAACTGTTATACCCCGCTCATAATAGGGTAGGCAACTGGAACCTGGGAACCTACAGTTTTCTCGAATGGGAATTGAACACATAACCTGTACCACAACTGGCCTTAAGGCAAAATAATATTATACATGTAATAATATTGTTGTAAAATGTAATAGTATTACTTAGTTATTAAGTACTATCGTTACAATGAGCTTACATTCAAAACTTTTATCGACAGCGCGTTGAAGTTGTCAGTTGAACTACAAAGTTGAAAACATAGGGTAACGAGGCATTAGCATATTAATCGTTTCTATATACATTCATCTTTACCGTTTACCGCACTTTATAGCTCTATGGTAAATTATTCCATTTTATGTTTTTACAGTAAAACTTTACTAGTTTTGGATGGGAATGGAGATGGGTTAGCGTATTCAACCAAACATTTTTTTCGCTTTTTAATATCAGTACAGATTATATCACAATTATTAATTAAAAAGAGCATTTTTGTTACAAAAAAAATACTTGAACATTTAGAGTTTATACATTATATTAAATTCAGATTCTTCTATTTTACAGTAAATTTTATTATATTTATTTTATTGTGAAAAAAGTAGGTAATTATGAAATATGAAAAAAAAACACTAAGAAATTAAAAAAAATAAGCAATATGATTTTTTTATCATAACTTTCATTATCAAGTGATGTTTAATTAAAAACATCTAAATTGCAGCATGAAAAAATAAAAATAATATAAAAATTAATATTTTTACAAACACTTAAACGATTTGGCTTTGTAAAACTACCAAATTATTCGCTAAACATTTAATCGGGGCTATACAGAAACAGGTCGTACCAAAAGCTATTTAACCGCTTCGAAATGCTGAATTTTGTTTTCGGTTTGGTAATTCTGGAATACCTTTGTACGCCGGAAATTTAAGTAATATGAATTCTAATTTAATCCGTGAAAATAAATATTATTACCGCCGTGGCGTGCCGCAGTTTTGTGTAAATTATGTAGGAAAAAATATTTTTTGTCGACAACTAACGGCTGTGTGGTGTATTTGGATTATGTATTTACATAGGTATAGGACACAATAGTAGTGATTCTAATCCAATTCGGAAGCATTTTTTTAAACATTTTTATTTATTTGTTTTTGGTACCATATCCTGTTATTTTAAAATAGTTAAAAAAGCATAAAATAAGTTATAAAAGTCTAAGGGTAAAAAATAAAACAAAACCTTATCATTATGTGAAAATAAAATCTTACATAAAAAGCATTTAGACATAGGAAACTTAAAAACAACAGATTAGTATTTACTTATAATTTGTTTTTTATTCACTCATACATTCACACTTCACACATTGTTCTTTTTATAGATAGAGCCCAGTAGAGATTGCGTGAAGAGTGGCAAAGCTCTTACTAAAGAAAGATAAAGATAGTAACATAAATATTAGGCAATTGTTATAAAGTTCATAGAAAGTAACTTTCAAAGTTTTGTATGAGTAACATTGTGTAACTTACACAATGTATACAAAACTGCATTGAAACTTCTAATTTTCTCATTCGTTTGATGTCACATAAAGTTTTACTGTAGACATTCTAACTAATTAATGTACCAAATTTTTTAATTTAAAAATAGATAGGTACATATACCAACTATTGTTGACAGTTTTGAAGTCATTCAAAAATGAATTACCTAAATATACAACGGAATCTGTTTTCTGGAATTTCTGTAAACGTCAATACCAAAACCAACTAATACCATTAAAAATTTCATTTTTTTTAATAAAATAATTTCTTAAAAAATAATAATCATAAACCGTTCGCGAATTGACTAAAAACTGTAGTACTTTTTCTATCAATATAAATCGTTAATCGATGCTAATTATAGAAATTCACATCCAACGCTTCACGAACGAAAGAAAAATATGAAATATTCCAAAGAGCTACAAACAATATATCTATTTCATATTAAACCGACATTCTATTTATGTCTCCTCAAAATATAAGACAAGAGAGAAGAATGTCACCCCTAAACCACCTGCTGTGTCTTTGATACGGAAAACAAATGATATATACGGATGGATGAACAATTAGTGCCTTATGTGTGTGTCTGTATGTATGTATAGATGCGGGAAGTTGAGGGAAGACCAAATTTGTTAGACCTTCGCGTGCTTATAATACATATATTGATATTTATTATTGACTAGTGGACCCGGACGCGGCTACGCCTGCTTGAACTATAAGAATATTTATTAAATATTATATCATATATTTATTTTTATACTAGCGACCCTCTTGCGGCTTCGCCCGCTTTTACTGCTGGATTATTCATATAATGTATGTTTGCAAAGCACTTAAGATAATGTAAAAATTAATTAAACCCTAATACAACCCGCATTTTCGTAGTTTCAATAAGGATTTTCCAATTGTTTTACACAGCAAGGATTTTTTAGTAGGTACCGTAATTTTAAATTTGTGCTACTAATCTTTTCAAGTACTTATTAAAATATATTTAAATGACTATTTTTAGATAGTTAAATCACTATTTTTAAACGGCAGAAATTATATACAAAAACCTACCTATTAATAACTACTACAAAAAATATGAAACCAAATATATCGCGCTGAAATAATACATTCAACTCCAATTATCCGATACGTGCAAACGCATCTAAATCTTTGTTGCTATAAAGGAAGGCGGGTTTTTTTTTCGAGCTTGTGGTTAATGCTAAAGAGGGTATTCTGTCCCTGATGAAAAGCAAGCACTACGTGGCTGCCTGTGAGGAAAATTAAATAGAATGCATCGGCCGGGAATCGAACCCGGGCCGCCCGCGTGGCAGGCGAGCATTCTACCACTGAACCGCCGACGCGTGTAAGGCAGGCGGGCGCGGCGGATGCATGGCGAGTGGCGAGCCGTTTCGCAGCAAGGAATTTTTGATATTGTAACAACTTCTAAAGTACTTATTAAAATGAAAAACAGTAAAAGACAGTTTTGATCTACATTAAATGGCCAACCTAACTAATATACTTATTTATATGCTGAGAGTAAGGGATAAGTGAAACTTGAGTAACATACAGCTGATGTGTCAACGGCGGGATGTGTCAACAATTAAATACATTTTTCTCTAAAAGTATTCGCAATTTCGAAATAGTGTAAAAAGCAAATTTTATCTTCGTTTAACGTAGAAAATTAATAAAGTATTTTAAAGGATAAGGATTAATACCATTATGGAAAAATATTACTCACAATAAAAAATATATTGAAATTATTATTTTTAGACAGAAAAATGATCACTACACATTATTCTTAAAAGATACGAATATGCCGTCGCGGACTTTTTTGTAGATCTTATTAAGAGAAACAATACTCCAGTACATTATTTTCATGTAGTACTTACCATTAAAGCAGCGCATGCGCGAAAGTGTCTCAACGGGTAGGACTTTATACATATTTATCGTATTTATGTTAATTTACATAAGAATGTACAAATAATAAACTATATATAAACCTTCTACGAAAAATACTCGACGTAATGGTGGAAACCGCTTCAAAATCCGTTGGGTGGTTTAGAAACAACAGACAGACACGAAAAGCGACTTTGTTTTATAAGATATAGGATAAGGATGAATATCATAAATTAATTTTTAACAAAAAGAAAAACCGACTTCTAACAACGAACTAAAAAGTGAAAAATAATTATATAAGGATTTTGTAATTTTGAAGTCGGTGCCAAGTAAAACAAACAGGCTTAGTAATTAGATATTGTAGTAAGGGTGTTGTAGCATTAGTTTGACACCGACTTCTAAAATTACTAAAATCTTTATATAATTATTTTTCACTTTTTAGTTCGTTGTTAGAAGTCGGTTTTTCTTTTTGTTAAAAATTAATTTATTTTACGATTTTTAGTGATGGGTAGATCTTAAAATGATGCTTCTTGAACGAGTGGTGATGGTGGTGGTAGTGGTTGTGATTGTTCTTTGTAAAATTTCATTTAATTAGCTATTATTTTTGTGCAAAGTTACATTTTGGTATATTGACAAGAACATACATAAAAAGTATTCGGGTGAATTCGGAATCTCCCTTTTTTGAAGTTGGTTGAAAATGAGAACATCCTCTTTTTTGAGATTAGTTGTAAAGAAATGCAACGATCAGGAATCTCACCTCTGACATCAATTTAAAAAGTTTTTGCTTGTAACTATTACAGTATAATCAATTTTTTACCAAAAAAAAACAAACTTTCTCTATTTTCACCGGATTCCATAATCGGAACCTAACCAAACTTTCACCAAATTATCCTTGAAGTGTATCCTTTCAAATAAAAAAAGAATCATCAAAATCGGTCAGCGCGACATTGAGTTATTCGGCTAATGCAAATTTAAGACTTATGTGATTTTCTCATAGATACCATTATCAGACATGGACCAAAAAAAAATGGGACCATTCGGGAAGCTTCACCTTTCAAATAAAAAAAAATTTTCAAAATCGGTTCACCCAGTCAAAAGTTACGAGGTAACAAACATAAAAAAAAAAAAAACATACAGTCGAATTGATAACCTCCTTTTCTTACAGAAGTCGGTTAAAAATATAAGTTCATTTTGGGTGACGTTTTCTTAAAACAACAAAGAAACTTTGCAAACCGGTGCTTAGCAACGACGGTTGTTATTAACATGGCAGAATAAATTGCATGTCAAATTAGAAAGTATTTTAATTTATTAGTACATATGTGTAATGTAATATTATAATAGCCTATAGCACTTCTGAAGAATGCAGCTTTCATACAAAACAAAAACATAGTAAATCGGACCAGTTGATCCAGAGATCTTAGCGTTCAAACAAACAAACAAACAAACAAACAAACAAACAAACAAACAAACAAACAAACAAACACCGCTTTATTATATTAGTATAGATTGTCGTATTTAATAACGATATTATGAAAGCTACTAATTTAATTTTCTGGTTTGACGGTAATATTTTTGTACAAAAACCGAAATAGATAAGAGGGTGGGGTGTAAAGTTTCCGGCCTATACATATATTTCTTATAAGAAAGGAGAAATAAAAAAGTAATATGACTTAAATGACATAATTTAAGTTATGAACAATTTTCACATGAACCATAATTTAAATATTAAAAAAATATTTAAACGTGTATTTTTGGTTCACAATGCTCCTATTGATTAAGATCATATTATAATATCCCATTTTAAAACTAGACTTCCCACTAAGAAACGCCTACAGCATCGCTACAAGGGCAAAATATTTATATAAATATCAAAATTTCTTATATTTACTACTCATACAAAGGTTCTACTAACGCTGGTCGCTCAGATCTGCTTAAGGCAGCTTAGTTTCAACGCAGGGGTCGTACCAATATAGAGGTATCTATATTTATTCACTCTATTGTTTTGTATTCAATTGTGCGCATTATTCGTTTCCTTATGCGCAGTATATTACCACGAGGCAGCTAAAACTTCGTAATTATTAAATATGTTTAGATAAAGATTGAAATACAATAAAAAAATATCTAACCGTTAATTAATTTAACAACAAACTCAATTTCACGCTGTATCCCGCAGACAACAACTGCTGCGGCTGTGGGAACTTATGTTAAAACACTCTGTTTCCCATTTTCCGCCCAATTCTGGAAGCACTACGTGTTGAGTGGCGGAATTTAACGCCGCGCTTTACCTCATTAAATTTAAATAAATATTCCATTTCAACAAAGAACGATGTATCGTGGCGCAGTAAAGCAGGATCTAATTATTACCGTGATTGCTGTGGGTGTGATTTCCACTCGGAAGACCTTACCCTAAGTTTTGTGTATAATTTCATACCACGTAATATACTAGTATTATGACAGTATAATACAAGTATTATATTCAAACATTGAGTTGAGTACGTTGAACAAAAAGGCATACCTTGACAAACGCCAGAATTAATGCCAGGAGATAGAAGATTGAGACATACATACATACATATATGCATATAATATTAACAATTTTCACATATCCTATTTTATATATGTAGGTGTATATTATTAATTACTACAAATTAACTATGTTGTATTGTAAAAATTTTACAACTTTTAGGTCATGTTTAAATTATGTTTCAGCATTCAGTTTACGTGTGAAAGCTGTACACTTTACTAACACTCCCATCAAAGCCTACTTAGAAAGGCATGAGATTTTGAGCCCTTCTACTTAGGACCCTCGAAATTGAGAATTCTCATCCAACCTTCCTTCCTACTCTATTCATATGCAATACGTCCCTTGCCTTTTAAAGATTACTGTAAACTGCACTTAGGTATACAAATATACATAGTTATATAAAAGAAAGAAATAAAAATCAATGAATAAAACTATAAAAATTACGAATACTAATATAACAAATATCTTTGTTGACTTACGTCTGGTTTCACGAATCGGGCCGGTGGATGCAACACACATTTTTTTACAACCTAAGAAAAGAAAAAGAAAATAAAATACGAGATTTGTACTTCAAGAAGTTCCTAATTTCTTTCTAAACAGTAACATTTTTGTATAATATATTCTTTTTTATTTAAGTTTTATTTTATACTGTAGTGTTGAAGGTAAATAATAAAAGTCTACTCACGTTTAGTACTGAGTTCAATCATCACCACTTTAAATGTACATATAGTTATAACACGCACAGTAAATCACAATTTAACACAGTACAGTATATAACAAAGTCAACCACAAACATATATATATATAAAATAAACACGATAAATACAAATTTGGAAAGGAAACTAAAACAAAGGAACGTAAGGAAAGCGCACCGACTGGCAAGCATCGACTGTTAGATATAAAATATGCCGTCGACAAGAGGGTAGACGTAAATACTACAACTCCTTACCGGTTCAGTCGACGGCAGCGGGCGCTTCCATATAAATATACTAAATACGAATATTTACTTCATTTAACATGTAAATTCTATTAAATAAACTATAAATAATAGCTTTAAAAATTTTCGCCATTTTTTAAAAGTAGAACAATTATTTCAAAAGTAATTGGAATAGCAATTAAATTCTATTTCAGAGAACTCTCGTTATATCTGAAATATCCAAAAAATAGGTCGTGTACAATTGATACGAAATTCTAGGGAAAAATCAATGCTGAATTTAAATTGCACTTAAATGTATGTATATGTATACGTACACATATGTATATGATAATTTTTTATCAAAACAAAAAGATGAGCAATTCACAATGAAGGCGTCGTTCGTTTTAAATTTTAAAATTATTTTAATTAACTATTTATGTATATAGATACCATCTTTTACCTACGGAATTCTCCCAGTAAAATAACTTTTGTATGCTTGTGACATACTCGTACATAGCCAATGATATTGGAAAATAATAGACTATATTATAGCCTACAATTTTCATTTATAGGTTGGTAGATTTTTTATTCCATTTATCAAATATTTCCTTTTCAGTGCCGTTACACAGAGGTTTCGCTTTAGCTGTAGCTTATACATATCTGTTCAATACAATGCTATATAATCTTAAAAAGAAAGAAAAATAAAAATCTTACACAAAGGCTTATTGAATTTCAAAGGCAGAAAGTACTTTTGTAGTCTTTTAAAAGTTTCAAAGCAACGAAATGAAGTTATAAAGTTTGTTTGATGTTCCCTTAATAAGAGTGGTTGGGTTAATACATCTATATATAAAAACAACAAGTAAATCAATGAAGTAGTAAAATGTAAATCAAATCAAATTATTACTTTTATAAGAAATCTATCTATCTATCTATCGAGAAAAGGTTAAAAATATTAGATAAAAGAGAGAGAGAGAGAGAGACATTCAATACAAGACAAAACGTGTTAAATAAATCATATATTGTAAACAATAATTTCAAAGACCTATAAAAATAAGATGTAACATGAAAAATAAACTGAACTACAATGATACTATACACGACACAGCTTTGGAATCTTAGGAGCTTTAGAGATTTCCGCTTAGAGGATGTAGCAATTTAATATATATTGTTAGATAAACAGCAATATAAATTGTTCCTTTGATATTGTAAAATCTTTAAGATATATAGAATTTTTCATTCTTGTAATGGATATGTATGTAATTCATCATCATCATCATCATCATCATCATCATCAGCCTGTCCTCGTCCACTGCTGGACTTAGGCCTCTCCAATGGCACGCCATGTAATGTAATTGCTATATAGTAATCCAGCAATAGTAAGATTACTTTTATATATAAATTCAAATAACATATGAAATATATTGAGGTATTAGATATTTTTCCAATAAAAATCATAATTTGTGGTTAGCTAACAAGAACTATCGACGTTTCGAGTGGCACTCGCTGTAAGTTAAGCGTGAACTTTCCATTGCAGGGTTTTATACTTTAAATTAATATAATTATTTTAAAAAAATAATTAATATATAAGTGTTATTATTAGCAACGTAGAGTGGGAACTTTAGTACTCAAACTAGCCTAGGCTTCCTCTGCCTACATTGCTAGCATTATTTATCTTGTAATTTTTACACAATTTACTATTTGAAAATTAAAATTTAACTTATTTTCAATTATATAAATAGTATAGCTGTACAAAAATAAACATAAATATTAAATATATAAATATTTCATTGCGGATCACTAATCGTACCGCATATTGACTCTCACGTTTTCAAATATTCACATAACCGAATCACCTAAGAGTACTTTTTTTCACGGCAAATCAAATTTATATTCATGATCTTTTTTAATATTACTGATTTAACTAAACTTAAAACTTTAAATAAATATTCATTAATTAATTAATATCATATTAAAAATAATTTTTTAAATGTTTAATCTCTTAGAAATATTATTAGATTAAAGTTATATTAATCAAATTATTTCAACATGACAATATTAGATTAGAGGAGGGACCTGGGCAGCTAGTAGTAGCTAAGACACTTCATTCGCCATTCAGGCACTTCCGTCCCGAACTTTTCTCTGAATTCTTGAAGTATTGCGTGTTCAGTGACGGAAGCTAACGCTGCTTTTTCCCTGGTTACCAGAGCGAATTATATATATTAAATATATCATTTCCTCGAACGGGAATCGAACCCACAACGTAAACCTAACGTTTACAGTCGTAGGCCTACAATTCAATAAAAATATTTTTTTGTTTGCTTAAAATATCAATAAAAACGAAATATAAAGAAAAGTTTTTTAATAAATCAAGACCCTCGTACATTGTTACTCTAAACTAGATTTATTTCACAATAATACGAGGTACTTTTCATGATTAAATTCGCAACACAAATAAAGCTCCATAACCGCAAATAGGGGAGACGAAAAGATTTTTTTATATCATAATAAAAAGAGGGAAAACGTTAAAAGTTACAAAAATCAAAGCCATTATATTTATTGTTGGTACCCCACAAAATGTATGAATGGGAACCTGCACTCTAAAGATAAGGAGGTTCGTTTGCCAACCGTTATGCATCAGTTGAACTAAAAGTTCAGTATATGTAATATGGGATGTTTGCGATGTATTCGAAAACGCAATGTTGTTTCAAATTGGACACTTTAGCAACAGCGTGTTAAATATTTTAAAAAATATATTTAAAATATAAAAGTTATTATTTTTGGTAGTTTTTTAATAGTCTATGAATAAATACACATGAATAACTTTAAAATGTCTGTCTGTGGTACTTAATAATCATGTGTTTTATGCGTGTGTGCATATAGTTATTTACAAATTCAAATTCAAATTCAAAATATTCTTTATTCAAATAAACTACAAAAGCACTTTTGAATCGTCGAATGTACATGTCAACAAAAAGCTACCACCGGTTCGGAAAGCAGTTCTGCTGAGAAGAGCCGGCAAGAAACTCACGCTTCTACACGTTTCTAAAACACAGACAATTTTATTTTTTTGTCTGCGTATATATTTGCCTGGGTGTATTTAAATATAAGTATATAACTATATAGATAGCCACATTAATATTAAATAATCAAACAATTCTCCCTAAATACACTTAAAAATATCAAATAAATGTTCGTTTGTTTCAAGAGTACATTATTAAGCATCACTTTATGTAAATAAAGAATTTCCAAATTGAGACACATCTACTATTTATACAAGCTTTTCAGAGTTTGGTTCAGCCAACGCACTGATCTCAGGAAGTACTGGTTCGTTTTTTATGGCACAATTCTTTTATTGAGCTAGTTCTGATTTTTTTTAAAATACCTTACACTTTTGAGACAATCAAGAATCATGAAAAACCTTATATATTTAGGTACCTAAATATTAAAAAAAAATCTGATGTATACAATAAATTAACAACTATAATTAAATCGATATAAATAATATGTAATATTTAAAAAAATATATATTTTATAAAAGTCACTTAAAACGTACGTCGGTATAAATTTAGTCGCCGCGCCGAACTGAGGGTTGGTCATCTTTATTTATATTTCCCCAACATTTGGAATATCGATGGCTATTCCCCACGAGCATGTTATACATTTGTTCACATATGAGTGTCGAGTACATGCTTATATTTATGTATCTAGAGTATTTTATGGGTAGAATATGGTTAAATATTGCCAATGAACTACATGAGATACTACTACTGAAATAAAAAAACTGAGATTTTATATGCTAAGTTAGGGAGCACTAAGGGAGTATTTCTCCAAATTCCTACGTAAGCAAAGCAATGGCAATGGCGGGTACACTAATCTTATATAAAACATGGGAACTTTTGCGTGTTGTCGACATATATCATCAAATTAAAGTAAAATGGTGAAATCTCCTCTCTCCTCCTCTCTTCCACTTAATCTAAATTTAGAATTCAATTTTAAGTGCATTAAGTGTCTTTAAATCTGTATAAAATAAAAAATTAATAGTTTCCTTTAAAATAGAAATGAATTTATTCAATAGACAAAATAATTTATATTACAATTTCACTACAAAATAAATACAATGATACAAACAACGAATTACATATAAAAGTTGGTCGCACTTCTTCTTGCTCATACCAAAGAAGTTGATTTCGTTTTTAAAATTCTTCTATTAAATTCGAATCTAGAACCATCACATGTTACCAATACTATTGTCCTAAAAACAATGAAAATCTACAACGGAAAAGATTACTTTTAGAAAAAAATAATCTAACAATTCAAACAATAGGAAACGGTATTTCTATATGCGAAACTCACATGCAAATTAGAACAAGACTTCGTGTTGAAATGGAAATGCGGAAAGCAAGTTACAACACTTGCATACATTTTCCGCGCAGCTTTCTAGACGTTAAAGTTCTATTTATTTAGTGCTTATATTTATTTATACGATTCGAATATTTATTTTGCCGATTTCGCAAACAGTCTGGTAAGATTAACTAAGGTTAATAACACCAGAAATTGCAAATGCGTAGTAAATATATACACATAAATCCTTATTCTCCAATCTTGTTCTGAGGGAAGTATTCTAGCCTACTACTACTTAATTCAATACTGATATAAACTAATTATATTGATCAAGAATTATTGACTTTCCTTGTTTGACTGGCAACTATTACAAATATGGAATTACCACTGAAAACTATTACTGTAAACAATAAAATATACTAAAAGTATATTTCTGTATAATTCCTCAATAAGCCAAATACATTGAAAGGCAAACTGGCGTCGTCGCCAAGCTAGTCTCTCGTATGCCATAATGCATCAAACTGATTAAGATCGCTATCTGCTCGTGATTTTAAAACACATAGGTAAAAGTATATAATTTTATCGCTTTAATATCTTTCATCCCAATTTCAAATTATTCCATTGCCTATATTACACAGATAAATAAGCCGTCATTTATGAAAATACACGGCCATTTTATTTGTAGCCTTAACCGAAATCAGGGCAATCTTATTTGATAGCACGATATAAACTTTGGCAGTTTTAATGAATTCGTTTCATCCAGCTCCGCTCAGCCGTAAATGCGACTATCTGATTATAGTTTGGTCAAGTTAAACCGTTCTAGATGGAGTTTGTAAGTTCATCCATAAATTAACTGTGATGGCTATTGGAATTGTGACATACATATGTACGAGTATGTACATGGGTTGTGGAACCTCGAATATTAAGTTTCAGTTGAAAATCTATTTAATTTTTTGTATTAGTTACTGAGAATTTAGTCTTATCGTAATGCTTTACTTTATTTGGTGGTTAGGTAGCAAGCAAAGCGCAGCGTTAAGTTCGACTCCTCAACACGCAAGGTCTCATTGATTTGAAAGTGGGGAACGGAGAGTATTAACACTAGGCACCCTCTGCCTACACTATCTCGGCACACTCAGGAGCTTCACGTCACGGAAATGAAGATGCTGAGGTGGATGTGCGGCGTAACGCGGTCTGACCGCATACGCAACACATTCATTCGAGGTAGTCTTGGGGTCTGTGACGTAGCGGATAAGCTCCAAGAGCGTCGCTTGAGATGGTTTGGCCACGTTACGCGCCGGCCTAAGAACTATGTCGGACGCAAGTGCCTTGCTATACCAGTTCCTGGGACGCGACCTCCCGGACGCCCAAGGAAGCGCTGGTTGGATGTCGTGATGCAGGACATGAGAGCCAATGTTCTAACCACCGAGGACGCAAAAGATCGTGCAAAGTGGAGTAGTTTGACTAGGAAAGCAGACCCTGACAATAGCCGGGATTAATGCCAGGAAGAAGAAGAAGAAGACCCTCTACCTACACTACTATTTGCAGAATGCAGCTTGAAGCTAAATAAAATGTATTACAAAATAGTTGGCACCTAGATAACCATGAAATTAATCCTGCAAAGACCTCATTAGAAAAATGTTTAAGTTAAAAACACTGAAAATTATACTTAAACAAGTTGTTTGCATAAAACATTTAATAGAAGCTCCTTTTACTCCAATGACACAGTTTGCAGGTAAACTTGAATTTATACTAACAATTAAACTAAGAAGTTTTTAAATTGTATCATAGATAACTGTCTGGAAAAAATATTTTAATGTCGCTATTTTTAATGTAATACAAATTATAATATATTTGTTTATTCTTAAGAGACACTTTCATTATTAAGTTGCACTTTTTATCTACATATTATCTATATATATAAAATCGAAAGGTCACTCGCTCATCACGAAATCTCAGAAACTACATGTGCTAGGAATCTCAAATTTTGCATAGGAGTTACTTATGGGACGTAGGTGCTCGCTAAGACGGGAATTTGCAATATTCGACTTCTAAGGGGTTGTTTTTGGGGTCGAAAGTTTGTATGAAACTTCTTTACTACAAATGCTAGGACTCTCAAAATTTGCATAGACGTCACTAGGACGTAGTCATGGAGACAGAAATTAACAATAACATGTGTATAACTCTAGCGTTGAGTTCAGCCACTCAACCCACAAAGCCTCCAGAATTCGGAGGAAAGTAGGGTATGGAAGTGTCTTAATAGTAGTGTACGTGTGTGTGAACACGAGGTTCCCAGGTTCCAGAGAAAAATATCGAATACGGATATTTTGTATCGTAATGTTAATTTATTGCTATTTTTTTAAACGTGATTTTAAAAACATAATTTCTATTGGATTTATTACTACACAATCTTTTTTGCTTTAACACTTCCACTACCATTTAACGGTATAACATAGCGAATGACACACAATCGGCTAAAGTGGAGAGAACGATACAATGAAACAGGAACATAAAATACAATAAATTCTTATCAACCCGGATTACAGGGCCCGTAATTCGAGCCTTTAGCTCTAAGCGCAACTATCGGACTAATAGAATTGGCTCGAAAAACGATAAAATAAATGCGCGGACCTAGTTACGCTAAATGTCCGGTCGTCTATAAAGCCTTATACTAGTGGATATGTAGCCTTTGATTTTTTATTACTATTTTATTGAAGCAAGAAATTGCAAGAGTAAAATAATTGTGATCTTGCTTTTTGGATGATCAACTTCACGCTGTATCCCGCACACAGCAGAGTAGGCAGAGGGAACCTAGTGTTAAGACACTCCGTTCCCCACTTTCTGCCAAATTTTGGAGGCATTGCGGGTTGAGGGGCAGAACTCAATAATAAATAAATTTTTGAATGATCGGTGAACTCAAAAAAATTTAGGTAATATATTCCTAATTTCTGTTGTACTCATATATTATTTGAACCCATCATCGACGTGTTTGTGCAGTGGTACGTCTGTCGTTTACTGTCAATTTAAACGCAAATTACTTTCTTTAGCAATAAAAGTAATAAAAATATATAGATAGTAGATAGAAGTTTATATACACAAAACATATTAAAACCATAATATACCAGGTACAGAATGAAGCAGGCTTATCAGAGTGTCCTGGGATTTATTACTCTGTCAACCCCTAGATACATTAATAACTTAATTACATAATATTTATGCTGTGTCTTAAGGAAGTTGCCTTTCTCTACCATGTAATTTACTATATAAATATCTTTGTTAAGACCAACTTAACGTTTTTAAAATATAATTTTCGCTACAATAATTGTATAACAACAATAGACTGTTATTGTGCATTTAAAAGTGTACTAGAAGTAGAATGGTAGAATGTGCTGGGAGCTATAACTTACATGAGCCTAAATTTGAATGGTTTACCAGTAACCTCTGAAGAGCTACAACATTCAGGTCCTGGCTCCATCATGGGATCAGGTCAATAATATAATTTACATGCACTAAGTTTCATGAAGATATAATTATGTTATTTTAAATTCACTTTCCAGGATTTTATTACATTTTCACAAATCGACTAATTAAAAACGTTTCTAAATTATACATCTTCATATGTATATTATAAAAGAAAATATACTTAAATATGACGCCATTACAGAGGTAGTTCTTGCATTTACAATGCTTTTTAACTGAAAAATTTGAGTTAAAACACAATATTAGCTTATGTACCAATAAAATTATACCTTTCCACCCGAAACAGTAACAAAAGTTATTTGAAGCTTAATATTCAGTTCGCATTTTATGAATTTCCCAGCAAAAACCTGTACGGTAATGAAGTGTCTTTACGAGTATTTTACTTTATACAAGTAAAACAACGATAAAACAGCGTTAAAGCAAGTTATGTACAGTTACGTAAGAGAGGAAGGGAAGAAATTAAATTTTGTAAATTAACAAGTTTGCAGGGAGAGTTTTAAGTGACTTTTTTGCTCTCATCTGAGAGTAGAGCTATTTAAAATTAGCGTTTGCTCGTGAATTTTTCGTTTACGTCTTTAAAGGTCTTGTTTTATTCGAATTTTTTTGAAATAACAGCATTTATCGTAAAAAAATGTTGTGACAACTATTTTTGTGACTTCTTCAATAAATAAATTAATTACTTAAATAAACAATATGGTCGATATTTATCAAAAATATTTCCAAAAGCGAAGAACTGAGTTGAATCAATAATATTTTCATCTAAATAAGACATAAGATTCCGTTACGTAATCTAACTAGAATATTGTTCTCAACTAAATCGATTTCTAGATTTTTTCGGTCCAAAATACAGACTTAAAGAAAATGTATATGAAACGGAGTATCTGAACACTATTTTCCCTCTGCCTAATAAATCTGTCTGTCTACCTAAATTAGATATATACTGCTTTATGAGTGCACCAAAAAAGATTAATTCTTCTAGATTTATTTCTACTGTTACGCAACTACTACCAAATACTTCTGGTTCTATTGAAAGTATAAATAACTAATTTCAATAACGTACAAGCAGATACCGTTTTGTTTGTATAAAACATCAGAATACATTTCTCAACTGCTGTCTACGTCTCCAGACTTTCCGAGTGCATAACCACACTTTATGAGCTAGATAATCCTCACGAATATTGCTCGTGTATATTGCTAAAGGTATTTTGGGAACTGTGCCCATAGAACTATTTTAGTAAGTTAATTGCGTTTTCAGGCATTTCTGTTATTTTGTGGGGTAATTCAAAATAAAACGCCTGTCGTTGCTGAATGGTACAAGTGTGCGCTTGTAAATTATGCGACAGATTATGGGTTCGATTCCCACTCAAGGAAATTAAACATTAAATATTTTCATTTCGTTATATAAAGCTATAAAAAACATTAAAAAAACATGGGATGTGCCAATCTTTAAATTTATTTAATATCCGAACACACCGAATTAGTTTCATTTCCTCGCTTTAGCAACAACTCAAAACGCCGCATTGACAAGACGCTACACAACACAAAATATTTCGAAAATTGGATGGTGTATGGAGACCGAGTGTCCTGACACTTCCTATGTTGCTATATACAAGAGACAGTATTGCCCGCTTATAAACGTCTTAATGGTTTTCAAACTAATACCATGGACACAAGCAAAGCAATATTTTACACCTCAAACGTATCCCAGTGTCTGCTGCCTCGAGAATCCTTCTGAATACAAAGCCACAGTTTATGGCCATCAGAATGTCCACAAACGCAACATGCTTGTACATATAGAGGTCATGGAGGTATAATTGCAATTTAGTCATGTAGAGACGTGAAATTGTATAATATTAAATATGTATTAATCGTGTTAAAATAATAGATAAATTATTTTTTAACAAAAAGAAAAACCGACTTCTAACAACGAACTAAAAAGTGAAAAATAATTTTAGAAAGATTTTATAATTTTGTAGTCGGTGTCAAGCTAATGCTGCAACAACCTTACTACAATATCTAATTACTAAGCCTGTTTGTTTTACTTGGCAAAATGGGACCACACGGGAAGCATTACCTTTCAAATAAAAAAAAATCAAAATCGGTTCACGCAGTCAGAAGTTATGAGGTAACAAACATAAAAAAAATAATAATACAGTCGTATTGATAACCTCCTTTTCTTACAGTTCGTAAATAGATCGTTTTACCATTGTTTTTTCTTTCCGATACTAATTATTAATTTAATACAGATAAAAGAATATAGAAATCATTTTAGACGGTATTTTTAAGAGAGTGCATAATGAAAACTCATCTTTTAAATTAATTAAAATTAAATCTGGCCTACTAACTGCCGCTACTTTGTCGCTACCAAACTTACCATTATATCTCTTAAACCTTACATAGTCTAAATGTCAAAACCCCCAACAATGGCCCAACAAAAGGTGAACGCATCGTTAGTTGCACGAGATTTATCCCAGACTTATTACTGGCGTGTGAGGGAGTGCGACCATAAGTTACGATGCTCATCCACTTGTCGCCACCATGTGTGAAGCGGGCTTAAAATGTTACAAAATATATTAATATTTGCTAGAAAAAGTGTTAATTTCTTTTTTTTTTTTTTAATTATTATTTTTATGCCTAATGAGTTTATCTATTTATTTCGTAGAGTAGCCGCCAAACACCTAGTTGTAGCTCTATTTCTTTGCCCATTTAGAAATTTCTTGGTAAGTGGTAAGATTTGACACTACTTTTTTTTGACACTAAAAGCTAAATGAATTATCTAACTAAATGAAATATCCCCCGATTGGAAATTAAACCGATACCCGTCACGTTTACATTCAGACTTTTATTAACTACGTCGCAAAGACTTCTTTTTTCTATTTTTTTTTCTTAATTTATATTTTTTGTCATGATGTTTCCTGCATGTTGCTACATGGGGGACGAAGAGGGTGTTGACATTACGATACTGCGATCCCCACTCACTGCCCAATTTTCTTTTCTTTGTCTGATTTATATTTATGTATTTATTATTATTAATTAATAAATAATTCCTTTATTAATTCTAAAATTGATCATCTATGTAAGTATATCTTACATAGGTGGCAAAAACACAATCTGCCACATCGCGGCATTTTACCCGCCGCCGACGTCAGTGGCACGTGCGCGGTCTTTATTAGCGCGGTTTCAACAAATAGCCCGCTTTTGCTACTCACCACCCGTCTGCGGAACTACTATGGATTATATTGATAATTTTAACTAAAATACATGATTTTGATTTTTATATTTTTTTATTATTTATTTTTTAATTTCAAGCAAGTTCTGTAAGTGAAATGTAATTCGATAGATTTTGATAGAGTTCCATCCCCACTCGAAGAAATTAATTATTTATTTTAATTTATATTTCCATGTGTCAAGGCAAAGTGCGGCGTTCCGCCACTCAACACCCAATACCTCCAGAAATCGGAAGAAAATGGGTAACGGAGTGTCCTAACACTAGGTCCCCTCTACCTACCCTAAAAAAATACAGTCGATTTTTACTTCCAAATTAAAACGTTATACCGTAGTAGCACCATCAGACGCGGTGGATTAGACCGAGCGTTGAGTCGTGTAGATAAGCCATTTGTTAAATACAACTAATGAAAAGTTCGTTAACAGTGCGCCGGTATGAAAGCTCAAAGTTTTATTCAGCTTGCCAACTAAAACCTGCGAAGTTGTATAATAAGGACAAGTATCATGTTATTTTAAAATTTTAAAGGTAAAATGTCGTATAGAGTGAGTGTAGGTTCAATTCTGAAGTTAACGAGCTTTGGTAATATTTCATTTTGATTTCATTTTGTATAATAGAAAAGAACGTTACAAGCTTTTATTTGGACTTACCCACTAGTTTTGTATTTAAAGCCAGTTTGTCAATTTTATAAGATACTAGCGGCCCGCTCGCGGTTTCACCCGCGTGAACTATGTTATTATAAATTTTTGTCTCCATGACTACGTCCTAGTGACGTCTATGCAAAATTTGAGACTCCTAGCATTTGTAGTAACGAAGTTTCATACAAACTTTCGACCCCAAAAACAACCCCTTAGAAATCGAATATTGCAAATTCCCGTCTTAGCGAGCACCTACGTCCTATAAGTAACTCCTATGCAAAATTTGAGATTCCTAGCACTTGTAGTTTCTGAGATTTCGTGATGAGTGAGTGACCTTTCGATTTTATATATATAGATATTTCTTATAGGTACATATATGGCAGGTGACCCCGACTCGCACCTGACCAGTTTTTTTATTTACTTTCATTTTTTTTCGTTAAATATATTCTTTCTTATGGAGAAACATAGTTTAACTCTAGTAGATATATAATTTACAAATTAAACCAATTTATTTCAGCTACATAAACATATTGTAATAAGCTGTAGATACTAACTACCTACTAACTTAGTTTATGACCGCTTAAACAACAATGTTAAGTTACAAATACAAATTCGTAATGTTTTGAAATGTTCTGAATGCGGTGTTTGCTGGTTCTATTCCCATACTTTTTATTACATCCCCCCAATAAGTATTTATTCATATTTCCGCTTTGTTAAGGCAAAGCCCGCCACAAAATTTCTCAAATTCTGACAGAAAATCGTGAATTGAGTATTACGACACTAAGTTTTTCCTGTGAAGAATAAAGTGATTTAGTAGTAAACAACAGTACAATTCTTTACATCACCAGCTGAACACGTGTCTAATACTTAATTATTTCGAAATAGTGTCATCTACTACAAAAACATCACATAATATCAAGATAAATATGAGAAAATAAAATACTCTCGTGCCCTGAAGGTCTCGGAGAGACGAAATCATCGATATCCTATACTAATTGGATTGTGAGAGGGAAGGTATAAAGAAAACACCTGTGATACCGAACTTAGATATTGCGCTATTACATTTCTTATGTATTTAATAGTTTTTTTTAATTGGCACTTAAAATGTTAAAAATTGATTATAGATCGTATCATTGTTAATAGAATGCAAAAAAACGCCGGTCTAAGTTCCGCTACATTTATCATAATTTCATCAATCATCTTAAACACCAAGGCCAGTCGTGGCGCAAGGCCAATACGAAAGGTTGTGGGTTCGATCCCCACTCAAGGAAATTCCTCCAGAATTCGGTTTAAAATTGGGAACGGAGTGCTTTAACACTAAATACACTGTGCCTACCCTTCTGTGAAGTTTAAAAAAAAATCATCTTAACAATAAATTTGATCATGGTTGTAATGTAAGTTTAAATCCAATTTAATGAGCATGTCGTTTTATACGTAGATATGAATCAAGAAAAGCTCACGTAGAACATATTCAAATGCAATATTAGTAAACAGAACAACTATTTCCTTACACTGTTGTAGAGTAAAGTAGGTTTAACGTACTGTAACTACAGGGAATAACAACATTTAAATAAGTAGGTATTTGTGTAGGTTTAGTATTGCAGATGAGTATGAACGAAGGCCTCCGTGGCTCAGTGGCACAGCATGTGACTGTAAACGCGACGGTTGTGGATTGGATTCCCAGTTAAGAGCATGGATTATTTTATATTTTAATTTCCCCCCCTCTCAACCTCTCAATTTAACTCGCAAAGTCTCAAAAAAATCGTTTTTATGTATTTATTTTTACACAGTTCCTTCATATAACAGGTTATGAAGGGGGAACCTGGGAATCTTAACTAATGTTAAGAAACTTCGTTCGCATAAAGATCCTTGAGTTTACCAGTTTCTACAAAATTCTGAAGGCATTGCGTGTTGAATAGAGGAACTCAACACCGCGCTTTGCCTCGTTACCAGAACAAGGAATATTAAATATAAAATATGGAAATATTAAATATTTCATATCCTCGAGTGTGAATCGAACCCGTCGCAATTCGCCCTTCGCCACGACTCTCCTCAATACAAAATGTGACCTGAATATTATAATTAAAAACCAAAAATGTTCACAAAATTAAAATAACGGAATTCTTTTTTAAAAAGCCACCAACTAAGTGATTATGCAAAATAATATAAAAACTTCTTAAAATCCTGAACTCTATAATTTTAATTGCATTACTTATATAATATTTATATAATCACAAATTTCAACTCTCATGCTTTAGAAATAAGTGACAAATTCGTGAATCAGTTAAAAAGTTCAGACTGTACGCCTTTGATAACATAGAGCAGTGTTATTCTGAAGTTATGCGCAAACACACCAATCAAGTTCAAAATAGATATAGATATTGCAAGAGAATGGCAAATCAAAGGAAACAAAGGACTACTTCTGATATTGTATAGAGAGGAATTTACACTGAGCTCACAAGCTTTGTTAACTTTAATTATGAGTGAATTAAATGATTTTATATATATTTTTTTGTTTTTTAAGATTATTGTAATTATTGTAAAAGTGTAATTTTCAATTGATTTTTTTTTAAATAGGTACAGCGGAGGGAGTGGCGAGAATTAGGGGAGACCTATGTCCAACAGTGGACGTTGAAAGGCTGATGGATGGATTCTTGTCTTTATTACTGATGATTAAAATTAAATAAGACAAAAACTACTTTGTATATATATATTTTTAAATATTTATATTTGAACAATAAATAATTGTGAGAAAAATTTGAGAAAAAATGTTTATGACATTCCATTAAAATTTTTTCATTGCAATATCTCATACATCGCGTTTACACTCAAGCGTTCTGCTGTGACGAAACTATAGCATAGTAAATAATAACCATATCTCAAATAAAAACATACAAATAATACTAAAAACTGTTTTCTTTTAGTTAAACTTACAAACCAATATAATAAATATAGAAACAAACACACATTTTTATTTCTACCCACAAACGCTTCAATCCCACCCTAATACGTAGCGTTTCAGATATATAATCCCTATACTAATCCTCATTCGAGCCTACGGAACCGTCTGGATATAGATAATGCCGCTTTGTACCGCCTTTGCTACGCCTATTAGTATACGAATAAATAGATAGAATGAATAATTCAGAATGAGATCTCTGGAAAGAAATGGCTGTCCGTTGTTATATAATGTTTTACTTAAACAAAATATATATTATACGTTCCAATATTGCTGTTATATTAATTTCATGTACACATTTTAAACTAAAACATAGGAATTTTCCAATAAAGTTAAAAATTACCTCTAGGTTTTTGTATTCAACGTATTTCTGCAAGCTTTCGAAAAGCAAGCAAATGTGGAACGGAATGGGAACAGTAATGAGAGGAAATTAGATTTCGATATACCATTAGGTTAGGTGGAGCATTCCAGCTTGTTTCTGAAATTAGTCTTAGTTTAAGAAAAATTTAATGGAATATGAAAAGGTAGCTAAGGGATATACGTAGTAGGTAAATACTATAAATATTAATTTGGTTAGAATTATAGTAATTTGTATTAAAAATAATATTTTAAACTTGATACCTTCCTAGAGTCCGACGTGACAAACGAATAAGTTGAGGTAATATAGCCTATATATATAATTCACCATGAATAAACTATCACAAAATTATATGTTAATTTTGAACTACAGATTCACAAGATAAGCGCATTAAAACAAACACACTCTCCAAAAAGCTGAAGCATAATTATAACATATAAGATAATATTAGTATAGTATAGCAACTAGACTATGAAACTGTTATACAAAAATAAAGCTAGAAAAATTCCTCTGCAAAACCCCAGCATAGCACTGTGCCGGACGTATAAAGAACATTAAAAAGGATTTTCTTTATTACCAACCGGAACTACCTGGCCAGGAAGTGGCGTAATTAGATAACTTAAATTTAGATGTTTTAACGCGTACTGTTCTAGTTGTACAGTTTCTTTATTAAACTTTGCTTTCATAGTTTGTTTATAACGTTTGTTGTTTGTTGTTATCTTGTTTGGCGAAATAATATTATCTAGGTATACTTTGAGACATAGTGTACCTACTGTTAGAGTTTATTTTTTTCTCTCATTCCTTGCTATTTATATGATAAAAGAACCTGCTAGCGTTAAAACGCACTTTTTCAACTAGCGTATATAATGAAAATAACATAATTATAGAAAACTTCTCACTTACACTTCAATTCCCACTTACACTTACGTATACGAAAGTTCATTGTAAAACTATTTTCATATATTGGATTTGGTACACAGTGTGTTACACGGAATCTAATATTTGTCCCGCATATATCAGAGTAGTATCTTGACTCTATGTTGTGGAAAGTTGTGTCAAATCATTCCCTAATCGAAAAACATGACGAGAAAAATAACTTTAACATTGCTAAGTTAATAAAAATATATAAAAACTTATAAATAATTAATTTCAGTACACGAAAAGTTATTTTACATCACAAAATATGTAGGTGACCCAACAAAAACAGTAGAACTCAAGTACCGACATTCAACCGCATGGCAATTACATAGCTACCTGTTCACAGTTTTAGAATTTCGAAATAAAAATTATACAAATACGAGCACTGGAAAAAAGGAAGAAAGAAAGGAAAGCAAAAAATAATAAAAAAAATGCTTTCAAACAAAATGAGACACGTAACTAAGCGTGAAGCTACGTTTCAACCCGCTTGTAAAAAGTGCAGGGCTATTTTTATCTTGCATTAACCTATTTAACGGTTGACATGGAAACTAGGTCCCCTACGCTATGATTTCATAGGTAGTACTGTGACCGTACGTTGAAAGTGGTAATTATTATTTTTATTTACATACAAAAAACATAAATACTTTTGTTTATTAAAATTTAGATAGCCTGCCATTTTTCAGTTTTAATCTAGTTAAAATAGTTGCATAAGCTTATTTATATACTTTATGAAGATTTTATCGTACGCGACGTTAAAATCCGCCACTCAACACGCAGCGCCTCCAGACCTCGGCGGAAAGGGGGAAACGAAAGTGTCTTAATGGGAGCGATATGGTAAGTAGCACTAGAGATATATTGCCAATAGAAATATTCTTAGAAGAGCTGCAACAGAAATACATCATCTGTGACAACTTAAATTGTCTTATAATTACAGTTTGTCAGATAGGTACGAGTATATATTCTGGTGACAACGGAGTATTAGGGTCCTGTTTCACCCTTTGGGCATGAAACCCTAAAAAAGAACAATCACGTTAGAATATAGATTTGTCATCATTTGGTCCATAAAATTAGACAAGCAATGAAAAGCATAACTGTAACGTGGTAAATAAGATGGCTTCTTCTTTTACAAAATGCTACTAGTTAACAAAGTTTCTCGCAAGCGACAATATAAGAGAAAGAAATAAAAAAACATTACCTCAATCCAATTAATCCAGGTGTATGTAAGAAATTATAGTAACTTTGTAATCGTAAGAACAAACGAGATTAACTCCAGGTTGTCTAATTAACTCGGTAGCTTCATCCGTTCCGCTATAAAGTAAATCCTTTCTTTGTTAATATGTCTACTATTCGCAAGTTAAATGTAATACTTACATAAGCTTTTAGTTACGTATATTATAAAGAAAAATTTTTTGTATGATGCAGTTGATGTCGGTAGATTTCTTATCTTTTTTTTCAACTGTAGCAGAGGGAACCTAGTGTTAGTACACTCCGTTCCCCTCTTTCCGCCGAATTTCTGAGGCATTCCGTGTTGAGTGTTGAGTGGCGAAATTCAACGCCGCGCCTATGCCAATTTACATTGCGATTTGCCTCGACATCAGAATGAAGAAATAAAATTTTAAATATTTAATTTTCTGGAGTGAATAAGAGAATAAAAAAAGTACTTATTAACGAATCTCTAATAAATAAATAAATATCTGTAAAAATCATTATTCTTTTATGTAATATGTATCTTAGTCAGCTTAAACAAGGCAGTGAAAGAATGTTATTTTACTTATTTTTAAGTTATTAACGGTGAATAAATATAAAATACTTCTGTAATGTAAAGAAGGTAATATTTTATTTATTTTTATTAAGTAAATATTACTCTTAATATTTATTTCACATTTTTGTTTGTTTGTTTACTCAACGATCAATGGTTAAAGATATAAAAGATATAGCAAATATGTATACAGTACAGTTATAAAAACGACTTATTTAAATATTATTCAATGATAAGCAATATCATATTATATTAAAATTTAATATATTCGTATAGTAGTATAAGTATTTTGTATAAAATTTTCGAATTTACATCATGTTAACGGAAGTATTCATATTAAATTATAATTCAATTTATATTTATAGAAGTTGTCGTAGCAGTAGGAACAGCGTCTGATTGTAATCGCAACGATTGTGGATTCGATTCCCACTCGGGGGAAAGATTAAACTTAATTTCATTTCATTTCTCCGCTCTTACGAAAAAAAAGTTAATGAATATAAAAAAATGGTAATGAAGTCAGGCCAATCGCGTTTACAGGACAAAGTGTGCCTGTATAAGCGACTCATTCGAGGAAATCGTCCAGAATTTATCTGAAAGTGGAGATGGGAATGTAGTGTCTTAACACTAGGTTCCCTCTGCCTAGGCGTGAAGCTGAACAAGTATAACCACAAAACATTATAACCTAACGCAAGTATGTACATCGTACACACACCGTACCTCTGGGAGGATCGTAATTTATCTACAGGCTGTATCCAGGGGTAATTTAGTTTAATCAATGCTAGAAATTCTGTAAATTACATTGCAGCTACGATACATACTACATACTTACTCGTAAATCATCCGTTATGGCGAGGGACTAAAACGCGCTATCGTTCTGATGAAATTAAACAGTTATTAATGTACCTATTTGAAACGAAATGGTAGTGGGTTAGATTCCTGCTCGGAGGATAGGATTATTTCTCTGGTACTCGGATAAATCTCTCCGTTGAATTCCGACTTTCGACAAGCGATGTCTTGAAAATTTGACGGAATGGGGAATGAAGTGTCTAACACTAGGTTAGGTAGGTGCTTTGAAAGACTAATAGTTCATTTATTTGTTTCCCTATAAACATGATTCAGTTTAATTTCACGAGCTTGTGGTTGGCATACTTTCTGAATATTTATCCGTTAATTAAATACCAATATAGGTATAAATTTGTAATCTACCAAATATTACAAAAATAGTATGCAGATATATTATTTAACATAGGTGGTCGTTTCAGAAAACAATAGCAGACAGACAGCCAGTAATTAGCAAGGTCAATTACCGTGACAGAACTGCTAATCTACATCACGAAAATGGTGATTTTCTTCCAAATCCCATGGTAATTTCATTATACAAACTTTGTATTCGGGTCTAAAACACATAAGTCCGACGATGAGTCCCCAGGCAGCTAACGCGATGGACCTTTGGGGAGATTAAGAGAGCAAATCTAGTCCGGCGATTCAATTAAAATTTGCATATTGTCACGCATTTCTCCTTACAAATTGTGAAAATGCTCATAACTTATCTACATAACATTTAAATATTTAGGTGTAGGTAGGTAAGTTATTTAGTATGTAGTTATTAATATTAAAACATTTTTATTTTGATTTTTTAATTACTTAGATACGTATAAAATAAAATATATATATGATATTTGTCTGTAAAATAAGTTAACAGACAGAGGATAAAAAAAATTGAAAAATTTAATTCCCCAGTGTAGGTATCAAACTCACAACTAGGTACGCCACGACAGATCGATGATACATACAATTAATGGAAGATTTTATGGAATATTTTTTTCTGCTTCATTCATTCTCGTAGGTATATAGTTTAGTAGACAAAGAGACTCTAATGTCAAAACCCTCTTTTCCTCTTTTCACCTGAATTTGAGAGTGGGGATAAGAAGAAATTTCATTTTATAATCAAGAATTCTGACTGTAGGCAAGGATGAGTTCGATTTTCACTCGTACACTTATTAAAATTATGTTTGGAAGATTTGTGTTTTATCTTTTTAAGGACATGGTTTCACTACACAATGACTAATGTTCCTAAGATTATTTAACTTAAGGATGAAGTATCGAAACATTCAGTAAAGAAAGTAGTAAGATATTCATAATAATAAAATAACAAGTAATGTTTTGATATAAAATACAAAATATTTTTAAGAATCTCTTATATAATTAAGCTTAAATAAACATTTTACTTTAAGACTTTCAAAAGCTTTTACAAGTTTGCCGTAATTAAAAATAAAATACTTCTTAAGTGAATTTCGGTAGAGTTTTGTATATTTTATTAACTGAATACGCCTTGTTGTTTGCAAAGAAAATATTATTTTTAATTTTTAAATAATGAAAATTGAAATTTTTAACTACAATTCTTTTTCAGCTGTATCAGATTTTTTTTATCTATTTGCAATTTGTATTTAACTCGCACTATTGAAAGTGGACTAACGTAATTAGATATACTCCAAATCGGTCATATTTCGATTAGAGAGGAGAAAGGCTATTGAGTGCCAAACATTATCTTATTATTAAAACGACACAAAAGAATTTTTTCCCTGAGAGGGAATCGAACCCACAATCGCCGCGTTTACAGTCAAACGAGAACTCTGTGAAACGAGGGCTTCTCATCACTCACTACTCATCATGTAAAATAAAAATTTAACTATACCGCTACGTTGATTTTTTAATGTTTTCCAAAAAGTAATTTTCTTTCCTTAGTGTGGAGTAACACTTTTTAAATTGTAAAAAATAATTTAACTATTTTCTGTTAATATTATTCTGTTCCAAAACACACCAACGCATAAGTAATAAAACTACAACTAAATATTTAATAGCGAAGCCGTTCCAACGTTTTAGGCGCCTAATGCCACATGAGTGAAACACTTAAATCTTTCATTGGGTCTAAAAACTCCATTTTAGGGTCTTCATTACCATTTAAAGTGCGGCAAACGTTTGGACGCGATAAGAGATTATGCAAATTTAAATCAAATTGTTAGTGGCCAGAGATTTGTCCAACTAAGCTTTTGAATGGCCCGAATGCAAGCCTGAAAATTTCTTTTGAATTCAACAAATCTTAATGATTTTGTTACAACATTGCCTTACCAATTTCACGAACGGGAGAGCAGGATGAGAATGAAAAAAATAGATTGTACCTATGGGCTATGGAGTGTATAAAAATAATGAAAAATGCTGCAAAAAGAAATCTGTAAATACAAGTAGGTATATCTTTAAAAATATTGTACTTATTTAATGACAATTTTTTTATACATAAAATTAACCTATTTTAAAAAATAGTAATATAATTGGCCACCGTGGCGTGGTGAGTGGGTGTCTACTATACAAGTGATGGTTGTCGATACCTAAGGTAAAAATCAGAATCTTCTAAGCTGGCATTCTCCTGCAAGTTACAGAAGCAGAGGGAATCTGTTCGACACTACTAATTTAATCTATAGTAATAAGTATATATTAATATAAGTTTGCACAGGGGCACAAAGTATGACTGTAAACGTGACTAGTTTTGGGTTTGAGGAAATTAAATATTTATTTAAATTTATATTTTCATATATTCGCTCTGGTGCCGAGGCAAAGCGCGGCGTTGAGTTCCGCAGAATTCTACGGAAAGTGGGGAATGGAGTGTCTTAACACTAGGTTCCCTGTGTAAAAATAGGACACACACACAATAAAATCCTCCTGCACATAAAAAGTAGTCTGTTATAAAACTAAACTGGTAAAAAATATAAAACGTAGTCGTGTTTTTCCCGTTCAAAATTTGGACTTTCGAGAAATCCACTCTTAGTGCTTCCCAACACGTATTAACGTCGGTTAATTAGAAACGTGGCGTAGTTTCGAAATGTTTAAAATTCGCTTTAATGTTTGATTAAAAGTACGGTTGCAGTGCTTTTTTATAAAATGTAAAATAAAGCGCCGTTACCGTAATTTAGATTATCGAAAAATATACCCAACTCTGTTATTTGCAATACGTCCCATGTAACAGAGCAAAATTTTTAAAGAAAGTTATATTTTATAATAATAGATAAAATACTCTTCGATCACACAGTAGGTACATTATTACCAGATTAAAACAATAATAAGAAATATTTTCTTTATTTTATTTCAGCTGCACGCTGCGCGACGTCCGATTTTCGAGACATAACATTTAGTGGCGTAACTAAACGTCGCGGTTTGTGTCGGTACCAGGGCGAGGAAATATAAATAATTTAATCTCTCAAATATTTTCCATATTCAAATCTGCAACCGTCGCGTTCACAATAATGAATATGCTATAAATAAAAATGCAGTATGATTTATTAAAACAGTTTATTTAAAATATATAAATAACCATGTATATAATGTAAGTTAAGCCATTTAAGCTTTGCTAAGCTTGTAAATTTACTCAGGGCATTAATTAAAATTGGTTTTATAGCATTTTTCTTAATTACCTTTATCTTTTTATACATTTTTCATAATTATTATTACTATAATAATTTTAACGTAACAATATTGGAACTCACCCTTCTTTCCGCAATTCTTATTTTTTAAATCGATTTTATTCATTGACTTTTAATTTTGTAATAACAAAAATCGTTAAAAATATTAATAATTTAAAATGAGTTAATAAATTCTACTAAATTTATTAACTTTTATAATATATTAAATAAAACTATTTTTAACAACTTTAAATTTATTTTATAAAACATTATGATGAAATCATTAATGACTTGAAATTTAACTAATGCGTGAAAAACCAAAATAAAAAATAATTGAAACAAAATAATTTAATTATGCCATTAATCTTCTTTACTTTCTCCCGGGGAACCAACAAGAAACCACCGCGTCCTAGCTTTGACCGCCGTATTTCTAACTAATCTCTTCTTGTCGTCGAGAGATGGCGCTAGATCTATTAAAATGTCCTGCTTATATGGAATTAGGAGCATTGTTGAATAGGAGTTTGCTATTTCGTAGAGACATTGCAAACTTTTTATTCGGACGTCCTGAAAAAAAATTTTGTTTTATATATTTGTTACAAGAAATATATTTAAATAACTTGTGACATTATAATTCGTTATCTTGGCCCTAAAAGTCATATAAAATATTGTTTTTTCTTTTGCTCCACGCTGTTTCCCACTTTATAGCCGAGTAGGCAGAAGGAATTGAGAAGAAAACATGCAATCGTCGCCTCAACCGTCGCACACTCATATCCCTGCACCATGACGACCTCAACTATGCGATAATGATTTACAAATATTAGTACTTACCATAGAATTAACATAAGTTGTCAAATTAATGAGCCGTGGCAAAATAGACTGTAAGCTCTGTGCAATAGTCACATTTTTAGCTTGTACAAAGTGTATAAGGACTTCTAACATTACTAATAACAGATCTTTATTGTCATATTCTAAGGCATCTACTACTAGAGGTGCGATCTGAAAGAGAAAGAAAATGTATAATTTTTTTTAGATAATATACAGACAATATCTAGTGTGAAGACACTCCTTTCTCCACTTTTTGCCAGATTTCAAGACACTACATGTTTAGGAACTTCTCCGCCACTCTGTGGCGAAATGTAAACAAATTATATTCTTACGAGTGGAAATCGAACCCACAACTTTCGCGTTTACAATCGTGCGTACCTCTCCACAACAATATCCTAGTGCCTCAAACAAATACTCGTAATTGTATTAAAATGTCAATTTAGTTCAGCGACTTGCGCCTCTTAAACGATCTAAATACGAAAAAAAATGCGTAATTTAACATACCTTATTAACCTCACTATTAAGCACAGTTTTAGGTGTTTTCTCCAAAACGTACGCCCAACTTAGACAATATGCTTCTTTCGTACCACTCTGTGAAATATTTAACTTTTCCGATAATTTAGTAAATGTATGAAACATTCTCTGTTTATAAAGGAGGCTTGCACGACAATGATTTCTTATGCTTAGGTAATCTGGAGATTCCGTCATGATTGTGCATACTGCTTCAGAGCCTAGTGTACTTGATTCAGGGTTAGATATGGATAATATAATCTGTAAGTTACAATAATATTATTACAATGGTACTTGCTTATAAAACGTGCAAAAAAAATAATATAACGATTTGAACCTGCGCCTCTTGGCAGCCGTCCAAGCGCTGTGTCATAACGCTAAGCCAACACAACGTTATAATTTATTTATCATATAAGCATTTTGGCGCGTAAATTTCGGTCAAAACTGTCCGAAATCAAGACCTATATAGGCTATAAAATTATGAACGAGACAATGTCAAATTTTGTCAACCCCCCAAACTCCCCTAACGTAACTACATTAATAAATAGCCCTTTAGTCCACGATTAACAATGATAACATGAATTACAATTTCCCTGGGATTTCATCATCAGAACTTGACTTGGTAGCAATGAGGAGATTCTCCTCCTTTTTGAAATCGGTTAAAAAGTGAAAATAGTCGTAACTTACTTTATTTAGCCAAAATTGAAATAAATCACTGCCTCTCAAAAGAAGTCCTTTAGCAATCCATCCATACAAATTCAATAATCTTGGGCATAAATTCTCTTCACTTTGACTAATAGATGATAAATAATTTTTTAAAATTTCATACAAGACTTCGAATTTCTGGCCATTTTCAGCTTTATTCAGAAAGTGTGCAATTAAGCAACAAGCTTTTAATCTTACGATCTCTTTATCACTGTTCAATGAAAGTTTTAATGCTAATGACAAAATTTCTTCAAAATGCATATTATAAACACTTTGGTGTATCGAACGATATAGACTTTCTATGACTTGAAAGTATAACTCATTTTGCGTACATTTTACTAAAATGTCTTTAGTTTTATTATTTAATATATTTTGCTGTGCGTTAATATTTAAACTACACATTGTATTCGAAATTAACGTAAAACCATGATCTAAAGAATCATGTGATGCTTCAATTTCTTTGTAAAGCCAAATTAATATTGATTCTATTAAGCCATGATCAGTCTCGATTTGGGCTATTTTATCGTTAGAATATAAACTCGAGTTGGAAATCGAATTATTAAGAGCTGAAACAATTTTTACACCATCTTCATCTGTTTGAATGAATTTCAACATCTCTTCCACAATAATTTTAGTAAAATCATCGATGCTCGCCAAACTCGATAGTAAATTTAATCGTTTTTGAAATGCAGTTTTGTCTTGAGACAAGTTGTTTATGTCGCATTTGCCTTTTACAACTAAACTCATTATAAGTTCCGGATGTTTTCTAGCGATGGCGTGAACACATTGAATTGATATTATCAATAATTCATCGTCTTGCGAATTTTGTATATTATATATCAAAATTTCAACAAAAGGCACTACTAAGTCGATTTTTAATGCATCGATTACTCGAATTAACGTTTTGAAACCGCCAATTTGATGTTCTTTTGACCTTTCACTGACAGCTGTCAAACACAGCTGAGGTATTTCGCAAACTTGTTGTTCTATTTCATTAATAACCGCCCAATGTTTGGCCATTTCGTATAAATCCGCTAAAAAATCCAAACTAGCAATTTGAAGTTTAGGTGATGTTTTAAATTCATAATACGCTAGAACTGCCGGTATCATAGATTTCGTTATAATTTCACACGATTCTTTCGAAGAATTAGCTACCGTTAGCAAAATTTTTGCCGTTTGAACAAATTGTATGACTGTTGTCGATTCAGCGATGGCTGTCTGCAGAGAAATTAAAATGCCTTTTATAAAATTTTCGAATGTTTGGTCTGTATTTGCAATTGTGGCTAATTTAGATGTTAAGGCCGATAAAGCCTCGTGAGCTGCCAATTTTAATTCTTCATCACTTTTATGTGTTATGTCCCTATGTATAGATGACCATAAAGCTTTTATAAAAGGTCCATAGCTCTCTGCTTTAAATATCTTGCAACTGGTAGCCTGTAAATATATAAGTAAAAATAAAGTAATATGTACAATTTTTTTCCTTTCCATTATCAGTCACTTTTATTAGCAAGTATAAACATGCTGTTATAAATAACAATATCTAATCTTTAACTGACAAACCTAATGTAATGTAAACATAAAACATTCTTATAATAACATGTTATATAAGCTCTATCAAATCATAGTATTTTTTTCTTTGCATTAGCTGTATCCCACAATTACCAGAATATGCAGAATAGAGAGAGGGAACCTAATTTTAAGAAACCCAATTTTCTTTTATTGACTGGCATGCCTGAGTTAAGCTGGGGTTTATCTTGTTACAAGAGTGAAATATTTTAATTGAATCCATAACTGTTGTGTGGTAAATTTTTGCTTTAAATTTTTATTTAGGAAAGCAAATTTTTTAGCAAAAACTTTTTGAACCCACCCACTTCTTGGATACCTTACAAGCAAATGTTCCCAATTAAACCATACATTCTTATAAGGCTACATCAAAATTCTTATCTGCTAGTGAAAACTTATTTTTGTTGTATGCATCTATTAATTATGTGAATGTATATGTGTATTATAATAATTTGTACAATTTTAATAATTAGCCAACTTACCAATAATACTAAAGAATCAAGCTTAGCGACACGCAAGCTGGAATCCAGTTTTTCTATTAACAGAACCAAACAATGCTCTGCAAACTCCGGTATTGCACATAAACACGGACACAGTGCATTTGCTAAATCATCCCTGCTGACTGCTGCAGGATCATTGGGTGAAGGGTGAAAATCAATTGGATAATAACAAGATATTACTTCAAACATTTCCTCAATCAAATGTCCGAGAGATATATGTGATAAGAATTTAGGTAGGAAATTGAATAGGAATAATAAATTTCGAGGATCTCTCTCACCATCCATTGATGATATAACTCCATATAAAAAATCTGGACCAAGTGTTTTCATATCTGGAAATAATTAAAAAAACGTTTCAGAATTATTCATATAATTTTTTCTTTATACAATATATTTTTTTATTGTATTTTTGTTCAACTTCACTCAGTATGCCACATATAATGGGGTATTTTACTCTCTGTCCAAATTTGTGATGCATGTTGACCGATAGGACTTAATATGGTTTGTCTTATCAAATTAGAAGAAAATGAAAATAATTTATTCACTAAGTGCTAATTGAATCTCAAAACTCAGGTTTACAATTAGAGATACATACCTCCTGTAATTAGAATATGTCATGTGTCATACACAACTCACAGTTGATTCTTACATTTTATTGTGAGTGCAGTCACAATTAAAACTTAGTATTATATATACTTACAATTAACATCCTTTTCTAATAACTTTTGTAGTGTCAAGTAAATATTATATCTATCATGTCTTACTTGTGACTGACAAGCAACTTCTCTGAATAAAACTGTGAAATATTCACCACTATTTTGTACAGTATAATTATCCATATCTACAATATAGAGATATCCTTCTAAAACAGCTGGAATGACTCTGTGGTTATCTTTTAAGCGGTCTATATAAAATTTTGATATAAATTTAATTTGTTTTTCACTTAAGTAATCATTAGGAATTTCTTTCAAAATTTTTGTAAAGAATTTCATTCCTTGCTCTCTGTTATGTGCTTCTTTATTGGTAAGAGCTGCTCCCATATTTTCAACTAAACAAGTTATTTCCAGTTTACCCGTTACTATATCTGCAAATAAGAAAAAAATTAATTAATTAAGATAAATTTTCTTTCGCTCGATTATAAATTTAAAAGTAATAAGCGATTATTTTTCATCTTACCTGCTACAATATTATGTGTTTGATCAAATAAGTCATTATTTTTCATTATTTCTTCAGCTAAATCAGATTTAAACCATACAGCCTCCATTATTAGATTTTAATTATTAAAATATTTGTATTATATTTTATATTATGCCTTTATATTTAGTTATTAATTTCTCAAAATAATTCCATAAGAGTAAGTACTAAGTTTCAATATGTCACATAAATAAGATATAAATTATTGGCCGTATGTGCAATCTCTAATACTTAATATTAAACTGTTGCTATCACATGACAGAAAATGATTTAGTTATTTATTATTGCAAGTGAAATTATATTAAATGGAAAACTGATATTAGCATATTACACTTGAATTTGAATTATAGGTTAGATTACATTTACAATACTTTTTTTTTAATATTGTAAACAGTTAAACACTTGTGACCTGACACCATCATATACAGATCATACATTTATCAGCTTTATCACTATATTTTTTTGCAAAATTATTTCAAGATTAATATGCATTTTATTATGGTATATTCAATTATGTACATAATAAAGAGCGTTAAAATACAATATTAAAAATATTTTTCAAAAATTGATAAAGCAATGCGATGGACTCTAAAAATTAAATGTAATTGACATTTGACAGTTTTTATCATGCCGTCGTTGACATTTAGTATAGCTGTTTAACGCACATCTCTTCGTCTAGTCTTCATCACAAACAATCACAAATTCGTAACTTACGTTGAAGTGAGTGATGCAATATTTGAAATTTAAAAAATACCAAATTCTTAATTGATTTTAACACAACAGAAAATGTCGCGCAAGACCTTAATTGATTTTGTGATAAAATATCATAAACCAAGACTGGTAAATAATATGGTATGTTTTCCTAGCAATGGGAATTCATTTTTCGGTCGCCGTTTTATAATTCCACCAACTCCAGCCTCAAATTCAACTACAAAAATTCAATCCCCAAGACATTTCAGTACAAATGTAACAAATTTTAATGAAATTCAACTTACAAGCAAGCCAGAGAAAACAGAAGGCAAATTTCAACTAATGTTTACTTGCAAGAAATGCAATACACGTAATTCAAAATTCATTACAAAACTAGCATATTATAAAGGGGTCGTCATAGTAATATGTGATGGCTGCGATAACAAACATTTAATTGCAGATAACCTCAACTGGTTTTCAGATATGAATGGCAAGAAAAATATTGAAGATATAATGGCTGAAAAGGGAGAAACAGTCCAAAAAATTATGTCTAGTGATTTAGAATTTATTGCACAAGAAATAGTTGGTGATGCTGAGACTAAATCATTAGATAGTTAATAAATATGTGTACATAAAAAATGCTGTAAATATATATACTTATACTGAATCTAGCTAATATTTTTTATTAGGCTGGTTGTTTAGCCAGGCATCTTGCCAAATATTTGGTCTGGTAGCTCACTATACATTTGCCTATTTGGTGAGGTAGCTCATGGAATAATTTGCTATTTAACCAAGTTTTACCTATTTTCCCAAGTAGCATGTCAAATATATTATTTACAAGCCTATAATATTTAAGCATTCAATTAAATTATATGTGATTTAATGTATATATTAAATATTAGTATTATAAGGGAGGTATTAAAACAATTGCAACAGATTACATGACTTATTTATTTCATTGTATGGCCGAGCTAGTAAAAAATATAGCTTATAAAATATTTGAGTAAGTAACATAGCAAAATTAAATTGATTAAATATATGAAATATTCACTATTCATAATGTAGCACCATAGTGCTTTATAATTATTGTACTTAATTGGCACCAGATGGTAAAAGTTTACATAAATCTAGAGTTACATCAGCCTATATGAGAATTGAATTTTTTTAGCCACATTTATTTCTGCATATAGCAGGGTAGGCAGAAGGGACCAAGTGTTAAGAGACTCCATTCACTGATCAATTTTTGAAATATTTTGTAGAGTGGCTTTACTCAATACCACTGTCTACTATTAAATATAATCATTTCTCTGAATTGATCGGATTGAAACCACAAAATTTGTTTTTTTTAGGAATGTGACAATTTTAAGTAATAAAATTGTCACATTCCTAAAAAAAACCTATTTCAGATAATTTCATTTAAAAATTGGATATTGATTTATTTGAGCACTATTTAGTTCTTATAAGATTTTTTCTTAATGGAGTTTTTTATATAATAAAATATTAAATATAATTTTGTAGACTACATGTAAGCTGATGATAGTAAATATAAGGCACAGTAAATCACATGGGTAATAACAATATAATCTCTAAAGAAATTGCGCATAAAATATACATTAACTATCCTAATTCTAATTATAAAGATCTTTTCATTTATTTTTAATATGGAATGGTAATTTGAAGACAGTCAAAAAATATACAATACATAATTTTGTAAAATACTTAAGAAATTCATTTATACTAAAGACATTAGGTACAAGTGGATATTCATAGTCACTAGTCAGATATGGGGCCATCCACAAATTACATCCAGAGTTACGCAAATTTTAATTGAAATTAACAATTATATTAATAGTAAATTAATTTGGTAATGTGATTACATCACACAAATTTCATAATTCCCTCGGTAATTGACATAAACCATAAATGCACTGGTCAAATTTGAGAAGCTATCCTTATCTACTGTGAATTCACACCTAGAAGTTCTTAAATTAATATAGCAATTCAGATATCGTTTGTACTTATATGTATTTAGGAAAATTCGACTTAACATTGTATCCCATATTTAGCAGGGTAGGATAAAATCTAGTGTAAGGACACTCCATTCCCCATTTTTGGTACAAATTTTAAAAATTATGCTGTCACAAAATCTAGGACACACCAACTTTTTGTCACACTCTGTCGATCCTCTCAATTTGACATATTGAGTGACGTAATTTATAGATCGCCCCTGAATTAGAATATAGTAATATAATAATACTTCAATTATTAAATGAATAATTTGCTTAAGCTTTGTAGCTGCATTTTTTCAGTTAAATTATATTTTTTTATAAGTCATACTAAATAAGGGTTTAACTAAATTTAATAATGTAGGGTAACAAGATGTAATTATTGCGAATTTAAATCACTGCAGAGAGCAAGTTAATTCTAGTAAATAAAAAAATACTCATAATACAAAATGCAAAAGAATAACAACAGATCAACAATAAGATGAATAATCCTAAAACCATGCTAGATTTTTATAATCTGTAATACTTAAAGCATATACTTTTTTTATAATATATGGTAAGAGATCAGTAGCTTTACATTTTTAGGCTGAAGGACTCTAGTGTTAAGACATTGTTTCTTAATTTCGAGATATTGCGCAACTTAACATCGTGTATGGCCAGAGCTGGGCAATGAAAATACAATCATTCCTCCTGAACCCATAAACATCGCGTTTACATTCAGATTGTATCTGCACTACAATGGCCTCGTATAGAGCTATATATCTTGTCGATAAACAATAATTGATCTATTTATTCTTTCACATTCAAATAGTAAAATGGAATATGTATTGGGAATGCATAATAATTTCACAGTTTTAGTTGCACTTACTTATTGCTACTCAAATTTCAGTCTTTAAATCCAATCTATACTCGTTTTGGACGGCTTACAATTGCATAATCTGTACCATTACAAGTATTATGGGTTATATCTTCTAATCCAATTTGATTTTGCAGAGCTTGAGCTTGGGCAGCCGTTGGAACCTGGGGTCCCGGTGTGTTAGGTTTCCTTATCATGCCATATCCTAAATGAGAATCGTCAGCCAATCGTGCTGTTTGCATAACATTTTCCACCTCATCATAGTCATTCCATGTATCTTTTTTTGTATCATTTAGAGCTAATGTTGTAGGCCTTGCTTCAATCTTTCTATATGGCGAAGATTTATTCAGTTTGCTAGACGAACCAAAATATTGTAGCCTGTCATAATTTTCCTCCTCAGGGTCAACAATGGGACTTGGTAATAGGATGATTCTAGAAGATTCTGGGCCCGATGTATTCAAATTATCCTGAGATCGTGATATAAATTTCATAGAATTTGGATTGTCTGCTAAATTGGGAGTGAATTCTGTATGATTGGGTGCGTCAATGCCAAATGTTTTCCAGGCCTCACTTCTAACTTCAACCTTATCGTATGGCACTGATGGGGGACTATGTTCCCTTTTAATTTGATCTATAGGTTCATAGTTATCTAGTTTTTTATAGCGACCAAAATCAATGCTCTCATCTGTAGAGCTCAAATCTTTACTTATTTTGTGTAGATTTATTATTTTTCGAGGTGGCTTTTGCGGTTTAGGCTTTAATGCAGGCTTAGGCATAAGTAATGGAATTGTATCTCTTTCTGTACTAGTAGTCTGATGACTGGATATTGAAGTTGTTTTGAAAGAGAGTGAGCTTAAATTCAAATCATCAGGTTTAGTTGCCACTAAAGGACTTCTAGATCCTGGGAAAAGATTAGCAATAGGCTGTATATTAAAGTCACTGTGTTCAGGACTGTTAAGATTATCATTGCCAATCATTTGTTTCATTGTCTTCATTTTAAGAGACAAACACTTAAATATTTCAGATTGGTTTGGATGCTCTAAGTGGAAAATACCTTCACCAGTATCACATTTTCTGCCTGCTTCAAATGTAAATTTACCCTGTCTGTAACCGTACCGTCTTATATATCTATATGGCCAAGTCGCGTACAATTTATTATCATTTACATCTCTTAACTCAATGGCTGTAACTGTTAATAGAAGGAGATATCTAATTGGTTCAAATCCACATCTGGTAGAGGCTTCTGATGAACACATTTTGACTGAAAATACTCCTTCTCCAGAAGAACAATAAAGATCATTATCTTCATCACAAGATATGGGACTGGAGTCTCGCCCTTTAAAAGCAACTGATTGTAGAGCAGTAACCCATTCCAGTGTTTCTTGTTCTGTTTGTGCACTGATTTGTTGAGTATGTGACTTAGTCAATATAGTAATAGTATTGGGACTAGAATGTGTAATTTTTATGCAATTTTCAAGAGTAATTACTTTTGGAATAGCACCAGATGGTACATCGTCTTTGTTGTCATATATTTCGAGTCTCTCTATTCCTTGTATACTTGCATTGAATAGTATACAATATTTTTGTTGCCAATTTTTCTGAAAAAAAAAGTATACTTCTTAATACTTAATAATAACAAAGCTTAATGCACTTTGTAGCCAATATTGATTGGCTGCACTGATTGAATAAATATTAGGATTTTATTTGTATAATTTACGATCGGAATAATAACGAGGAGCATTTGCATTTAATATTGTAATTAATAATTGCAATGAAATTGTCAAAGGAAATACAAACAAGTAAATTTCCGCTTTTTATTTATATAAATCACCAGAATTATTAAACGCTGTAAAGTAATTCTACATGTACACATACATCAACCCCTGACTCATTAGAAAGCATATTGTCATAACTGTATCATGCCGCGTGTAAATTTCTTTTAAAGATAATACTTAAATTACTTTATATTTTTTAACATTTAAAATGATTAGTACGTTATAAGCAATGGTACCTTCTTCGGAAATTTACTGAACATATTTCCTCCCGCTGGTGGAAATAACAAACAACCAAATTTTATTTCATCGTCGGGCTCCATTGTAACAAAATGTTGTGAGGAAACTATTAAGAAAACACAGTTACGACGATCATATCACTCCAAATCATTTAATAAATATCAAATAAAGTGAATGGAATACTTTTACACTTTTAATTATTCACGCGGAAGAAAAATATTTTTAAATGCTCTGAAGTGCAATGCAAAATGCAACAATAAGTGACAGCACTGACAGATAGTAAATTTGCTGTATATTGTTATTACTCATAGTATATAGTTGTATCCCATAGTATATTATTAAAGAGTAGGTGTCATTATTAAATAATACAAAAAGAATGATATTTGTAAATAAAAGCATTGTGTCTAATGACTTTGATATTTATTAACAAAGATCTTTTGTACAGTGCGATATTAAATGTTGTTATCTGTATTAAATGTACTGTCAAAACGGAATAACCTGTGTGTCAAAATAAACCGGACTTGAAAAGCTGAAAATCCAAATCTTGTTTTGATTTGAAACTTTCGATAGTATTTATTTTATTAATAATAAAATATATATTTAAAATAATAATTACACTATAGAGATTTTGACTGTAAACATGTCAAATAACGTAAACCCCTTAGCAGGAACAGCTCACTTACTGGATGAACTAGATAGTATGTTAATTTTTCACTAAAGCTATTGATATTTTATTTTATAATCTATTTTATTAATTATTGTTTTATAAAGAAAAACTTATGGTGTTGCTGCGTGACGGAAGAACATTAATTGGCTATTTACGTTGCGTGGACCAATTTGCTAACTTAGTCTTACACAAAACCATTGAAAGAATCCATGTAGGTCGAGAATATGGTGACATACCAAGAGGAATTTTTATAGTAAGAGGTGAAAACGTGGTTTTATTAGGTGAAATCGTAAGTAAATTATATTTACTCTTAAATTCATACAGTCATTTTCATTTGCTTAATAATAATTTTATTGATACTTCATTGTAACATATTATTTTTAATTATAAACTTTACTAATAATACTTACAGGATAAGGACAAAGAAGACAATCTTCCACTGACAGAAGTATCGGTTGATGATATACTTGATGCTCAAAGAAGAGAACAAGACTCTAAAACAGAACAACAAAAACTTCTTTCTAAAGCACTCAAAGAAAGGGGACTTAATTTATTAGCAGACCTGGGTCATGATGATATGTTTTAAATCTTGTTAATTTTAATTATTTTATCATTAAACCTATTATTAGTAAATTTTTAAATATAATAGTTTATTTATTTTTTTATTTCACTATAATATACAGGTATATATCTGATTATGTTTTATGTATTTAAACCTTGTGAATTGAACATATGAATTTATCTTTACTTTTATTTCTGTATATTTTTATAGAATGGTTTTGAGAAAATAAAAATATAAAAAGTATGGTATATGGTTGTGGTGCAGTGAGATAGCGTCTACTGCTAAATGTGATGGTTCAGTTTAATTATTTAAAATATTTTCTTTTGTGAATGAAGGTGTATGTGAAATAAAGTATCTACATAACTTTTGCTCTTCTGCATACCTTGCTATGTAGGAAAATTCTTTTTATTGATTTAAGTAGATGTATGGCCATGAAGTGGAATAAAAAATGCACAAAATGATGAGAAATGCACGATAAAAAATTATTAAGTACGTAGCAAGACGTACGTTTGTATAATATAACGTGATAAAATTATACAGAATTAAAAATTAATGTACTAATTTTTAATGTATTTTGTTATAAATAAATAAATAAAAAAAAAGAAGATAATCGTGTACGGTATTCTTTACATATACCGTATACGAATACCGTTTATTTCGATTTCAAATATTAATTAATATTATGAACAAATATTAATTAATATTTGAAATTGAAATAAAACATATAATTGAATAAATTATTTTATTCAATTTCTGAACGAAATCAGTTTGACCGTTGTGTCTTATGACAATTGACGTATCGTTTGAAAACAATACCGCAAGTAAAAAACGGATTACGGGTTATCCTAATTTTATTATTACAATTAAGTATTATAATTTATATACTACATATAAATGAATATATTAAATTACAGAAATAAGAATATTTTTTAAATAATGGAAACGGTCATAATAAATAGTTTGTAAAACCCGTAGGCACGTTGTGTGTAACTTTGAAAATATTTCCCGAAATGTGTTCATCTAATCCAAATATTATAGAGAGGCTTAGAAATGAGAATTTGGAACAGTTTTTTATTTTAGTGCGTATGCATTTATCTTTTGTTGTTGATATAAACACAGACGAGTGAGTATTAACTGTTTATATTTAATTCAACTTAATTTACTTGAGGATTATGATATTTCTTTTAATTATTCTAGTGTCGATTGTTCGACGGATAAACCAAAGCAATTTAGGTGGAATTTTCCTAAGAAAACGAAAAATGCCAGTTCAAGTTCTAGTCAAAATACTATTACCAACACAAAGAAAATTGAAGAGACAAACTCGATTACCGCAGATGGAATACGTAAACTATATGAATTAATAGAATTCCTATCGAAGCCCGATAGTAAATATTTGAACATTTCTATATTTATTTTAATAACTTTTTTCTAATATTCCATTGCTTTGTGTATAATAAAGTGTTATTACCTACCTATCTATAATATTGATAATTTCATATCATTCTTTGTATACAATTTAACAAAAAATATATTTCCTACCACTAGATGTAACACAAGAGGGTATATTTCGCCGTACCGGCTCTCTGAGTAGGCAACAGGAACTCCGACAGTTGCTCCTCAATAGTTCAAGTCTAGGACTTGATGAAGGAAAGTTCTCAGTTCATGATTGTGCTTCTGTTTTGAAGGGATTCTTGGCTGAACTACCTCAACCATTGTTAATGGATCAGTATTATCAGACTTATTGTACTTTAGCAGGTTAGTAAATTTAGAATTTGTGTAGCTTTATACTTTATTTCCTTAATGTAGCAGAGTAGGCAGAGAAGATGTAGTGTTAATAATCTTGAAAACAACCTGGTTTTGAGAAATGGTGTAGTAAATGATGAAATTTTATGTCAAGCATTGTGTAGCCAGATAGGTGAAATGAAGATTATTAATGCCCGTGAAAATTACTGAATCCACAACCATTGTATCTAAGGTTATATGCTCTACCACTATACCACAATATCCTCTTAGTATTATATAATAATGTTTAATATAATTAGAATTAGTTTTTATTTGTGGTGCAGTCACACACTTGTGTGACTGTAAGCATAACAGTTATGGGTTTGATTCCCATTCATTGGGAGAATGAATTAATAATTCGTTATATAAATAATATTTTAATTTGTAAGAAATTAAAATAATATTATATAAATATTATTTTAATTTCTTTGCCTTCGGCTTCACCTAACACACAATGCCTCGAAAATTCAGTCTAAAGCAGGGAACAGAGTGTTTTAATACTACGTTTCATCTACCTACCCTAAGTGCAGGGTACAGCACAATGCTCAAAAAAACAGTATATGTTATTATTTATTATTAGCACTTTCGAAGAGTCTTGCTAGTTAAAATTTTTTTTCTAACTTTTTCTATTCTTTTGTGTGTAAATATATTCGAAAAGACTTCAGACTTCATATTTCACATTTCAGCCCAATACCCTCCGAATATAGAATCATCAGAAGTTAAATTGCTAACAGCATTACAGCTTTTGCTATTACTTCTAACACCATCTCATAGGAATTTTTTAGAAAGATTACTTAGTTTGCTTCTTTTGGTGGCTGATAATGAAGCAAGTAATAGAATGTCACCTGATACTTTAGCCACTATGTTTACACCGCACCTGTTGTGTCCCAGAAAGGTAATATATATTTTTCTTTTTTTTTAAATATTTTCTTTTATGTTTATGTATGTTACATTTGTATTCTGCAAATGGTAGTGTAGGCAGAGGAAACCAAATTAAAAAGATAAGAAATTCTTTTTTATGTTCTGCTTGATTATGAGACATAAGATGTTTACTGGTGGAATATAAAACTGCACTTTGTGTTGCTACAGTAGGGAAGTAAATATATATTTTTCTAGTGAATTGGGATGAAATCCACCATGTCATTTACAGGCAAACATGGTCACACTGTGCCTCTTTGTAGTTAGGTATTCATTAAAAAATATTTTATGAGACACAACAGTTTAAAAGAATGCCTTTTAACAGTGCACATGCACTGTTTAAATAAAAAATAATCATAAATGTGAACCAAACCCACTCCACTCACATATTTTGTCTCACATAGCTATAATAGCCTCTAAAATTGTAACAAGATAAGAATTTCGACATAACTGCGTGAGAACGTATGGCTTAGTTGTCAGAGTGCTTGAATGATTTCCAAGAAATACCTCTTCAAATTCTGCTGCATTCAAAATTGTATATGTTTTCTAAAAATTATTTGTCTTACTAAGTGTGGTAGAACACTAAAAATTATAGTAATAGCCTATTAAGATATCTAAGAAAAGGAAGCACATCATTACCAAATTTATGTCCTCACAAAAGCATTGTATAGACCAAACAATCATTTCCTGTTTATTTGGAGCAGAGTTGCAAAATTTTATTTGTCTTTGTTAAAACATGTCTTGTTTTAATATTCCTGTTATACATTATTACTTTCCTGTTATATATTGTAAGATAAGATTGTTGTAATTAATAGGTACTTGGTATGTTTACGTTTAATCAATTGATGCCAGTCGTGGCGCAAAGGCCCATCGTACGAATGTGAACCTGACAAATTGTGGGTTTGATTCCCACTCGAAAGCGTAACGTGGAATTCCAATGCCTCCAGAATCCGGCAGATAGTGGGGAATGGAAATGTCTTAATGTAATAAACTTAATTCTAAGTTAGTAAACTTAATTTACTTTCCTTCAAGGCGGCCACGACTTGTTGACCGTACTGTGAATTCCGCATATAGCAGGGTAGGCAGAGATAACCTAATCTTAATACACTTCTAGTCAAATTTCAAAATTTAAAATTTTACCTTTTATAATTGCTCTTTCAGCTATCACCAGAGAACTTTCACGCCGACTCCATAGCGTTATCTCCCCTTATAAGTTTCATGATACGTCAGTCCGCACGTCTGTTCGAATCTCCTGAACAGTTAGAGACAGATGCGACTGCTTATTTTACAAGATTAGAGAAAAGACGTGCAATGTCACCAGATGTCGATTTGGATGAAAGTATTAGCGATAGGTAAGTAATGTAAAAAAGTATAAATAAAAAAAATAATTCATAGATTTTTCTATTATATTTTAAAAGTTTTGTGTTTAAAGCGCCAGAATTCGGCGGAACGTGGGAAACGGAGTATCTTAACATTTCCTCTGTTTACCCTGCTGCGTACGGGATACATTGTGAAGCTGATTCATTACATATATTTTCAGAACGGCAGCCAGCACGGTATACACATTCGTAGACCGTCACAGAACTATTGTAGAGAACGCAACTAATCCGACCGACACCGCTCTAGCTAAACTATACGCTCACATACAGGCGTTGCCCGACAGCCAACACAAGAGACGGCTTGTGAAACATTTTAATAGGCAAAATGGATATGGTATGTATTGTAAAGTGTAATTTTTTTCCAACTTATTTTTTATAATGACTAGTTGTGTGCGGCCACTTTGTTTGCATCGATTTTAAGATGAAATGAAATCATTTTTTTAAAGTTTCCATAGGAATTTTAATATTTTATTTGATAGAGGCCATCGTGGCACAACGGCATAAGGGTGTGTGTGTGTGTGTATGTGTGCGTGCGTGCGTGCGTGCGTGCGTGTGTGACGCGACGGTTGTGGGTTCCATCTCCACTCGAGAAAATATAAATAAATAAATCAGCTATCCAGAACACAGCAGGGGGAACCTAGTGTTAACACACTCCATTCCCCACTTTCTGCCTAATTCTGGAGGCATTGTGTGTTGAGTGGCATAACTCAACGCCGCGCTTTGCCTCGACACCAGGGCGAAGAAATGGCAATATAAACATAAACTACACTTACACCAAATTTAATAGGCAGCTTATGAATGGTATAAAATATACAACCGTTGTATTAATAATAACAATATATTTTTTGTATTGTTATTATTAATACAACGGTTGTGGATTCTATTCCTACTCATGGGAATGAATTATTTTCATTTCCTTGTTCTGGTAACAAGACATTTTTGATTGGCCAAATTCAAAAAGAGAGAGACTCTCTCACCCAATTTTTGAGAGGGTCTCTCTTGAAAACTGGATGGTGCCACACACACGACCGAAGTATGCGCTATACCGTCAGCCTTTAAAACTTTTAAAAACCTTATATTACAGGTACACCAATACAAATTCAAAGGACAGGTAAAGTGGCTGGTTCTAGAAGTTTCGGGGACTCAATCAAAAGGCATATATTTAACAAGGGCTTATTAAATAAAACACCAAAGAAGGGATCTGCTAGTACTATTAATACTGTAGAAGAGGTAAGGTTAAATTATATATTATTATAAAATTGTTAATATGTCATGTTATTTGTTAATATGTTTGACAAAATGTAGGAAATGTCAGTATTAAATAAAATTAAGAAATTAAATTTTATTTATACTGTTGCGTGAGTGTTTAGTACTTAACAACAAATATATTTTTTACATTTTTAAAACTATTATTGCTATGTTAAATCAATATTTCATTGGTATAATCGGATATGAAAATTATTTTCTTAATATTGATGGTTAAGGATTTAAATCAATTTTGCAAACATATCAACAATTCAAGCATGTTTGTAACTAACTGTCCATGTGTCTGTCACTCATAATATTACGTCTATCTAATAACTTTCGCTAAAGCTAAAAGCATGCATTTATTACAGAAAACCAAAAATAAAAAACATCAAGACGATAACAAAGTCGATGTTACACACAAGAACATTGTACTCAAAAACTTAGCGAATAAAATAGCGAGTACCGAATCGATCGATTACGATTCCGATTCGAGTACATTATCGGAAGGTGCTCTAAATAAATCGAGAAAAATGAGTCCTAAATTCGTTTCCGAACCGAATTTGAGTCTTTTAGCAAATGAAGAGACACCGAAAAATACAAAAAAAAGATTATTTAGATCTAAATTAAATCAAAATACAGGGAAAAAGTATCAAAAACGTGCAATACGTACTACACCTACCTGTGTCTCTTGTGTAGATCAAGATTCGGAGGACAGCTATAACAATTTTAACACGCCAAATAAAAATGAACCTATAGACAATGAAATAGAGTTTAAGTTGCATTATTTGACAAGTACACCAGGAATATCGGATTTTGAAGAACTTGAGAATTGTGAGACGCCATACATAGTAAATTTTAGAAGAGCCTCAATGTCGCCTATAACGAAGTCTACACAGAAACTGCCTAAAGCGATGCAGGTTTGTTTTGCATGGCTTTTTATGTATGCATATGCTTCTTTTTTCTTTGTGTGTCTCATTTTAATGTCTAATGTTAACAATATTTCTTATCTTATTTTTACCTGCTCTTAAACCAGGCATCGATATTTAAATAAACTTATCTATAGCATGATATTGGAACTTACATTCAATTGCATTACCCTAAACTAAAAATTTCATGTCATGTTATATTTTTTTAGGCTCCCTTTTTTAGCTGGGCACCTTAACCTTTAACTATGGACGTGATTTTTTTATAACATACATATGGACGTCGGGTCTGTCAGACCAGTGTATTTATTGGTCATATTCCGGTTGTTTTTTAAAGGAAGAAGACAATTTTATGTTTTAGTTTACATGAATAGCCTCAAATCAAGCAAAATCAATATAAATAAAATCGCTTTTTATTAAAGTTTACGCATCACAACGATTAAAGTAACTTAAAGTCACAATTTCAGTCTTTGGCCACATGGGATGACTCTTAAGAAAATAATACTATAAAAAAAAAGACAGATAATAAAATAAATATTTTTTTAACAAAATATAAAGTCTAACAAATAAAAAAAATAAAGAAATTACATCTTATGTTATAAAATAAAAATTTTGACAACACCTCAAGATAAGGTATTATTGAACATCGATACACAATGGCTTTCAACATTGTAGGCAAACAGGACAATTGCAGTCAACATAAGTATGTGTTGTGTTCTATATATCTTTTGGGGGCAAAATGTACATGTTTTTCAAGATCCCAAAACTATTTTTTTTTGCTTCATGTTCAATAAATGATAGATCAGATCGCGAAACGCGAGTCAAAGTCATTCTCAATTCTTAGAGTAGTTTAGTATACGAAACGCGTCTTTTTATTTGATAAAGTGCTATTTTCTTTATATCTAAATGTCGTCGTCCAATTCTTTTGTTTGATGTTGATTATAAAGTACCGATATTTTTGTCCCTGACGTGCTAGGTCGATCATTTTTTCCATTTTATCATAAAAACTAAAAAAAATAATCTTTTTTAGGTTTATTTATATTACTAAAATATATTACAAACAATGCCAAATAATATATGATATAAAACAATAAAAACATTTGAATACAAATAATACAATTAAAATATTAAAGTATATTTTGTAATATTATAAAAATATATGGCGTTTTGAAATCATTCATGTATGGGAAACATGGACGTCGGGTCTGACAGACCCAGGCCCCGTTTAGAAACTTAAATACTCACGTGTTTTGAACCCAGAGACAAAACCACTGCTATCTACATTCATTTTGTCATTAACACGAAAGGTACTGAGAGACTCAGTGGTGGAGGTCACCGAGAAGTGGCCGATTTGTACAATTCGTAGAACTGTCTGGTCTGTCAGACCCGACGTCCATACTTAAAGGTTAAGTGGGACAGGACACTTGGATTTTCTTTAGGACTGTTCCGTTTCCCACTTTCTGCCGAGTTCTGGAGATGAGTTATTTCAACGCCGCGCTCTGCCTCATTACCAAAGCGGTGAAACGAAATTGAATTCTTCGAGTTAGGGGAATCAAACCCACAACCATCGCACTTTCAGTCATACACTTGAGCTACTGCGCCACGACGGCTTCAAGTCACAGTTTTATTATATTGATCGATTTATAGATTATTTATTATATTTTTTACAGGAATCAATAATGACACCAAGATCTCGTAAACCGTTAATTATTACATCAGAACAACGCGATTTACCCGAAACTGTAGAAACAAAGGATGTATCAGTAAAGTCTGATATATATTCGTCGCTATCACCAAAAAATGATAGTGACTTTGTGTCGTCCGATGATGACATGTCACGATCTACGTTTTTGAGTGAAAGGTATGATTTTTTGAGGGTATTTGAGGTAAAATTTCTTATCAATATATTTTTAAGTATTATATTATTTAATTTAATACAAAAGTGAGCTTAATCTTTCGGAAAATTAATCCCGCATAGCCAGGACCTATTGTCAAGATGATACTTTATTTTGATTAAGATACGTCATATGAACGAATATGTGCCACTTCTGTCTTATCAGAGTGGTAAAATGAGAATTATTGAAATAGAATCATTGCCGAATGTAGGAATCGAACCGACAGCCATACAGTCAAACCATATCCGTTTGCGGTACGATGGCCTGTTATATTATATATTTATTTTTAACTATACTTACATAACATTTTCATTTTAGATCAGCAAGCGTTTCGCTACGTATGAATGCAGAACCAAGATCCGATTCCGTATCCGACATAAGTCCTCTAAGATCGGGCATCACTCGATTCGTAATAAGCCACGAAAAACGAAAAACCGAAGACCTAAACACAACACTATGCGAAGAAAATTTAATACCAAAAATTAAAATTACCCACGACATGACTAATTTGCAAACTAAATCCCTAACTGAACCGTTCCGAGAATATTTATTAAGTAGGTCCGTTTTGACCGCGACGCCTATTGATTTATCGATTTTAAATAAATCAGATGATGATAAATTAACTGATTCTTTATTATATTGTCTCGATGGTAACGTACCGTCGGATTTAACGTCGTCTATAAGTAACTTAGCGGTCGATTCAAGTCTATCCAATTCAAGATCTCCACTACAAAGTGTAAATAATTTAAATTTAGAACTAAGTCCAAATAGAAAGAGATGTGCGAGCACTTCAAGTGCAACAGATAACAAAAAAATAATGTTCGAAAAAGAAAATTTTGAATTACGTGAGACTGATCTGTAGGATGAATGTTTGAGTGCCTTTTACGAATATAAAAAAAGTTACTCTCCATTGCGGTATGATTATTCATATACATATTTTTTATCTATATTCTTATAATTTAAAGTAGTATTTACGAATTGTAAATGCCTTTTTCATATTACAATATATTGAATTATAATAAAAACATGTCCATAATAAGTTTGTTGCTTAATTTTGTTTTTATTTAAGTAATGACGATATAAAATTTATCAAATAATGCATATAACAGTGATTATTATAAGAATAATGCATGTGAGGTAACAGTAGAACTGACAGCAGAGACGGTAGCAGTAATTTACGAATCTTCTTGATATATTTTCTTTTGTATTGCTGAAAAAAATAAAGTGTTTCAAGATTCTAATCAAAATATGCGAAGAAAAAAAATTGATTTACATAATTAAGGAAGTTACGGAAGTAACAACAACAAGTAACATTTCGGATATACTATCTCAGTTTTGGTTACGGATATATTCTACATATCCTTATGGATATTTTTTATTACAAATGTTAATAAATTTATTTTCTAAAGAATAAGTAGTTATTGAATGCTGTTTAACTCCGTTATATTTATTGCTATACATTTTTAGTGGTGTTCATACTTGACTTATCGCTACATCGTACTAAGTACTAGTGTATGGGCTCGGCAAGAGAAAATTTAAATTTATCATAAATATTCTCATATAGACTGCGCAGTCTAAACATTCGTAGGCGAAATTATACTGTTAGAAATTTGTTTTAGGAAAATTTATAACAAAAAACTTACTAACGCTTAGCAGCCACTGATTTCGATTGTGCCCGAGGCTTAACACTGGCAGACCTCTCTTTGATGTATATTTTTTCTTTCTTTATTGGTGGTACAGAAGTACTTCTTTTATTTCTTGTAAATACTAAACTTTTACTAATTGAAGGCAAAGGTCTGAATTTTTCTCTTTCTCTTTCCCATTTCATCAATTCCTGCATACGTTCTCTTTCGTACTCATCTCTTCTTTGTTTCTCTAGTAATTTTTGTTCTTTTTTGTGTTCAGCTATCAATTCTTTCAAGGCTTTCCTTCGTTTGTACCATCGACATATAGGTGATGTTTTTTGTTCTTGTTCATAATTGGATCGTTTACGCACTTTCCATATTGTAGGTTTTTCTAAATATTGCACTGTTTGCTTTTGATTGTATTTTTGTGGTTTGTAGTAGGCTATCGTCACTGGTGCGGGAAGGTTTCTCGGTTCTTCTACGTAAACCTGGGGACTGACAGTAGAAAAAGGTAAAGACAAAATTATATAATTCATTATACATTAAGTATATAAGATATCATTTTTTAGCCTAGTTCTTAAAAATATAATGTCTGTTAAGATTGAAAGTATAATCAAATAATGTACATTAAGGTGAAAAAAATTAATAGGTAAGAAAAAACATTACTGAACAATTATTTTTTTCTTGCAGCTTGGACATTTTTGGCCGGGCCTACAGGAACACGGCTTTCCTTTAGTCGATTCTAATATTTTATTGATCATTTGCACATTTTTGTCTCATCATTAATTTGCTTGCTTATTTTGAACTTTGAAGTATAAAATATATAAATTACAATTATGACATATTTGACAGCAAGACTTGTAGTTATATATTGACTTAAATAAAAACAATCGTAAATGACATTGGTTTTATATATTAAAAAATGATGAAAATATTTATTGGTTAATTCAATTACTGCCTCGAAGCCTTACAAAAAAGCCCAAAAAAGGGTTAAATATACAATACAAGGAAAAACACATATAAAAAAAAATATTCGCTTAGAATATGCTTAAAAACAATTTCTCTTTAAAAATTCCAACGAAATTGTTAGATTGTAACCAATAAATTGAAAATTGTAGAAGCAAATACGGCAAAAAAAACAAACATAGAGCTTGAAACTGTGTATTCACACACATAATTCACAATTGATGCCTTTAATAAATTTTTTTATATAAAATTATATATTATAAAAATATTTAGTCGCGATTTAGATAATAATATATATTTGTTTTTTTTTTGTTTTTATTAAAAGCCACCTATTTATTATTTACAAAAGACGACTTTGACGTAATTGTAATAAAATTATCTCGGCAAACTTAATAATGACCTTTATCTTATCAGTACGGAAACGTTTAACTAAAGTAGGTAGGCACCCACATATTGTTTTACATGTTATTACACTTAATTAAATAGAAATATCAAAAATGACGCTGAAATTTATTATAAAAAAATATATACCTAACATAATTAATAAACATTATTTTGAAAAACAAAAATCTATACTATCTGTGATACTTCTAAACTAGTAGTATATTATAAATCTAAAAAGTTTGTTTAATTGAACGCGCTAATCTCAGGAACTACTAGTTCTACAATACAAAAATTGTATTACGCTTAGTTAGATATATCTATTATTCAACGCAGGCAGGACGTGAGAACTATATGACTACTAATAGTAGAATATTATTTTTTCTTAAATTTTCTAGTAAAATAAATATTCTAAGGGCCACAAGGAGGAAAATAAACGATCCTTTCTCATATGGGATATTTATAGCACAATTTTGAAATAGCATTTCATATAAGTATTTGCTTTTCGTGTTTATCCAATGTAGGACAATTTAAGTTATCAGCAACTTAATGCTAGCTTAGATACTTTTAACTCGCAGGGATCCATTAGCGTTTATATTTTGTTGCTTCTATTATAGAGAAAGTTTCTGAGAGTTGTACTGTGTACGGCAACCACTATAATTATTCTATACATTCTGGATACAAAGTATTAAAATTGCATAGTAAGTCAAGAATTTCCCACAAGCGTGCGGAAAGTTTTAATTATATTCCTCTAGAATTTTTTAATGGAATTTTAATATCGATGAAATAGAGCCATGAAGAAAAATTTGAATGTCCCTACGTTTTAATTAAAAAAAAAACCTCCGATCTGGCAAGGCGAGCGCGGTGTTAAGTTCTGCCAGTCAACATATAAACACTAATGAAACTAAGAAAGAGTGAGGTTGAAAAATTTTTTTATAACATTTTCAATTGATTAACTATAGATTATTTATTAATTTTCTTTGAGTGATGAACGAACCTACAACCGTTCGCGTCTATCTATAGTCGTTAGTACCATTGCGCCACCAATGATCTCATTTAATAGCTTGTAGTACTTATAATAACAATAATCACAGTGCAATAGTCATAAAAGTTTACATTGGGATCTTGACTGATAACGGTTGATATGGTAACTGTGTTAATTAATGCAATTTTGTAATAAAGCATATGGCTTTCGATGTTATGTAAACGCAACCTATTATATATACTATTTGTTTTATTGTAAAAAAAATTGTTAAATTGAAAAAAAAACTATGATTAAAATATATATAGCATGGCTTTCAATATAAAACTCTTGAAATATAAATTTCTCATTATCGGAACTATGCTATGGAAATGTAAGTTTAAATAACCTTAGACTTAAATCACAAAAATCGATGGTTATAGAAACAAATATGGACATAAAATCCATACGAGAATCGACGATGTCCCCTAAAAATTGATAATTGAGTAGGAACCTGGTTTTAGGAATAATATGTCTAAATACTTTAACTATTATATTTTTGTGTATCTATATAAATAATTTAATATAATTGTAAGTAATTTATATATTTCAAAACATATTGACATTGATATCACACTTATCACTAATATATTTATATCTGCCTTAAAAATATTTATAAACTGATAATAAAGAAATAGTTGACTTTTAAAACTAAAGTGAATCTTTGTTCAGTCTATCTAAAGTAGGTACTTAGCCAAGCAATTGCATTTATTTAGAATCATTTGTCTACACTATTACGTATTAGAAAATAACAACAGTAGGTTATTATATGATAAAATACGATACATAACACTCGTTTATCACGTTCCTTTATTAAAACTGAGTAATCATCGATGGAAGACGCGAGCTTTAAGTAAAATAAGTATTTTATGTAAAAAAATATAATATATTTATTTTTATTATTTATAATAAAGAAAATAGTAATTAATTGAATAGATATGTGTCGCATATTAAATTGTGTCAGAGTGGGTGTGAAAAATGGGATTTTTCGTAATTCAGCAACGACGTTCGCAAAACGCAGCTTTGGTGTACGGTGTCAACATTACGTAAGTGTTTTGAAAATTTTAAAATAGTCTCCATTAAAAACTAAAAATATTTATATTAAATAACTCAATAGTATTAAAGGAATAATTATATTAATAATTTGTTATCAGCAACTTCATTTACGTTAGATTCCATTACCATTCGTTGTTACTAAGTAATTTTGTTTAGGCGCTATATATAATTATATCTTCAATGTTGAGCATGTATCTAGAACATTAAAGGAAATTACTGCATATATAATGTTGCTATTGACTAATAACTATATAACAAAAGAGTTTCATCAAAATCCGTTCAGTAGTTTTTGCAAGAAAGGAAGTCTTAATGTATTAGTAAAAAATAATTTAATATAAAGTAGTAATATATATTATACTAGTAATTAGCTGCACCCTACCCGCGTTGCTATGCCATCAATTAAAATAGATTAGAAGGTAAGACGATACACAAATATTCAATTAACTTTGGGTCATTTTATGATTTCGTTCATTTCGATGGCATCATCTGTCGAAAATTGGTCGTACCAAATCAGAAATTTTCGTGGGTTCATGCACAAGATCTTTGAAAAAGATAATCACATGATGAAATGCATAGCTTATGGTTCTATAAAGAGCATACAGACAAACCTTCATTTCCAAAGCAGAAGCGTGGCGTTCAGTATCATATCTCTATAGCACGCCTCGAAAGTGTGGTGGAGAGGGTGTGATGGGGAACGGAGTGTCTTTAATATTAAGTTCTCTCTGCCTACCCTACTACATGCCGAATATAACGTGAAGCTAAGGAAAACATGTTGAAACGCCAATACAGCCGTCGCTATTGCGAAGACCGCTACAAATGGAATTCAGTAGAAATATTAATTAAGCATATGCGAATTAATTTCAATAAAGCTTAACATAAATGTAATATAAAATAATATAGTAAATTATAAAAAAAATATTTCAAAACGCAATTAATACGGAAAAAGAAACAAAAAGAAAAATATTCATAATAAATTCATACAAATCCCGAGGGCTCGCTCTAATTAGTTAAAAGAATAAATTATACAGTGTCTTTTGTTCTTGATAAAAATTCAAAATTTATTAAGCTCTGAGGTAGAATAATCAAAAGTCGTTGCGAATAAAAAATAATTAACACAGTTTACAGTTTACAGAGGACGCAATCGAATTTGCGTTCTCTGTTATTACAAACAGAATATTAAAGAAAGAAATACCATTTTTTTTTCGTGTTTGCATTTTCAAAAGCTCGCTGCTTTTTATGAAGCGAGCTGAACTGAGCGACTTTATGCATTGAAAGGAAATTGAACAATATTGTGCTCGTACCATGAGAGTACGATTTAAGAATTTATGAATACAATATGTGGGGCCACAATATTTGTGTATAAAAAATATACTAAATAGATAATTATCATCTTGATCCTATACTGCAAGAGGCCATACGTGTTACGGCGTTTAGTTCCTCCATTCAACACTTGATTTAAGTTTCCGTTGAATTGTCAAGGCATTAGTGTTGAACGGCGGAACTCAACGCCGCGCTTTAATTCGTACTAGAAGGAAAGGAAATGAAAATACTAAATATTTCAGTGGGAATCGAACCCACAACTGTCCCGTTTACAATACGTTGTGCCCCTGCGTCACAATGGCTTTAAAATATTAATTGCTGTCCGAAAATTTCACATTCTAACAAAAACTTTTCACCCAAAAAACACTTTAACAGCCACTGGCATTAGCATATAAAACATACAACTTCCTTTATCCTGATTCTGCTACGAAGCGTATAAAAATGCAAATTCTGCAAGCTTTGTAAGAAAATCTGAAATACGTTTGTAACAACAAAAGGATACGAGATATGTACGCAAACTAGCAAGAACATGCTTATTATACGAAATATACTCGGCTAAGGTTTAATTTTTATTTCTTGTTTACCGAATTTTCTCTATCGGATTCTTATTTTATTATTGGTCGTACCTAATCTAAATCTTATAAAATACATCAAAAAAGTGTACAACAAGTGAGTAATAAGCGTTTTTTTCAGTGGTTCCGTTTTTCTTTTAAAATACGAAACCATAAAAAAAGTAAATTTTTAAAACTATCAGAATAAGTTGTTTGAAAAAAATACATATTAGAAACTAGATTATAAGAAATTATTATAATAAAGAAATATATAAATTAAATATTCTACAGTTCCAAAACCCAAAATAAAGCTAAAATTATTAGCAATAGTAAAATTAATATATCAAACCATTTTGTGCCAAATCTCCCAACGATAATCCGGCACCCTATGATCATAAATTTAAAAGTTACGATAACACGGGCCGTGGGTTCAAATAACTTGAACCGGAGTGTTACGCAAACGATTTCCACATTATGCAGAAGGGTGTATGAGGGTGAATCTGTACTTCAAAATGAAATATCATTTGGTCGTAATAAAGTTTCCAAATAAAGTTATTTTACCAAATTTTCTGGATATTTACCTAATTTTGCCAGTGAATTGTAGAGGCCTTGTGATTTAAGGGTGTATTGTTTGAACTTCCCCGTTAACTTTATTATTTTTGTTTAATTATGAATAGGGTTAAGTTAAATGTGTCTTTATGTTTTAATATATTAAATTTAATATTTTGAAAGTTAATATGTTTATATATTTTAAAGCATTACGCTGTATGCCACATATAGCAAAATAGACAGAGGGAACTTAGTGTTAAGACACTCCGTTTCCCACTTTTCACCGAATTTTTCGAAGAATTGTGTGTTGAGTGGCGAAACCCAACGCCGTACTTTTGCCTTAGTGCGGGAGCGAACATATGAAAATATTAATAAATAATAATATTGCCCCAAGCGGGGATCGAACCCACAACCGTCGCATTACTGTTACACCTTGTGCCCCTGCGCCACGACGCGATGGCCTCTGTTCTCACTTGTAAAATAAAAAAAATATATTAACAAAATTAACCGGTAAATATATACCTAACTATATGAAATAAAAAAATAACAATATTACGATGTTCTATATTAAATTAATGAGCGACGGCCACGAGCTTGCCACATGGCTACATAAGTTTAAGGAAAACGAATTACCTACGTACTATTTACAGTTACTTATGTAATTAATATTTTTATCTATTACTATAAAATCAAGGTCGTCGAGGGGTAGCGGCACAACGATTAGACCGTTAACGCGACGGTTGTAAGTTTGATTCCCATTCGGAGAATTTAATTATTTTCATTCTTAGCCCTGGTAACTAAACACAGCGGAGTTCGCTACTGCTATATACGGGATAATGGTTATGGTAGATATTTAATATTTTCACTTCTTCGCTTTTATGACGAGGCAAGGCGCGGCGTTGAGTTCTGTCACTCAACAAGCAATATCTCCAGAATTATTCAATAAATGGAGAACAGAAGTGTCTTAACACTAGGTTTCCAGGTTTCCTTTGCTTACTTTGCTGTTTGTGGGATTCAATGTGAAGCTAAAAAAAAAATGATTAAATGCGAGTCAGACTCGCCCACTGAGGCTTCCGTACCAATTTCAGGATTGTAGGTTAATGGGAAGTAAAACCTATAAAAGTTGACAAGCTTAACCTTATCTATAAATTTTCAGTTTTTTTGTAAGTTCCCTCATAGTGCCATATTTCATAACTATAGATCCACGGGAAGTACACTATATTGTCCTGTTTCCCCGAGGTGGAGCAAAGGGCTACCACAGTGCCATCCGCCATCGCGCTCTGGTTTGGGCAATTCGCTTCACCTCAGACCTTGTTAACCCATTTGCCTTTAGTTCCGCTGCCACCGAACACCTCCAAGTGTGCTTAGGACGGCCACGTTTCCATTTCCCTTGTGGTATCCAGTCCAGGACTTGTCTTGGAATGTGATCGGGGGCTCTTCCTAGGGCGGGAGAAGCATGTAGTTGCCAAAAGGATAATAGAGCTAAATCTACCTGGCTATATAATATGTGAGGTATAAAAAGTTGCTAATACATACATACATATAGGAGTATGTAGGTACATTAGTTGATATAAGCTGTTAGTAACTTATCCACATTGTTTATTAGCCTATGACGTCAACTCGACTCTGTTACATATTATTATGTATAAATATGATGAAATGTTTGCTCGTCCACGATGGTAGTTCAATAATTCAAATGAAAAATTATATGTAAATTCATCATTTATTAATAATTTGAAAAAAATTTAGAAGTCATTATTATTTATTTACATAAAAAATATTATCATTATCTGTTCTGGCATTGTCAATATATCGAAAATGCTGTAAATAACAGTTTAAAAATATCTTAAGAAATAATAAATAATCATATTCATTAAATACAATAAGACAATCATAATGTATTTTTTTCTTTTCTATTTTTAAAGAATAAATTTCACCAAAATTTTCTTATTTTTTCCTTAATGTTTCCATTTTTATCTTCATTGTTCCCCATGGAACAAAACAGTTTTCCTTCTACGCTTTTCATTTTCATTTTGTAAATGAAAGAAAATGAAACACTTTATTTAGAATAGTCCACATAGTAATAATATAATGTTGGTACTAACATGTACAGTTGAGAATGCGACGAGAATCTACTTGAAATAAAATGAACACCAATAAATTGAACTATTTGTAGGGATCAATAAGTCAAGTGTATTGCTAAATTGCTTTTTATTTACTACACTCATTTCTATGTAAGTTTAAATTGAAATCTTCGTTTTTTTGCAGTATTTTTAGTTTTTAAGCTCATAATTATAATGCTAGTTGATGCCAGTCGTAGCGCCGAGGCTCAAGTGTGCGACTTGAAACGCGACAAGTAGGATGTTCGATTCTCACTCGAGGAAATTAAATATGTAATATTTTCATTACTTCGCTCTGGTATCGAGGCAAAGCCATTCAACACGCAATGCCTCCATAATTCGGAGGAAACTGGAGAACGGAATGTCTTAACACTAGGATCACTCTGCCTACCCTGATGTGTGCGGGATACAGCGTGAAGCTGATAAATTTAAATTTATTGTTAACAAAATAGTTATTAAGTCTATCACGTTAATAAAGCTAGGAATATTACAATGACAAATTATGTTTGCATTTAAATAAGTATTTCCCACTCTAAATAAACTTGGGCATTAATGAACGACTGTTCTCCGAAAAATCACCTTGTTAATTATTTTAGGATTGTGTTTGTGTTGTAATTAGAGTCAGACATGTATGTAAACAAAAAAGATTTTAGTTTCAATTTTTTATTTTTACTTGTTAATTTAGGCAAATATCTGCCTAACTGTGCCATGTTGACTTATATAATAAAAATATTTTTTATTTAAAAAATATGAATTTTGCATAAAAAGAACAACTTTTTGTGCAGATTTTTATAATATAAAACTTAGCAATATTATATTTCTGAGTAAATTTATATTTAAAAATATTTTGTGTTTTATTGAAAAAAAAAAGAAGCTTAAAAGAAAAAAATAAACAAATAATTATCTTTTATCTGATACACTTCACCTTGATAATCTACCACACACTAGAGGCTACCAGTAGAAACTTAACTAAATAATCTTACATTGTTTATTAATATTATTTATGTCAACATTTAATATTTAGTTACTAACATCAAACGCGATAAGTGCTCTCATTTTGTTGTATACGCTTATCACGAGCGCTCTGTGCAAATGTTATAAATAAAAGGAAAATATTTCTCCTTTTTTTATATATATATAAAAAATAAAAGTGTCAATATGTTACGTGTAAATATTGTGAGAGGTGTAGGAAGAAGGTTTTACTCGGTGGTTGGTGGTGATTCTCTTCCGCCTGGTAAAATATTTTTTGGACAAGAGGTATGTACTATATAATAAATTATCAATAAAAATATATAATACATTTATATGTATACATATATTTGTTTTATATTAATTATAATTTCGTTTGTAAACAATTTTAGTTTATCATAAACTACGTATAAGAGCAAAACAATATACATAATTTTAGATATTTAAAAATACGTTAAAACAATTGTTGTTATTGAACTCTAAATTTATGTTAAAAGGTTATCAAAAATTCTTGTTTACTAGGAAGCATAGGCTGTTATCTTATTTTGTTATCTAAGGGATACATATAATATTTTAGTTATTAATATATTTTTCGTTATATTTGAAACGCAATATATGTAATTTTAAGATGAAAGACTGATAATTATTTGAAATCGTAGTGAAGAAACGAAATAATTGTATAATTGAAAAATATTATTGATTTATAAGTAGCATAACCATAAATAATAAAGTTTCGTATAGTTCTTAATGTTTCAAAATATAATTCCCCCCTTTTTCTCCTTTAATAAAAAGTAAAGAGTTAAATGTATGACATTTAAAAATATTCAAAAAGCAGCTCCAAGCTGTATTTCGTACTTAGCGTGTATAGTGCTTCCTCCCAGAGTGGGAAAAGTCATTCTCTGAGTGGGCATCGATCCCACAACCGTTGAGTTCACAGCCAGACCCTGACCTACTGCATCACACCGGCCTCACCAGACAACTAGACAAACCATCAAAACCAATAAACCAGAACAATGTACCTATATTATAAATATTCTTGGAATACATTGCAATATAATACTACCATCAGCATATATTAATATCAGGATTGGCTGAGTATCGAATACATATATCATTTTAGATTCTACGATATACGAGTACGTACGTGACTCTACAATTGTACATTTCTATGACAAACATCGAAGACGTCGCTATTTCAGCATTTTGATTGCTGTTGCATAATACAATGTGCAGCTTTAGGATTTTTCATTTTATTAGGTTTTATCTTTATATATTCTTAATAAAATAAGAATATTTATATAATATTCGTTTTCGTATGCTAGCCGTAGTTTAAATTAACTTCTACATACATCTATCATAATGTTTATTATGAAATTTGAACAAATAGATAGAGAAAAAAAAGCTTTTAAAAGATATCAATTATTTATTGTTTCAACATATTGTAACAATTTTTAACTTGTGAATTTTGCAAATGTTACATTTTAAAGTAGTTTGAAACGCAAATTATTTAATTTTAATTTAAGCAAGTTAAGCAAGGCCCACTCGAGTTAGACATTGATGGGTGCGCAAATGACTTCCTGGATCCTGTGAAGGTACGTTCAGCTGTCGGTCCTGATGGTTGCGATCGACATCAATCACAGTGGCTACCAGATGCCTGTTTAATCATACTCTGATAAATGATCTGGCCATTAAGTACTTATTTAGATCTAAATATGACTGTCGCTGTCACGTTAGGTTGACTGAAAACTGATTTAAAAAGAACATAGAGTACCGATTTAGAAAAATACCTTTTATTAATTATATTGATGTTTAAGAAAATGAGCAATATCAGCTATATTGTCTTAAATTTCGTTATATTTTTACGTTTAACCATCTAATTTCATTTCCATTATCAAAATATATATTTTGTTACTGGAATCCCATAAACAGCCACCGTGATAAGTTAACTTCTACATGACGATCTAAAATTGATATTTTTTTCTATTTCTTATTACCTACTACCAAAATATAAAAGAATATAGATTTTTTTATGTAAAGCTATTCCTACTATAGAAACAGATGTAAAACGTTTGATGTTAAGCTTTTTTACGTTATTCTTGTATTACATAGAATCCTAACCGCAATAAAAAGGGCATAAAATAGAAAATGCTCGCTCAAATGCTGATGCTAGTGTAGTAAATATTTTATCTCATTTATAGCAAGGATTCTTTATGAATTAATGTTAATTTGATAGCAAATTTGATTACTTTTATTTGTTTATGAAGGAGACTAGGTATTATTTGTTTGTCTAGCTCTTACAACCTTGGCCCTGTATAAAATGATTACTTATGTGATTTCAATGAAGATCTCAATGTTAGATTTTTTTTATTGCTAAGTGAAGATAAGAAAAATGAGAAAAATATTTAGTTATGTGTATTTTCATACGTATATTTTCTTATTTAATCTCTCTCTCTAGTATCGAGGCAAAGCGCGGCGTTTAGTTCCCACACTCAACACGCAATGCTTCAAGAATTCAGCGGAAAGTAGGTAACGGAAACGTCGTCATGAGAACCGGAGTGTCTTAATAGCAGGTTTTCAGGTTCCCTCGGCCTATCCTGAAACGAAGAAGAGGTGTCATCGTTATAAAATAAGCTGTAACTACTTACACTACACTGGACACTACATTGTTTTAAATTCTATTTATGAAGGGCGAGAAGGGTTGTAATGTAAGGGCAACTAAACTCATCTATAAACATATATAGGCGTCTCAGTCTATAAACCAAGCTTTGTTTTTTTATGTTTCTGGTATTCCTTTTGATTAGCATTCCATTTATCACATGCAAAAGTACTATAACCTGATTTTGTTTGGAATTGAATTGGAGCTATCTACATAAACTTTACGATGTAGATAAGTAACGTAAAAATGAAGGTTGGAGTTTTTTTTAAATCACCTCTGTAAATTAAGGTTATAATATTTGTACACTAACTTCTTTTAACAAAATAATCATGTTATAAAATAAATATTAAGAAAGGAAGAATTTAGAAACCTTATTGCCTTTATCCTTATATTTTTCGGTTTGATCGAATAAGATCAACAACGGTGAGGAGTGGAGTGTCTTAACACTAGGTTTACTCTCCTTACCCTCTTTTATTGCAGGATAGAGCATGAAGTTAAAAAAATAAAACAACAAAAACCGGAACTTTCGTGGTAAAAAGCCGTCACCCGTTGACAATGATTTCAGGGTTCCTCAGTACAAAAAACAGAGTCACATCTTCTCCTATGTAAACGTCCATAATATGTAAATATGCCCGTTTCAATTTATTTCATACTAACTAATAAATGTCACTTATATTATTTTGTTTATTATTTCACTTTTGTTTTTCCTTATGAGTATATTTGTATATTTATAATCAGTACGGTGTACATAAAATTTTGTGTATATACATAATATTTTGATGTAGAATTTTGAGTGCAGTGACTAAACTTTTGTAACTATCTCTCAGTTAGGCGAATGATTACATTTCATTTTTATATTTTTTTCACATAATTTTTTTTTTCTGGTCTGGTTGGACAAAGCATGGCATTAGGGTGGTATCTGCAACTTAACATATAATTTCTCTGAATAGACTAGAATAGTGCACCTGCACTATGTAATTGATTTAAGACTACATTTTTTCTGCTGATCCTACTATGTAGATGAGATGTAGGAAACTATAAAAAATACGACATATATTTTTTTCTTATGTATATGTCAGGGTAGGCAGACGGAATCTATTTTTTAAACACTCCGATCCCCACGCACCGCCAAATTTTGTAAACATTTCGTGTTGGGAGCTGGAACTTAACGCCGCGATTATGTCTTCTTTCAAGAGCGAGGAAATGATAATTATTCACTCCCCCCTAGTAGGAATCGAATTCACAACCGTTACTTCAGATGCTATTTCACTAGGGTATTACAATACGACACTAGATACATTTCGTTGGTTTAGCATCAGCTCACGAGAGGTTAGCAATTCATGTTATTATTAATGAGCTGATGTTGGCTTAACAGGAACTAAATGAGGTAAACATAATATGCATAGTGTTATACATAAATAATTATATGTATCTACCGTCACTGTTTTGTTTGTACTGGTACCGTAAATAAGGGTCTAATTACAAGAAGCATTTATTAATGACATTCTCAAATACGACTTAAGAAATAAATTACTTTAATGACAATAGCATAATGTTTTAAGGTAGTTGGAAGTTTAGATTTTTTGAAATAGTTTTTACAGTTTCCCACTGTATCCCGCATATAGCTGAGCAACTTCACGCGTTTCCAAATATATCAGTCTTGTTAGACAGTGTTTCCTATTTCACTGCCTAATTTTGACATTGTATGATGGACGCTGCGCTTTGTCTATCAGAGCGGGGAAATGAAAATAAATATTCCACCGACTAGGAATCGAACCCATAACCGTCGCGTTCATAGTCACATGCTATACCACTGCGGCACGACGACCTTATAACTTATTTAATCGCTTTGGCACAAGTTCTCAAAAATATGCAACAATGTTTTCAGAGACTCGAAAAGAAATAAAATAAAATATGGAAAAATGTAATAAAATAAAGTTATTTTACTCTTTAGTATAGCTTCAACTTAATATACTTGCAAAAATGTTTCAACATATGAATATAACATAAAAATCTTTACTAAAACGAAAGTCCAAGCAGAACTAGTCTTCAATAATGTATTCCAAACTCTGTAAATTTTTCCTTCGTATGTACTTATTTCACTTCTTGAAGAGCATTTTAGAAAATTTTAAGAAAAAGGTACAACTTTTCTACACACACTCGTACATTTTTATGTTGAAGTAACGAAATTATGTCGACTTTATTCTTCACTTTTTCCTTTTTTTTACTTTTAACTTTTAATTTAAACTAATAGTTATAAATTTACTACTGCCTGCACTCTTTTTTACCAGACTTCTGTAAATGGGGGAGGTAATCTATTCGACTGTACTTTTTTATTCGTGTTACCTCAAAACTTTTGATTGGGTCCACCGATTTCGATGATCCTTTTTTTTATTAGGAAAGGTATACATTAAGGGGAATATGATGAATAGGGTTCTAACTACTTATAGTTCGGTTTGAATCGGATCTTAGATCCGATTCAAATAATCCGCTTTTTTTTGTTAAAATTATTTGGTACTATTAATAATGGTACTACTTGCGTAATTTAGTAATACTTAACTAACAAAAATAATTTAATAGTAATAATTCCTAACAAAAAGAAAAAAGCACAATGATGACATATTTTACAGAATAGCTTTTTTGTAATTTACAATATTGTGATGATTTTAATGGTAATTTTAATTCAAGCATATTGATACACATCTCCTTTTGAGGAAAATTTCACACCAAGTTATGCATATTAAGTATTTCAGAGATATATCTCGTGTGAAACTATTGATTATGAAGTTAATTATACGGAAATAACAATGAAATCAATACAAATACGTTTACAAATGGTTATTATTATATACGCATAGGAATATTATGTTATGGTTGGACACAAGGTCCAATTGTATTAATTGCACTTGCACGCGTAGTCTGCGTGCTGCATTGACTGTCATATCAATATATTATACGCGTAATTACCTTGACTTTGGCCGTCGGTCGTTGTGGCTAGTTGTAAGTCAATTGATTTCTGGTCAGCTCTACTCAGCAGATACCTTCAGAATTAGTGGTGTTAGGACCTAGGTTGCCTAGGATCGAGAATATTTTATGTGGAAATATATATTTTTTAATTTTGCCTTGCCTTTCATCAATAAATAAAGATATAAGCATGTTTTTATTAAAGAGCTCCGGTCATGTTTTATCTTTGACAAATGCTGTCGAAATGTTATAGTCGATTTCATGAAAAATTGGGAAAAAACTTTTATCAGTATTACTTCATGTTTATGGTTACCCTCATTGGGCTAGTCGGATTCAAATATTCAAGTTATTATAACTACTTTCTTTTATTATTATGTAAACTAACTTCAGCCTGTTTGAGGCAATATAAATTATAATCGGTTCACCAAAAACGTACAAACAGATTTAATAATAAAATATACGAGAAAACATTTCGAATATGTTCCTAAAATAATTTTATGGTTTACGTGTGTTTACTAAGTGGCAGTAGTATATAAAAACCTTAAAAACTTGACTAAAATTGTAGTTGTCTCTATTTGCTATTGATACTTTTCGGGTTATAAATGTGTAATCATTTTTAGAGGGATTTCTCGATTAAGTTCTTTTTAGTGTTGTAGTATATTAGTACAGATTATGTTGTATACTTTTCTATATATACAATAAATAGTTAAATATCCATACCTATATTATAAATTCGAAAGTAACTCTGTCTGTCTGTCTGTCTGTCTGTCTGTCTGTCTGTCTTTTACGCAATCAGGGCCAAACCGCTAATTTAATTGTGATAAAATATTCATATAGAGATACTTGAGGGTCTCGGGATGAACATAGGATACTTTTTTTCTCATATTTGTAATATTTTCGATATATACCAATATATTAAAATAATTAATTTGACATGCAATTTATTCCGCCATGTTGATAACAATCGTCGCTACGCGTTGCTAAGCAACGGCTTGCAAAGTTTGTTGTTTTAAGAAAACGTCACCCAAAGTGAGTTTGCTTAATGCATACATGGCGCGCGCCGATATAGATTTGTATACATTAACAAAAATTAGATGATTTCTATAATTTGATATTCATCCTTATGAAAATAAATATAATAGTCACTTTTAGCATTTCATCTTGATGGAAATTACTATAATTTCCTGTGTAACATTCTAATAAATAATTAAGATGTCACTGATTCCAAATGACCTAGCCTACGAGTGGTATGCTAGGTATAGTGGTATACTCATACTGAGTATGACCGACGCGAACGGGCAGATGACTTTGATGATTTTGTAAATTTTTATATATTTTCGAATAAATCTCCACTTATTATAATTTTTTTACTTATTTTAATTATTTAGGCTTATAATTTCGCGGGCGTAGCCGCGTCCGGGCCCACTAGTATTAAAATATAATAAAGTGGGGAACGAAGAATCTTTACACGAGGTTTCCTCTCCCTATCCTGCTAAAATTATCCAACTAAAAGGCGAATAATAAGCGCAAGAATGTATGGGGTCAAATTTTGATGGGTTCAGCCAAACTGCGTATTTTAAGAGATTATTCGCCTTTCCAATCCCTTCCCAGCTGCTGGTGATCTCACGGCCCTCGTACTTTGCAATTACAATGAATGAATTTATTCCGTTCGTTCAAATGGAAAGTCCATTTTACCTGAGAGTTCACTAATGAAAATTCCTAATATTGTGTAAATAAGTAATTAATTTTCACCCATTACTTCCTATTTCAATCCATTAGATCAAACCAAGTGGTTCAATAAAAGAAACATGACGCTTTCAATAAAAGGAGTATTAAGTTTGATGATATCATTGAGTATCATTTAAAAGTGAACTATAAATAGTATTTTTATTATAAAAATAGTCAATAGAAATCACTGAATAATATACTGTAAACGCCTTGCGAAGTTTTTTTAGTAATTTTTTTCTCCATCTTGGATGAAACCTGCACGTCTATGTTGATATTTTTTTGGTGATTATAGTATAGTAGTAGTAGTAGTATAGACCATAAGAGTTGTCCTTACCACTATAATAAATCGCTATAGCCACTAGTATCCTTAACATAGTGTAATGAAATCGAGGAAACTATCCCATTGCGGCAACTTTCCGGGTTTTACCTTATAATGTCATATGTACATCTCTTAATAATATGGATTCTATCCCCATTCAGGGAAATGAATTGTTCAATTTAACTGATTAAAGGAATGGAGTGGAGATTCCAATTTAAGACAATAAATTATCTCTGTCTACTATACGAGAAATGCATTATGTATTACCAATATTTTTTCATACACAGGGTCTAAACGCGGACAAACGAAACATTGTAAGCGCAGAACGGAAACAGCAAACATTCACAGACAGATCTCAACTGAAGTATGCAAGAAGACTAGTTGTTAAACTTGGCAGCGCAGTTATTACTAGAGAAGATGGCAACGGCTTAGCTTTGGGACGACTGGCATCGATTATTGAACAGGTGATGATTAACAGATTTTTTCAAGCAGAAAAAAGATATAATTCCATCCTTTTCTTTATTGTTATAGAAAACACCCATAAGTTACATTTAGTAGTTTAGAACTAAACATTCATGAACAAACATTTCAATTTTAGCAACTATTTTCAGGCTTCATAAGCAGATTACGCGCGTGTGCTTCATTAACTCGATTGGTGATAATTAACGTTTATGGAACGCCATGTATACTGTATAAGGCTTTGCTAAATGCGCTGCTGCAGGCAAATCTAGCTGTCGAATTGCTATGACAATTGGAATAGTTCGCGAGCAACATTAACGAAACAGACGACTGTATACTGTTATTATTTGGAATTAGCTTTTATGATGGTATTTTGGTACAGGGGAAACAATGTAGTGGAAGTATTAAATATTGAAGAGTATTGGACTGTGATTTTCAATATTTAATACCTTTCACTGCAAACCTATATTGAAGAGTCCAGATTAATCCTTGATATTAATCCATTACCAGTACATATAATACACGCGCGAATATATAATCCATTATATGATATGTAAAGCTCTTGTCAGTTATATGACAAATATAAAAGTACATATGAGTTTAAAAATATAAGAACCTTCATTTTTTTTTAATTAAAAAAAATTCTAGTTGACGTGAAATTTTATTATAATGTCGCTGTTTTTTATATTTACACTTTTTTATTTTATTGTAGTTACCAACTTTAACCTATAATTTTTTTGCACGATAAAATGAGTGGGATTCAGCTATACAAGTACTTAATCACTGTAATTTTGACCTTTTATATTAAGTTGAAAAGTTATACGTTTGTTTGTGTTCAATGAGGCTGTTAAGGCTTCATAAATGAAATATTAATTATGAGGTGCGAGGGCCATATAATATATAGGTATTTTTAATACATTTTGTTTTTAACTTCAACAGGTAGCAGAATGCCATCACGAAGGACGAGAATGCATTATGGTAACCAGTGGAGCTGTGGCTTTTGGAAGACAAAAATTGACACAGGAATTGCTCATGTCGATGTCAATGAGAGAAACATTGTCTCCAAGTGATCATACTAGAGAAGTATGTACTTAAATAACATAAAAAACTATATATGTAAAGATATTATATAAAATCATTTCATTCATTTGAGCCCGAATATAAATATAATAGCGACAGAGCGTGTGAGTAAACGCAACGGTTGTGAATTCGATTCCCACTCGGGAAAATTAATTATTTTCAGATTTCATTTTCTCTTACTGGTAATGAGACAAAGCGAAAGAAAGGATTGTGGAGAACAAAATCTTAGTATTAGGTGAAAATACTAAGACATATACCATATACCTGAAATATGCGGGATACAGCATGTAGCTAAGAAAAAAAAAACCCAACATAAATGAAATAGCAATAAATGAAAACCAACAAACATGTATTGTTGATCGGAAATTTGACAATATCCGTTATATCTTGTTCCGCGTCCATTCCTATTTTGTTATGCAAATGTTCGTTTCAGGACGCCGGCAGCATCCTGGACCCGCGGGCAGCGGCTGCGGTCGGACAATCTGAACTTATGTCCATGTATGACGCCATGTTTTCACAATACAACGTCAAAATAGCACAGGTAATATATTATTATGACATTAATTACTTGTGTTCGCTCTTGTAATAAGACAAGGTACGGCGTTGAGTTCGATAAAAAAAAATAAAAAAAATGCATTGAATTAGACATCTATGGTATATTTGCTTGTATTTATGGACATTCCTATTAATGATAGAATAGAATAGATATACCCAATGAAGAGACATCACTATCCTAGTTTGTCTAGGTAAGAAAAGAGAGATAGAAGAGATATTGTTTGATAGTAGTGTATATATTTTAACGAGTGAAATCGGAAGGCACATAGAGTGTATTCAGGCAATATCACAATAAAACATCTATCTTAATAGAAATTCACATATAAATAAAATTACTAGGCTTTATATCACATCCTACATCGACATTTTTCAAATAAAGTCCAATTAGATTAATGATCTGAAAGTAAAAGCTTTTTTATCTTCACTGTCCGTAGCGGGTTAGACTGGAAACATGACGCTACGCACTGAGCTATGGTCACTGTATCCTTCCATCGTTTCTTGTAGTGCTATCAGCCGTTAAGTTATCTCTTGCATTCATAGTGTGGAGAGTGTTAACACTAGGTTTCCTCTGTCTGCCTCACTACTTATAATATATTGTATCCCCCATGGATACAGCGGGAAGCTAAAAATTGTATCCTAACATAATAGTGTTATTTGAATATCTATTGACATTTCTCAGACATTTCTCAATATCTATTGACATTTCTCTTAATTACACATATATTATTTTCTATTAGCTTATATCGATTACACTAGTCGTCACCCACAATTTTGGTTGCGTTGGCTTTAAATGAATCAGGAAATGTAACGTGAACTGGAAATTTGCATTATTTCCGTCCCCGTAGGAATTTCGAGAAATCCTCTCTTAATGCTCCCTTTCGCTCCCTACACGCGAAATTTAAACTTTATAAGTCTCTTTAATCTACTGGTTAAAATAATTTAAATAGAAATATATTTGCCATACATTATATTTTACTTGTATACTTTAAACAAACATTATGATGTAACTGATATACTCTAGATATGACATGATAAAATTTATATATAAATTAAGTGGTTTATTATCTAGTAATAGTATGAAACGTAGTTGCTAAGTTTATTTAGATATTTATAAACTAATATATTTACATTAATCGTATTCCACATGTTTTTGTAATTATAGATCTATTTTATTTTCCATTTCATTAATTTTATAATTATTATGTGTTGGGTAGCAGAACCTAATATCTCCCTAGAAAAATTCTTAAACTGTAAAATCGTTGTCCTTCCTCCTCCGCTCCAGAGCCTGGTGATAGGTTACATTAAAATGAAACTTGGATGGTTCCAAGAGTTGTAAGTTTTCAAAATACAAATTTTCTTACTATTCTTAATTTAGAATAATATAATGCACAGATAATACGTTGCGAAAGTTGAAAAAAAAAGATTTACAGAACAGGAATAAACTCTATTTTAACTCACTGTATTTTATTATAAAAAAAAAATGTTTTATATTTTCGTGAGAACAGAAATCAACATTTTAAAATCATTTCTTTTGAAATATTATATTGAATTGGAAGCGAATTCGTTGTGTATAATAGTCAACTATAAATGATAAATAAATTATTGCTGTACACGTTTCGGTGAAATAAACGCTATTTTAAGGAGAAAATATTGCATCATTTATTCGTTAAACAATAAATGGTGGTACAATCCAAAAATATATGACAATAAATTTAATATATTCATACAATAAGCAATTCTTAAACGTAGTTTCATTTATGTGAATCGATGATTCTTATCAAGATATGAGTTTCAGATACAATAAAATATATATTAGTTTTACACTGTATACAACGGTAAAGGGAACCTAGTGTTACAACACTCCGTTACGAATCTTCCACCCAATTTTCGAGACATTCCGTGTTGAATTTTGACTCAACACCGCAAAATCTTACCAGGGCAAACAAATGAAAGAAAAACACGATTACATATCTAACTAACCATAAACCTCTATATCCAGGAACTGACAGTTGCAGCAAGAAAAACATTTTATGCACTTTACAGCTTCACAAGCGCTCCAAGACTTCCTGATAAATTATACAGTCCGAAACTATTTTAATATCATCTGCTCAAGACCTCTACTTGGCCACGTTTTCTTAAATAAACATTTTGTACGGAATGAAATGAATGCGGAAGAAACGCGAAGTAATTTTGCCTTCCCTTGGAATAAAATGCTGAGCATCGCTCTAAGTCTGTAATGAACGCAAGTGATTAATATTCTAAGAATAAACGCTACTATCGTTACTAAGTTCTCGTAGTTTACATAAATTATTAGTATCGGTTTTATGTGACTGGGTTGTTAACCTGGAAATTATATTTTATTTAATGTATCTATATATTTTATGACTGACCTAGTTATATTTAGAAGTTATTGTATTTTTTAATCAAATTTATTCTTTGAAAACACAAAAGTATCAGTATATTATGTAATGTATGATTAAATAACTCTATAGATAAGAATACCAATATAAAAAATCTGCACCACAGAAAAATAGTTTCTGAATGTAAATATGAATGTTCAGGGGGCGATCTCCCCTTAGGGAAGTCATTTTTTTTGTATTTTCTCGCTCTGGAAAGATGAAACACGGCTTTGAGCTTCGTTACTCAATAAACAATGTCTCGAACTTGGGCGAAAAATAGAGAACTGTCAGTGTAAAGCCGAAAATAAACAAAACAAAACAAAACAAAACGAAACATATATTGTTTAACGGAGAAAATTATTTAAAAAATGTGATATAAATATTAAATATCTTTTTTATAAATAAATATACACTATATTGCTTCGAATAAGGAAAATATAAAAGTTCTGTTTTTGAATGCTCACATTTATTGTTTAACTGTCTTGTTTATTGGTCTGATTCAAATTTCTTCCGCAAAGGGGAAAGACATTAATAAAAAAGTTCACAGTAAAATATGATGTTACAATTGTACAAACACTTTGTCGTATACAAGTAAATAGAATATCGTCTTTTTAATTATTTCTTTCTATAATATTTTATCCTGCCTATCCATCCATATCCATCCTATAGGCAGGAGAATCTAATGCCTTGGAATTTGGATGATGGGTAGCAGAACTCAACGGCGATTACATTCCACTAAGAATACGAATAGAAGAATAAATACTTTCTTGGGACCGAACCAAACACTATTGTGTATTCTTAAATGTATTAGTATTAAAAAGACATGGATAGAACATCTCTAGTTTTCTCACTAGTTTTTTCTGATTGCTCCACAAAACAATTTAAAACCATTTTTTAAATATATTTAAATAATATTTCTATAATTTACTTTATTACAGGTACTAGTAACAAAACCGGATTTCTACAATGAAGAAACAAGAAAAAATCTATTTGCAACGCTCTCGGAGCTTATCTCGCTCAACATCGTCCCCATAGTGAACACTAACGACGCAGTTAGCCCGCCGATGTACATACACGACGATACTGTCGTACCAGGGACTGGGAAAAAGGTATTTTTGTATAATTGTTTTAGATTGTGAGAAAATGTGTTTTTTTTTAGATTGTAAAAATACTAAAGATAAAGAAGAGAAAATAGAAGCAATAAAAATCATCGAAGAACGAATTAAACTTAACTGTAAATAAATGACATTGCATATTAGACTTAACGCGGCGTTTAGATACACCATTAACAGCGGAGAACAAGCAATGTACTACTATACTGTATAATTGATAGAAGGTTTTGACTCTATGGCCCGTATTTATAAACCGCTGTCAACTATAATAAGATCGATCGTGAGACGTCGTTTTAATAATTTATGAAAGTAAAACGGTATCTCAAGATCGATCTGAGAGTTGAGATCGGTTTATACGGGCTTATCTTCTCTCTGCTTACCTTCTATATGCGAGATACAGCGTGAAGGTGAAAAAAAAACTTTACAATATACGTTTATATATACGTGATTCTAGATTCTATAATATTTTATATTTTTATTTAGTATAATGATACGTACATTTATATACAAAAATCAGAGAGCTTTTAACCCGTTAAAGTGTCAAAAATTTAAATATAAGTTATATAGTTAGGACGCGAAATCTAAAATATAAGCAGTCATAGTGGCCGCAGATTAAACTTTATGGTTACGACGTGAAGCTTTCATGCGATATGGGCGCGCTCTATCTCGAATAATGTGCTACTGAAATGTGTTCTAGAGTGTCTCCTAACTTACTGACATCGCTACTGTTTATGATTTAAGATCAATCAAATCAAAATATTTGTTTTGGTGGTATATGTATCATTGCTTTAACTCTACATTTCTTTTAAAAATTAAAGGAGGCAGAGAGAAAATTGAATATTAAAATACTTTCTTCTAAACGTAATCGGCCATCAGTGCAACAACGTCTGAGTGCCAACGCAATTATTGTATTTTCGATAAATGGATTTTTATGATTATCGCTCTGGTAGACAAAATGACGGAAAGAATGGAGAATCTTAACACTAGGTTTTCTTAGCCTACCTTGCGGGATAATGCGGGTTCAGTGTTAATATTTATAATAATATTTGTTTTTAGGGCATTGGTATAAAGGATAATGACAGTCTATCTGCTTTATTAGCGGCTGAAATTCAATCTGATCTTCTTATTATGATGTCTGATGTTGACGGCATTTACAACAAGCCACCTTGGGAAGACGGTGCCCGTATGATGCACACTTACACATCGAAGGAAAAAGATCAAGTACAATTTGGTCAAAAATCTAAAGTAAGTGCTTTTTTCTTTAATTAATAGATATTTTTTTGTTAAAAAAAATATTTTATTTCTTTACAATTAATCTAGCTAGTATTATAAGAATAATGTTCCATTTTTACAGTAAATAACTAAATGAATTTAGATGAAACTTTATAGTAGTATAGCTTATTTTTCAGAATAATACATTATGCTATAATTTATGTAAAGATTTTGTACAATTTGGCTATGATATTACAATAAGTTTTAGTAGGCAAAGACACATATCTATCGCTAGTAAATAAATATATCAATAATATATTTTACTAGGTTGGTACTGGAGGTATGGATTCAAAAGTCAATGCGGCGACATGGGCGATGGCACGTGGAGTTAGTGTAGTAATTTGCAATGGAATGCAGGAGAAAGCTATTAAAACGATAATAAGTGGTCGTAAAGTTGGTACTTTCTTCACCGATAGCCCCACTATTTCATCCGCTTCAGTAGACGTAATGGCCGAAAATGGTGAGTGGACAGTTTATTGTAATTTCAAGTTCTATTTACTCATTAATTTGATAAGTCAAATATTGGTTTTAACTTTTGATGATAGAACATAGTATTGGAATTTTATACGTCGTAAAGCATTATTAAATTCCCTCGTATATTTTTCAATGTAGTATTAATAAACGTACGGTAAAATTTAAACATTGATTAAACTTGAGCCAATGCTGTTTATTCAATAACCCTGACAAAACTTTAAAGTAAATTTAAATATAATAATAACAATAATGTCAGTGCATTTTTTTTCTAATTTGTTTAAATATTATTGTGTTACTTTTTAGCCCGTACTGGTGGAAGAGTTTTGCAAAAATTGTCACCAGCTGAAAGAGCATCAGCTATTCATAATTTAGCTGATCTATTATTAGACAAAAAAGATCAAATACTCGAAGCCAACGCAAAAGACTTAGATGAAGCTACTAAAAATGGACTCGAAAAGCCTTTATTAAACAGACTCTCTCTTAGTCAAGGAAAATTAAAAACTTTATCGATAGGTTTAAAACAAATAGCTGATTCCAGTTACGAAAACGTAGGGCGAGTATTACGAAAAACAAGGCTGGCGGAAAATTTAGTACTTCAACAAGTGACGGTTCCGATAGGAGTATTACTGGTTATATTTGAATCTAGACCAGATTCATTACCGCAAGTAGCTGCATTAGCTATGGCATCTGCCAATGGTTTGCTTTTAAAGGGTGGAAAGGAAGCAGCTTATTCAAATAAAGCTTTAATGGAACTTGTCAAAGAATCTTTAAAGACTGTCGGAGCTGAAGATGCGATATCATTAGTTTCTACAAGGGAAGAAATTAGTGATTTATTGGCAATGGAAAAGCATATTGACTTAATCATTCCTCGAGGATCTTCTGATTTGGTTAGGAGCATTCAAAAGCAATCTCAACACATTCCAGTTTTAGGCCACGCTGAAGGCATTTGCCATGTTTACTTAGATAAGGATGCTGATTATGCCAAAGCCCTTAAGATCGTCCGAGATGCTAAATGTGACTATCCAGCCGCGTGTAACGCGATGGAAACGGTATTGATCCACGAAGATCATGTTTCGGGCTCTTTATTTACTGAAATTTGTAATATGCTCAAGCAAGAAGGTGTGAAGATACATGCTGGACCGAAACTTGCAACTCAGTTAACTTTTGGACCACCACCGGCAAGGTCTATGAAACATGAGTATGGTGCACTGGAATGTTGTATTGAGATTGTAAAAGATATGGAAGATGCAGTGGATCATATACATAAATTTGGAAGCTCTCACACAGATGTCATCGTTACGGAGAATGGTAAGAAACAAATTTATTTGATTGTTGTCGTAGTTATGACCTTTTATTTATTTAATTTGTAATTAACGATTAAAATAATTGCAATATAGTTTGTTAATGTTCACAAGAAAAATATAAATTATTAACAGTAAATTGATATTATATTAATATATTTTTACAGAAAACATTGCCAAACAATTCCTTGGTGCAGTAGATAGCGCATGCGTCTTCCACAATGTGTCGTCGAGATTTGCTGACGGTTTTAGGTTCGGCCTAGGCGCTGAAGTTGGAATATCCACCGCTAGGATACACGCAAGAGGTAATAACAATATATTGACATAAATATAATGTTTTGGTACATATATTTTATTTATTGTACGTCATATATTACGTAATATAATTAATGTTGTTATTTATTCATAATTAAATATATTTATAGGTCCAGTTGGAGTAGAAGGTCTTTTAACAACAAAATGGATTTTAGAAGGGACAGACCATACTGCTGCAGAATTTAATGAAGGAAAACGGAATTGGCTTCACGAAAAGCTACCTATTAATTGACTAATTAGAAAATTTGCGAAAATGTGGCGAAAGCTTTTTGTAATGTAATGTAATGTAAATTATTAATAACCTGTAATTTTAAATGAAATTTAATTTTATAAAAATATTGCCGAGTGGACATCGGCTTCGGCATGGACATAGCGGGACTCGAACCCGCACCTATTGAAAAACATCCAAACGCGAGTTTTAGTTCTCCTACGTTAAAATTAGATTCTAAATATCTGACAAGTTAGTATCATAGTATCATTTATTGAGTGTATTTTTTATGCTAGTTATTGTGTTTTCCTATAATATGGGAAAAGCTTGAGTTTGCTTAAAATATTACGTATTTAGATTTATTACATATTTATTTATGTGTCATATAGATTAATTAGCTACAAGAGTTTAAAGATAGCTAAATGTAAATAATCTTTTAATAATAATTGTAAGAGTAAAATATGTTACGTTTTTATCTTTATGTATATTTTATTATATTAAATATTTTATCTTTTATATATTATCATCTTTATCTCTTTTCTGTTATAAACATATACATCTATATATATAAAATCGAAAGGTCACTCACTCATCACGAAATCTCAGAAACTACAAGTGAATCTAGGAATCTGAAATTTTGCATAGAAGTTACTTATAGGACGTAGGTGCACGCTTAGACGGGAATTTGCAATATTCGACTTGTAAGGAGTTGTTTTTGGGGTTGAAAGTTTGTATGAAAGTTCGTTACTACAAATGCTAGGTGTCTCAAATTTTGCATAGTATATGAATAATAACGAAGTTCACGCAGGCGAAGCCGCGGGCGGACCGCTAGTGTATTATAAATTTGATTAAAGCATAGGTAAATTACCTAATATAAGCAGGTAACTTCTGAACGTTAAATAATACTCAACTCTATAATTGAATATTATCTCAACTCAGCTCAAAATATATCAAACTTAACAGCGATCCGCCCACTGTACTCTATTGGATATTATCGGATATTATATGATAGCTAATTTGAATTCTGTTTAGAGAGTTATGATAATATTTCAGTTATCTTTCCGTTCATATTTGATGTAAGAAAAGTTGCACGGGATAAACTCGGTCCGACTTAATTCATACATTTAAATATCAGGATATCTGTGACTTTTTGCATAATATTATTATAATTTGTTATAACAAGGATGAGATTAGATTTTTCTTATATTTAAAATTAATTTTCTTTTCGTGGTTATTAAATATTAGTCTATTCTCATGATATCTCGTTACGTTTTCTATTTTTTGTCATTTAATAAATTATAAAACAGGTACACGTTTTTACATTTCCTTGTGTTACCACTACACCTAAAGGGAGAATGAAATAATAGTCCATGTACCTATATAAGTATTTTTTTAGAGTTTCACGCTGTATCCCGCACGTAGCACGTAAGCAGAGGGAACTTAGTGTTAATATTACTCCGTTCCCCTCTTTCCGCCAAATTCTAGTGGCGTTGCTTGTTGAGTGGCAGTACTCAACGGCGCGCTTTGCCTCGTTACCAGAGAGAGGAAATAAAAGTATTAAGCATTTTATTTCGTCGAGTGTAAACTCACAATCTGTTGCGTTTACAGTCGCTCGCTTGTGCCCCATGCGCCTCCACTGCCTTCAATATAATTAGTTAATTATTTTTATTAACAATTTATTAGGGCGTTTTTCGTTTCGTTTGCAAGTTTAGCAGATTCGTTCTGCATTTAAATTTATTTTAGTTTATGAAGAGAGTGTCCCGACACTATATTAGCCATTATTTCGTATTTCGTATATAAATGAAGCTAAAAAAGTAGAAAAATTATAATAATACATTTTTAAGATGGAAAAAGATCCAAATTGCATTTTCGATACGGTTTAGATATGGAATATTGGACGTGATATGAAATGGTTTTTCAACATCCTTCCGATAATTTGTGGGAGCTCAGATTCATTTCATTCGTACAAAATTTTATGTCACGAATATATTATATTTTTTTAAATGATACATTTTCCTTTACACATTTCAATATAAATTGTCTACGGAAGATTTTTCTTTTCGACGTAGCTCGAATTGTTGAATTGACGTATGGCTTAAATATTTTAAAATAGTAAAACTTTTCTCTTAATCTTATTTTTAAGATTTTGTTTAACTATGTTTATTATATTATAGACCGTTTACTTTTAACTTAAATGGTTATGCCAATGACAGAAAAAAAATTGATTAGGTGTCATGGGGCACCTAGCAGATGTGAAACATCGTGTTCGTACAACTAATATGCATAAAAGACAAGAGAAACTATGTTTATTTATTAAAAATTATATAACAAAATAATTTAATAGCTACATACATAAATTACAAATTTAATTTCCTTTGGCTGAGTAACGTTCACCAGAACGTTGTGCCCGACGCATGTTATGACGTTTGCATTCATCTAATCTCACACTCGTAGGTAACAAATCTTCTTCAGTGTAACAATTTATTTCGTGCATGCATGGTACCAAATATATGCAAAGTGTGAATATGTTTATGGAAATATCTCATTTGAAGCCATTTTATACAATTTATAATGCTTAAATATTTCTTTTTAGAGTTCCGTACCTCAAAAAGTAATAACAGAATCCTTATAGGATTACTTTGTAGACCGTCTGGCCGTCTGTCAAGACCATATATCTCGAGATAGAACGTTAATATCAAATATTCAAGTCTATGTTCTCTTAAAGTACAGAAAAAAACATTTTTTTAAGTCAACGCAGTCGAAAAATACGACCATCGATTTTGCTACATTTTGAATGTAATTGGGCTATTGGGCCCATGGGCTACTTCCTGTAGACCTAAACATATGATTTTCTGCTTGGAGTGAGAACTTACAATACACATAAAAGAAGAACTTGAAAAAGAAGCACTTATCGAAATTTAAAAATAATATTACATACTTCCTAGACCATGCGATAGATGGCTTTTATTAGACAATAAAAGCCTGTAATCAAAATGTATAAAAAATGTAGGGCCGAAAGCAGATTCAGTTTCTACCTTAGCTGGTAGAACTATTTAAATACGTTCATACGAACGGACGAACGTATGAATATATATTAAATATTGCGTATCCATAAATATTACCATTTATATCAATAATCTTTATCGTACTGCTGTCTTCTTGATCTCCCTCATCATATGAAAAATGAAAACGGCTGTTCCTCAAAGCACTTAGAGTGCTTGCGTTAAACCAATTTCGCGGTATTAAGGCAACAGTTCGAATGGAAATGTCGTATTAAGTGAAACTATTCATCATATCTTCAATATCTTAAATAAATCCTCCGTCGATATTGACTTGCTTTGAACATAGATTTGGTTAAATTGTTTTCTCTATGTACGGTAGCTTCTTAATCTAATTCGATATAAACTAGGTATATTATAGTTAAGTTTCATGTATGTTTACTAGCTTTAACCAGTGGTATCGATCGAGTGGTTAAATGGAAATGGCTACTGGTTGTGTATGACACATGACACGTGACACATTCTATGTGCGGTATGTAACTTTGACCGCAGGTACAGTGGGTTGCAGCGAAACGAGTAATTTCATGTTATATAGCCAACTAGCGGACCCGGACGCGGCTACGCCTGCTTGAAATATAAGAATTTAATTTCTATAGACATATATTTTGAATCTAGATGAAATGCTAAAAGTGACTATTATATTTATTTTCATAATGATGAATATCAAAATGACGCGGTAACGAACGCGGTCGCGTAGCGACGACGGTTGTTATTAACATGGCAGAATAAATTGCATGTCAAATTAGAAAGTATTTTAACTTATTACTATATATGTGTAATGTAATATTATATAGCCTATAGCACTTCTGAAGAATGCAGCTTTCATACAAAACAAAAACAAAGTAAATCGATCCAGTAGATCCAGAGATCTTAGCGTTCAAACAAACAAACAAACTCTTCCGCTTTATTATATTAGTATAGATAGCCTTTCTCGATAGGTGGACTATCCAAAAAAAATACTATTTCTTTTCTCAATTTTTTATTTTAACGCTATAAAATCGAGATCCAAAAATTATATTGAACACTAGCAGACCCGCGAACTTCGTATCGCCTAAAGGTCGATTTTTTTTTAATATGTATTCTGCTATTCGCAACACCGGGTCAGCTAGTAAGATAAAAAAAAAAACTTAAATCATTTTTAATTCTTATAATATTCATTAAAATTATAATGAACAATAACAATTTCCGATATGTTATTATGATGCCTACTTATTATATTTTATTTTATTTTTACTTATTCTAAATTCAGTTTCATTTTCATTGTAGTACTTTATGGTACACGTTATTTTTTGTTTGGTTATCTGGCGCGTAAACAAACAGAGCAGATGGTTTTCCAACATGAGAACAGGCAACATACAAAAAACCTTGCGAGAAACATGAGTTTTCTATATTAATACCACAAACACTTAATGACTGCCCCTGGGATTTGTTTATAGTCATTGCGAAAGTAAGCCGTACTGGAAACTGTAGTCTTTTAAACTCGAATGGTATGTCAGCCGCAATCATTGGGATGCGGGGTATCAAAACGTCTTCTCCTTTATACTTTCCTTTCAATATGATTGCTTCTATTACGTTATTCATTATTTTTTTATCGCTAAGCGTGTGCCGTTACAAAGTTTCAGTTGGTTAATGTTTCGCAACATTATAATTACACATTCAAGCTTTAATTGAAGGCTGTGAGGCAACAATCCTGGCAAATCAAGTGAATTAAAAATTTCGGTGGATAGTTCACGACATCATCTTCATTAGTTGCCGTATCAACTGACTTATGTGTCCTTATTTTGCCAGGAATGCCATCTTGAAAATTTATATTTAATTCATTTACATCAGTGTGTTTGGCAGCCAATAAAGTTCTTTCGCTCAACCAATTATAGAATAAATAATCAGCAACATTTCAGCAACATTTGGAAGCACTTTATGAATGAGTTCATCTTTTGATTACGTTAACTGACAAAAACTATCAGGAAAGGTGATGCAGCCAGTCAGCGCACCTATAAGAAATTTGCCATTACCAATATCAATGAGTTGTTTAGAGAATATGTCTCCAGATTGATCATTATGCAACATGACACGCACATTCTTGCTTAAATGTAATACCTTGACATGTTTCCACAATTTCGAGGACTTTAAACATGAATTCAGTTCATCAGCTTGCATTGAACATGGAACCACTGGCAATCCTCCTCCTTATAATAAAATCATTGCGCCACCAAATTGATTGGCAAACTGGGTTTTTACAATAACCTTACAATATTGGCAAGCTGAGTTCATAGATACAATAGCAACACAGCTGTAGGCACTACTGGCATCAATTGATATATCGTAACAAAAAGCAGCTCGATTCAAATTTGCACCATTATCAGTCAACTATCGTGCTCACGTTCATTGCAATCTTCACGTTCTGGGAGTTCTGATTAGATTCTTCTGCCACCACTTCTGCTATCCACCGCCTTATAGAAAGCATATTTAGTAAGTCACAAATACACAACAATGCAACACTTTATTTATATTATTTGTGGCTTTTAGATTTAATAATATAGACGCACAATGAGACGTTTACATTTCAAGTGACATCTTACCATAGAAATATTGACAAATATTGACATTAATAGACTGAGATCCCAGGGCCCCCAGACCTACATCATT